>OZ024821.1:132914822-133514822 GCA_964016985.1 Anodontia alba
ATCTGGCTCTTGGTTTGGTTGGCATGGCAACAGAAAGCTCCCATAGACTTATAATGGAAAAATTGACCAGCGGCCATTTTGTTTGGTTGCCATGGCAACATTCAATTTTGAAAAAGGAATTTTTTAAATGATAACTCCTTCAAAACCACTGTAGCAGTATGACTCTAATTTGGTTCAAATGTTGCTTGGGCTATGGCAATTAAAAATAGCTAAAATTATGGTGATCTGCATCTTGGTTTGGTTGCCATGGCAACAGAAAGCTCCCATAGACATAATGGGACAATGGTTAAATTGTATATTTTCTCCATAACCACTGAAGTGATGTGAACCATATTTGGCAGTTATGATCATTTGATGATTTTCTCCCCAGTTTATGTATTTGATGAACAGTGACTTTTTTGTTTGGTTGCCATGGCAACATTAAATTAAAAAAAAAATTAAATGACAACTCCTCCGAAACCACTGAAGCAGTAGGACTAATTTGTACAAATGTTGCTTGGCTAAGGACAATTCCAAATAGTGAAAAGTTTGGCGGTCTGCCTCTTGGTTTGGTTGGCATGGCAACAGAAAGCTGCCATAGACTTATAATGGGAAAAATGGTAAAATTGCACTTTCTCTATACCCACTGAAGTGATGTGAGCCATATTTGGCAGTTATGATCTTCTGATGATTGTACTTCCCAGTTTATATGTTTTATGACCGGGGGCCATTTTGTTTGGTTGCCACAGCAACATTCAATTTTGAAAAAGGTCTTCTTCAAATGACAACTTCCAAACCACTGCAGCAGTATGACTCTAATTTGTACAAAAGTTGCTTTGGTAAGGGCAATTCAAAATAGCTAAAATTATGGTGGTCTGCCTCTTGGTTTGGTGGCCATGGCAACAGAAAGCTCCCATCATCAAATAATAGGAAAATGGTTAAATTGCAATTTTATGTCCCGCCACAAAAAGTATTATAGTATTCCGTCGGAAATTTTGAGTTTCCTTCATCCATCTGGGCGATCATCCAAGGTTTAGGGGATATGTTTGGGCTGTTTTGGGCATAATTGTGAAGTATTTTGAGTTTTATTCCATTTGAAATGCATTAGATAGCCCCTAAATCAAAAAATAATTTTTTGAAGAAGAAGAATATGTAAAAACACATTCTTCTTCCTCAAAACCAAGAACTGCTTTAATGATGATCCTTTCAATAGTTGCAATGACAGAATTGAAAAAAAATGTTGCATAACAAATGCATATATCTGCAGTGGCTATTTCACTCAGGCGAGCAAGTTGTGGCCCGTGGGCCTCTTGTTTAAAGCCTGCATTAATTTTGGGACGGAAAGTGTTGTTTGATTTTATCAAACATGACTAAAACCAAAATATTTTAACAAACAACAAATTTGATGACTAATGCGGTATACATATCATTTATACAATGTCGCATTCAACGATGATGCAACGCCATGACGTTGCATCGACGTTGATGCGACGTTGCATGCCCGCTGAGGTGGAAGAAGAATATGGTTGTGATTCTGATAGTCCATGCAAGGTATTTTTGTGCACAGCCATTTCAGACGTTTTCCAGGTTGAATGTATATAAATAGCCTTGCCTCACAGAATATACAGCAGGTGGGGTCAGTCAGGCAGGGTTTGTAGGCAATAAAGAATTAGTGTTCAACTGATTCTTGTGTTTCCTTGTAATATCAGAGACCATAGGTATATAGTTTTCACTGAATATATGTCCAGAGAAAGATGTTTCCAGCGAAACAGCTGAAATTTTCCTTTCGTTGACTTCAACACCTATGTTGGTGCAAAATTATATCATCGATACATGTAGATACTATGACTACCGTATTCTGACAAAGGATTGACCAGTGTACTGACAATCCATACCCAGCGTTTATAAAACGTCGCATTAATATCGATGCAACGTCATGCCATTTATACAACGTTGATACAAATGTCGTATAAACGACGTCATGTCTCGAGCGTCGTGTGCCCACTGAGCAGTTAGTGTTTTTTTTTTGTTTTTTTTTGTACTTAAACATTTATACAAACATCCTATAATATTATTTCAGAAATTAAACACATTCGTAGAAAGGCAGGCTGTCAGTCAGTCAGTCCGTCAGGCATCATTGATCTTAATATATGAAGTATATCATTCATCTCAATATATGACATAAATACACTTTATTATGAACACACACACACACACACACACACACACACACACACACACACACACACCACACACACACACACACACACACACACACACACACACTAATTGACGCATCCTCCCCATTTCAAGGGCCACAAAGCATGTTATTTATACACTAAGCGTTAAAAAGACTAAAATAAATGTTCGTGTACAAAAACACTAAACAGGGATTGTCAGTATAACGATCATCCATCTCTCAGGAATCCTGTCGAGCCGATAACGGTCCAACATAGAAGGTGTTGATGCAGATTAAAGGAACGTTCCCAAAGCATGAAGAATAACGACCGTTCGTAATTCTGCGTTATACCGAACTGTTTAGCCATTTGCATTGAAATGAAAACGAAAGTAACATTTTGTCGAGACTACAAACTTTCAGCAGATCGTGGTTTAAAGTGAACATGCCTCCTAACGGAAAGAAGTAAATAGTCTTGTGTCACAATAAATTCATACAAAACTGTGTGTGTCAGTTCTGTAGCAGGATATAGATTTACTGTCTGGCTGTTTCATATTCTGACCCATTTGTGAATGACCGGTTCCTTCATAGATACTACTGCCAACCACTAAAAGCACTGTAATACTTTGTGAGAAAAAAAAATCAACAAATGTGACAGACCTGTTCGATTCCGCCTACTCGATCTGTAGCCTATGCATCCAAAAATAGCAGCTTGTTCGTCCGTGCGGTAACCGATGCGTCCTCTATATCCAGTGTTGTCGACTGATGGTCTTGCACTTGGACTGCGCGAGACGTTTGTGCACGACTTATGTATTTATGTCGCTTCAAGCCACGGTGATCCGTCATTGTAAACTAATTCAGATTTTTCTGGCGTAGACTTGATGTGCCTTAGGTGCATGGCTGTGTTAAAAATCTGAGTTGAGCAGAGGACTTATTAAGGAGGGGTATTTGGTGATAATTCTAGGATAATTTTTTTCTTATTTCTCCATAAAACATATGTTGTAATATATGTTATTATTTCTCCATAAAAACATATGTTTGGGTACTCATTAGAGGCGCCTTGCCTTCTCCATAAAAAAACATATGTTGTGGGTACTCATTAGAAGCGCTTGCCGAATGAAGCGCTTCTAATGAGTACCTACAACACATGTTTTACGGAGAACTAGAGAAAAATATCCCAGCATTATCATTAAACACTCTTCTTTCTACCCGCACTGAGCATCGGACCACTTCCCCCCCCCCTCCCCCCCCGAGTATTTTGTCAGTGCGAAGAATTTAGCCTGTCTCCGTCGATTGGAGCTGACATTTGACTACTGCTAAATCGTTGGAACTACCCCGATAGCATGGTAACTACCTCGGCGATCTTGGAACTACCAAGCCTGAAAAACGGGGCCTGACTCTTTTACGAGAACACGATTTTTTTTTCGATGTAGGAACGTTTAGGAAGGGCCTTTTTATATCATTTTCATCGGTGAATGCTTTCAAATGTCAGCTTCAATCGACGGAGACAGGCTAAATTCTTCGCACTGACAAAATACTCGGCGCTGGGGGAGGGGGAGGGGGGGGGGTGGGGCGTAAAGTGGTCCGATGCTCAGTGCGGGTAGAAAGATTTGAAGAAAGCAAATGACTTTTCCGATAAAATTTGGATCCATAGAGGAAGCTGAGACTTATTTACACATTGCCCGATTTCCTCATAGTTCGTCGTGGCAAAATAAAATAAAAATGACACCAACCTTTGTTTGTCTATTTTATGACGTTGGCACTACCCCGCTATGTCCCGGATGTGGCGTGGGAACGAAATTACGTTAACACAATTTCGTTGTAGTTCCTAGGTTTACCACCCGTGCTTAACAAGTCCTCTGTTGAGCATTCTTAATAACTGCGAGCAGGCCTAATCCTCTCTAGTTTCTTGTTTTGAAATCAGCTGAGCTGCAGTGTCAGAAAACGTAACTTCGGACACGTGCACCCTGCGAAGATTCAGATCAGCCTGCGCATTTTCGCAATCTGATCAAAATCTGCATCTTGGATAACCAAAGATGCTAAGTTTCTTCATGGGGTCAACGAAGTCTCTGATCAGACTGCTCGGATGCACTGGCTGATTTGAGTCTTCGTTGGGCGATCATGTCAGAAGATACGTTTTGCAACGTTGCGGCAAAAATCTTATTAGTTGGTAATATTCGTCATATCTTTTGTATCTCAAAGGTAACCCCAGCATCAGCGCACGATAGAAGCGGGTCAACATACATGTAGGTTTTAATAATTTTTACCCTTAAAGTGCCAATCACAACTGCATTACAGGACAATTTTTAGTTAATTTATTTATTTTTTTTTTTTACTTTTCAGAGAAAACAAGTCGACGTTTCATGTGAATGAAAAATGATAAAAAAAAAAAAAAATAATAAAATAAATAAATAAATAAAATAGAATGTCGTCTGCTACAAATTTTGCTTGGCAGTTACAATTTAGGATATTCTCTGATACCCTGTGTATTCAGTCATCGATCCAGGGTTATTTATTAGGGGCTCAAAATTTTTGAGAGGGTTTTCGATTTGATCGAATTACCGTACTTTCACTACGTCTTGGGACAGACAGGCCTGATCAACTGTTTGAACGCGTCTGATCAGGGTCTGTACTATTTGTCATTCACCCTGTAATTTAGACACCTTCACAGATAGATTGTTGAAATTTTAGAAGTATAAGTTAAGCGAGTATTTATTATAAAAAAATTATCAGATTGAAAATTTCTGAAAAGTAACTTTAAGTCAAACAGGGGTTCAGCTGACCTCCACCCCCACCCACACCCCATCTGGATCCGCTCCTGGCTGGGATACAAGAAGCAGACGAGTATTTTATGGGTTTTGTAGCACAGTTCATGGTCTAAAAGATCTGCTATTTTTTAGTCATTTTAGTCATTTTATTTCCAAAGTGTCAGTATTTAAGGTAAATATTGTATATTTGACCTCTTTTGGCCTAGAGCTTAAGGAGTAAACGTGTCTGTTTTCACTTCAGATTCTGCTGTTATATGATGGATGAAAAGGATGACATGGACCCAGCTGCAGATACCAGAATCTCAACTCTTGTCTTTCTGGACTTTGAAGCTACGGGTCTCCTTGGAAATGGACAGCGCCCGAAAATTACTGAGCTTTGTCTCCTGGCCGTGCAGAGAGAGGATCTGTTAGCTGACACATCTTTCCCGAGAGTGGTTAATAAACTGACCCTTTGCTTGAATCCGAAGAAACCAATACAGTTTATGTCTAGTCAAATTACAGGTAGATAGATTATATTTATTTATTTTATTATACTCTCTCTCTCTCTCTCTCTCTCTCTCTCTCTCTCTCTCTCTATTAGTGTGTTTCCAAACGCTAGGCATGTGATTGGCACACCCAAAGGGAACTTACATGGAAATATTTGTCATTTTTCACATTGGTGCTTATATTCCGTCCGGGATCAATTTTTTTCCATATATACCGGTACTCATTTTAAAAGGTTTCAAATACTAGAGAAGTAACTTCCTGTATAGAAAAGTTGTCTTCCTTTGCAAAAACGACGGCAAATACTTTCAGGCGTAAGTGCCCCAGCAGGACAGTCGTTGTTGTAAATGATTTGGGCCCAGTTGTTCAAAGCGTCGTTTGCTTAACGAGCTTGTTAAGGGTCAAAATGTTAACTGTTCTAGTAAGCGCAATATCTAATTCACAGGTATTTTTGCCGAAAAAATGTGATTAGCATTTGCAAATGCAAAAGCTACTCATATTTTTTTCAGCAAAAATATTAGCGTATATGCCATATTTATCACATAGTGGCCTAAATTCCCAACATTAAGCATGAAATATCTCGCGATGTAGATGGTCTACATGCATGCAAATGTGATAAGTCAGTTATACCATGGTTCTGCGCATGTACGTGCGATAATGCACTCGCTCACGCTCGTGCATTATCGCATCGTACATGCGCACGAACCATGGTATAACTAAGACTTAATGATCAGTTTTAACGATACGTTAACTAACGATATCGTTATTTTTAAACAACTGGGCCCAGGTGTTTATGTGTGACAAGACAAAATATTTAGACGTAAACGTCTAAGTACCGGCGCAAATTTTATTCATGTTTACATAGAGATATGGGACAAGGATATACTAAAGTTTAATAAAGTTTTAATGTAACAGGTAAAAAAGAACAACAATGTGATTCTTTAATGTTTGCGTTTATTAAGCTTTATGAAATTTCTTGATTGAAATGAAAATAAAATAGACATTAATCTGTTTATAACACGGTTTGTTATAAGATTTTTTTTGACACTTGCCGGGATCGTCACAAATCCCGGCAAATATAAAAAGTCCTTAGTGAGCTGATCGAATAGTCTACCATATATAAAAAAAAAATCCAAAGCTATATCAAGAGACCGGCCCGCGCCGGTCAATAACAGTTTCTGACCGATATTGTATTTTATTTGTAAACGAAATTGGCCGGTTCGATTTAGCTCTTCTAGTTTCAGAAGGAAGACGGGAAAGTCAGCTAACGGTTCGTTTAACACTTCGGGGTGTTTGGGTGTGGCACAGGTGACAGGTATCTTATGTCATTGGGGCGTCCAACTGATATTGGCTTCCAGTCGGGCAAGGCCTGCTATCCTTTTAGCAGGCAAGGGTAGAGGGGGGAATGTTTTTATTTCTTCTGTTTCTTCACTTTCATTCCTGTTCCTCTTTCTTCCCTGACCCTCTCTTTCATCTCATCTACTATCTCTTCTATATCTTTTCTCCTTTTCTCTGGGAGACGACACAAAATGACCGACAAGGGTTGACGTGTCGTTAAACCCCAACACAATCAAAAATCGTTTTACACTTTTCTAAAATCGGAAGCCTTCGGTCTTCTGTCTTCTGATTGTTCGATTCACACAGCCACCAGTTTTGGAAGCTCTATATCCAGTAGAAGACTCGGAAGAGAAAAGGTCACGTGATTGGATACGGCATCAACAAGATCGAATTTAGCAAAGAGTAATTTGTACAGGTGATGTTTGTAAGAAAGCCATATTGGAGTTGATTGCAAAAAAATCAGTTTGATGTTTGAAAATGACCGTTGACCTTCTATCGAGCAGAGTGGATATTTTCATTTTAACTTTGCATTGTTCAAAGCTATTTAAAATGGTCGAATAAAATGTTCCTTTAGTCAACGTTTTTTTTTTTTTATTTTTCTGCAACCAATGCGGACAAAAGCAAGACTGGGCTACAGCATGTTCAATTTGCAAGCCAATCTTCCATCTTCTGGTTACCTTCTGTCACATGAAAGACAATTTTCTGATTCTGAACTTCTGCTTCCAGAAGAGCTAAATTGAAAAGACCAAACTCATACAAGCAAACCGTACGAGCGTAAAAACTGAGACGGGCCACAGCATTTCCTACAAGACTGCATGTGTGCCTAGCGAAGACTCAGGTCAGCCTGCTCATCTGTGCAGTCTGATCAGTCATGATAAGCTGTAGGTTGTAAAGGATCCAAAACGTCATCCTAAGGACAGCGAAGACTCTGAGTAGTCTTCGCTGAGCGCACATGCAAGTTTATAGGAAATACTGTGCCGCGGCTCAGTTGTTATGCCACTGCCCCTGCCCCTGTCAGTACCCTGACAGGAACTGTATTCCAGTTACTTGTAAGAGGTAAGGGGAACAATCATCATGTCTCACTTCAGTTTTCTTTATTCATTTAGGGTTATACAACGACAATCTGGAGAGACAAAAAGACTTTAGCAAAGACACAGTGTCCTTGTTAAACGCATTTCTATCACATTTAGAACAACCAGTATGCCTTATTGCTCATTTCGGGAATGGCTATGATTTTCCTCTTTTGCAAGCAGAATTAGTGAGAATCAATCAATCTCTAAGTGTTGATATCTTCTGTGCGGATTCTATCGAAATATTCCGAGCCTTGGACTGTCTCGAAATTGTGAAAAACTATTCATCCGATGAAACAGTTGAGGGTAAAATAACAAGTATACCGACTCCAGTAAAATCATCCTACACAACCCCGGAGAAAGCATGTACTGCATTGCCTCCAGTATTGAAGAGGAAGACCTCAGAATTAAATAGTGAATTCACTCCTAAGAGACAGAAATATACTGCAGCTACAAGTGATGTTAAAAGAACGTTAAGCTTTGAGGGTACAGAAAGAGACATATCTAAAATGGCAAATACAAATACATCAGTAAATGATTCCAAAACAAATACGAAAGCAACTGACGATGCCTTGAAGAAAGAGCTGTTAGAAGAATTTGAATTTTCTGAAATCGAGGACCACGAATACATAGCAGCAGCAGATTTTGCAGAGAATTCTATACTTAAAACAGTTAATGTGGTAAGTGCAGCACAAAACAGCAACACAAATGGTGACCAGTCTGTGAACAGGACAGCTGAAGTTACAGAGGAAAACGTAAACTTAAATCAAAACAGATATTGTGGAGATTATGTGATGACTGGGTCAGGTTATTCTGTGCGTGTTGAAACAAAAATAAACACCCCTTGTGAAGCTTATTTAGAAAGTACTTTACCATATTCAGTTGATGATGTTACAAAGGTAACTGAAGACAGCAAGCTTCTTGGTGAAACGAATAGCTCAGGTAGCAATAATACAAACAAAAGTGAACTTTGTAATTTACCTTCTACGTGTAGAGTTATAAGTGCTGTTGATAGATCTGCTCCGTGCGTTTCAGCATTGATTTCTAGTGGACCTAATTCATCTGAAGAAGAATCAACTCCAGATGGAAAAGCGTCAACGCCAGCTGTAAGAGGAAGCTCACCATTAAAATCTGTCACACCATCACCTTCGCCTTCGACGTCCGTAAAAAAGAAATCATACAAATTAGTTGAGATATACACCAGATTACATGGACGTGCTCCGCCTGCATCTCACAGAGCAGAGGATGATTGTATTACCTTACTGCTGTGTGCACAGAAAACCAAAGATTTTGTTGATATGCTTGACAAACATGCTGCGTTTTTTTCTACCATTCAACCAGGGTATTAAATGGGAAAGACTGTTATTGACCCTTAAAGAGCCAAGCAAATTGCAGTAGATAATATTCTAGATTTTTGTTTACTATTTTCGAGAGAAAGTAAGGCTTGATATTTCACGTGAATCATCTGCTTTGGCGGACGATTCACATGAAATGTCAAAACATACAAGACACTCTAGGAATACCTTTAGCAGCAGTTGTGATTGGAGGGTTAAAGAGAGATGTGCAATATTGTTTTCCAGTTACTTTTTACTATTTTAGGAGTTTGTTTTATCAATCACTGTGCCTTTTTCGATGCAGTCTGGAAGTTTTTACCTTTAAAGCACTAAGCAAAATTGTAGCAGATGACATTCTGTTTTTATTATTTTTTAGAGAAAATATGACTCTGCGTTTCATGTGAATCGTCTGCTACGATTCACGTGGAATGTCAAGCTAATTTTCTCTGAAAAATGGAAAATAAGTGCTTTAAATAATTGTTAAATTGCAGGTACTATATGATGATAAACTCTGTTGCATGATAAGGATTTTTGCTTGTTTTGTAGTACTGTTTATTAATTAGTTTGTTATTTTAATTTGTTATTTTATGGAGAGTCTATGGCTTACAGTCATTTATGCTTAGTATGCTTATTACAAAATCAGCAGACAACCCAGTCAGCATTCTACGTAAATCTATATCGGGCTGTCATCGGCCCGTCAGGGTAGCTGACGGGCCGATGACGGCCCGATGTAGATTTACGTAGAATGCTAGCTGGGAATAAACAAATCCTATTTTCTTATTTTACCGCAGAAATAGGGGTGACATTTTGTGTAAATTTCCGGAAAAAAGTAGAAAAACTGTTAGAAACAGTTGTCTTCTACCAATGAAATTCAGTAGGTTAAGAGTTAAAACTTAAAACATGTCACATCTGCAAAAGACAAAAGTCACACACACACACACACACACACACAATATAGACTGTTGACTGCTTGACATAAGGATGAATAGTGTGCATATGTGGCACCTATATACCAATGGATACAAAAAAGGTAAGCGAGTTTTCGTCTCCCAAGGAGACAATTTGCATGAAATGTCAAATCCTATTTTCTGAGAAAATATTTCAACATATGGCCTGCTGAATTTTTCTATCTAGCAACTAAGCATGCTTAGTGTTAACTATGTTTGCACTGTTGAAAGTTTGTTTAAATATGCTTAAATCTTTTGGAAGTCAATTTTGCAACGTAGAACATTTGTTTAAATATGCTTAATCTTTCTGAAAGTTTCACAAGGATAAACTAAAATATATAATCATACATTGTGTAACACTGGTTACAAAATATGCCATTTTATGACTGCCTCATGAATAAAGAGGACTAGGTGTCTAAAAGCTGGGTGAAATTGTCTAATGGAATACATGTATAAGAATGCATCTAAGTTTGCTGCTTCCACATATAAAAAGAAATCAGATAAGCAGCCCCCAACACCCACCCCAAATAAAGGCTGAATATGCCATCTTTTTAATGCATCTTTATGACTTTCATTTTTACTGAATTTTAGCAATTTATATATGTTTTTACATTTTCTTTAAGATGGAAGCTTTATACCTATGAATTTGTTAGTATTGACACTTTGAGTCAACGATTCTGCAAGCAAGCTTTTTAAGGTGTTTTACAAAATTTTATTTTTCATCTTTGACAGCATGGTAAATTTTTGATGTAAGTATACCATATACATATACATGTTCCATAATATAGCGCTAGATAAGACGTGGCTATCCGGTAAGTATTTTTCTTATTTCTGCATTAAAAATATGTTGCGGGTAGCCGGATACTCATTAGAAGCGCCTCGCTGAGTACCACAGCATATATTTTCATGCAGAAATAAGAAGAAAAACAATACATTTTGGTTGAATAAAAGTATCTTATCTGGAGCTATAAACTGCTGTTTTGCCACATGTTTTACTTGCATCATATTCATTTTTTTTTTTTTTTTTGATAACTTGAAACTGATGTATTTGTTTTAGCTATATTTTGTTTTGTATCTCAATTTTAGGATACCCCCACCATATAAAATATGTCAAGGTGTATATCGTTTTCATCATTCATCTGCCTTTCCATCTGTACATCTGAACAGACATTGAAGTTTTGTGATATTGTTTTGTCTTTGCTTATTTTTCTGAAAATCTTTACTTGTTGATAGATAATTACAACTGGGTGGATTAAGATCGGTAGACATTTTTTACTACTCATTTGGACAGACAGGCTTAAGCAAAAGTATAAACCCAGATCAGACTGCAGCATCTGATCAGGATATGCTATGTTTGCCACTCATTCAGCAGTTTTTAGCCTTAGGTAGTAAAGTTGTTTGTTAAGGTTTTATGACAAGTATATTCATAGTTCTAGATCAGACAGGGTATCAGATAAAAACTTCCTTATTTCTCCACCAAAATATATGTTGTGGGTACTCATTAGAAGTGCCTCGGTGAGGCACTTCTAATGAGTACCCATAACATATGTTTTCATGGAGAAATAAGATTTTTTTATTATTTTTGATTGAAAAAAAAAAACAACAACATCTTATCTAGAGCTATGAGTATTGTAAGGAGTTAAACTGATTGTATACTAAGGATTTAAAAACATAATACAGTTATTTTTTTCACACTTTGCAGAGTGAATGTGAATTTAGCAGACTGCAAACCTTCATATGTTTCTTAATTTTCCTAGAAATCAGTGCTTGACATTTCAGATGCCTTATCTCGAAGCTGTAGATTAGCCTGAAATGTACATCAAACCATGTTTCCTTGGAAAAATAAGAAAAACTATTCTGAAACCTCTGCTGAAGTTTTCACTGCATTTACATTAAATCTTCGGACAGATAGGCCTGAACAGACAATCTAGATCCAGATCAGACTGCTAGCAGTTTGAAAAGAATCTACACTGTTTGCTATTCTAATCCTGTATTTTAGGCTTCACATGAGATAGCGTAGCTCAATTATAAAGGGTATTCATATGATATTTTCTTATTTCTCCATGAAAACATTTTGTGGGTATTCTCATTAGAAGCGCTTCACAGAAGCTCTTCTAATGAGTACCTCAATATACATTGTCATGGAGAAATAAGAAAAATATTGGCACCATTTGGTTGAAGAAAAAAACAAACAAAAAAAACACACGCTTTATCTGGAAATATCCCAGCTAGCATTCTTTATAAATCTATAGCGGGCCGTTAGCGGCCCGTCAGCTATCCTGACGGGCCGCTAACAGCCTGCTATAGATTTATAAAGAATGCTTACTGGGATGAGGTAGTCAAATGGTAAGGAGTTAATGGTTCCCAGTATTTAGGGTAAAAATGCTAAAAGAGTTAAATGCAGAATTTCTGTGACAGGGTGTGATGCCTTCAGACAGTTGGAATGAAATGTCATGTCTTTGTATTAGGCTTTTCAACAGTTTTTTAAACTTCTTTATGAGAAAACTATTGCCATTTTAAATATACATATATAAGACACAAAATACCTTATTTACCATTATTATTCAGACAGATACTCCTGGACAAAGAGTGTGGACACCTATCAGGCAATGCAGAACACTTTATCTGATCAGGAACTGCACAGTTTGCTGTTCAATCACGACTGTTTTAGATACATTTATAATTTACTTGTTCAGACTTGAGGAGGCTTGGTTACCAGTTAAGGTGTTCAAATATTTAGGGTAAATATGGTAAAGAGTATTTTTATATTAGACAATATTTTTAGAAATACATGTAAAGATTGTTTTTAACTTAGGTCATATTTTAGGTAATATTTTGTATATTTTTAGTCTTAATATAGGGTAGTTTCCACTCTCTGGGCTAATGCAGCAGATGACAGATTAATGATAGTTTTCGTATTTTTCCCAGAATACAAGTTTTGAAATTTCATGCAAATTGTCTCTATGGGGACGATTGGCATGAAGCATCAAAACTTGTTTTCTGGGAAGAAATAAGAATAAAAATATTGGAGACAATTTGCATGAAATGGTCAAAACCTGTTTTCTGGGAAAAATAAGAAAAATATTTTAAAATGTTGTCTGCTGGAATTTTTACCCAGAGTGCTAGGTATTAATCAGCAAAGATCAAATACCAGTGTGAATGCTAAAAGAATTAAATGCAGAATTTCTGTGACAGGGTGTGATGCGTTCAGACAGTTGGAATGAAATGTCATGTCTTTGTATTAGGCTTTTCAACAGTTTTTTAAACTTCTTTATGAGAAAACTATTGCCATTTTAAATATACATATATAAGACATAAAATACCTTATTTACCATTATTATTCAGACAGATACTCCTGGACAAAGAGTGTGGACACCTATCAGGCAATGCAGAACACTTTATCTGATCAGGAACTGCACAGTTTGCTGTTCAATCACGACTGTTTTAGATACATTTATAATTTACTTGTTCAGACTTGAGGAGGCTTGGTTACCAGTTAAGGTGTTCAAATATTTAGGGTAAATATGGTAAAGAGTATTTTTATATTAGACAATATTTTTAGAAATACATGTAAAGATTGTTTTTAACTTAGGTCATATTTTAGGTAATATTTTGTATATTTTTAGTCTTAATATAGGGTAGTTTCCACTCTCTGGGCTAATGCAGCAGATGACAGATTAATGATAGTTTTCGTATTTTTCCCAGAATACAAGTTTTGAAATTTCATGCAAATTGTCTATGGGGACGATTGGCATGAAGCATCAAAACTTGTTTTCTGGGAAGAAATAAGAATAAAAATATTGGAGACAATTTGCATGAAATGGTCAAAACCTGTTTTCTGGGAAAAATAAGAAAAATATTTTAAAATGTTGTCTGCTGGAATTTTTACCCAGAGTGCTAGGTATTAATCAGCAAAGATCAAATACCAGTGTGACTGGTAAGCAGTTAGACTGGTTCCAGTCTCCAGTGACTAAATATTTTTTCTCATAATCTTGTTTTATAACCCACTAGTAACCAGCCTTTAAAGTCATGATATTATTTTGGTTTTATTTTAGTGGATTATCAAACAGGATTATAAGAAAAAAAAAAGTCAATGGAGACTGGAGCCAATCTACCAGGCAGTCTCAAACTTGGGATAAGGCACTTTTCATTGCCAAAAATATATTGATATTTTCCTATTTCTCTTCAAAAATCATGTTATGGATACTCATTGGTATTGCCTCGCGGAACCTCTAGTGTTACCACTAAAATCATACAGTATATCAGAGGACTTGCTTATGCTTAGCATGCTGGGTAAAAAAATCAGCAGACCAGACCCCAAATTGGTGATACTTTTCTTACCTTTCACATAAAATAGGATTTAACATTTCATGCAAATTGTCTCCAATTTGCATGAAATGTGTAAACCTATTTGATGTGGACTAAAGGAAACAGATTACAGGAAATGTTAAAGCCTATTTTCTGGAAAAAAGAAAAATAGCATCAGTTTGTTATCTGCTGAAATTGCCAAGAGTGTGGTAAAGGTCAAAGATAAATCTAGAATAATTTTCTCCAGTTCTCCATAAAAATGTTTTGTTTGTATTCATCAAGAGCCCCTCAGTGAGCTGCTTCTCCCCATCAGTGAGATGCTTCTGATGTATACCCACAACATAAGTTTTTGTGGAGAAATAAGAAAAGTATGAATGTAGCTACCCTCTTATCTAGAGCTCTGAGTCGGTTCAAGGCCTTCGCTGGAAGAATCATGGTACTTTATATTGTACTGTTGAATAGGTTATGTTACGGGTTCGATTTCCGCTGGATCCGGGATCACTCTTTTATGTAGATTGATCATAAAATATTTTCTATGGCCATTCTCGCCCTTCTGCTGCTTCAAGAAGGACAGTTGTCACTGTGCACAAGTACTTAGAGGAGTAAGCTTGTCCAGAAAAGTGTGGTTAGGTAAACTGACTGGCTTGACATGACCTTAATAGTGTTGACTGGGCCGTAAAACTCCAAACGAAACAAATAAATAGATTATATCACCCATGGTACAGCGAATGCCTTGATCATCGCAGATTGATCTTACTCGTACATGACCGCAGTCATGTTAAGCGCCACACTGCCATTTAGCGTGACATAGCTCATTAATTTTATTATGACCCCACAATTCGAAGAAGGGTGGAAAGGGCATATAGTGTACCCCTGTCAGTCCGCCCGTCTGTCTCCGTCCATGTCCGAGATGACATTAGCAGTTTGCGTTTAAGTTTTTCAGGCGTTAGCAATTTGCGTTTAAGTTTTTCAGGCGGGGGCATCCGTGTCCTTTGGACACATGTCTAGTTTACACTGTTATTATGAAATGAGCCATTCCTTGCAAAAGCGCGTCTTCGAGCATTTGTGGACAGCAAAGGCCCAGATAATCCGCATCCGGGCAGTCTGATCAGGACCTTCACTGTCCTCATATAGGATCATTGGGTACTGTAGAACATAGGGAAGTATAGCATAGTTCCTGATCAGACTATATATCTCTGCTGGCAGATCTGGATCTTTACTGTTTGCATTTACCCTCGAGTTCACCTTTTTTCATGTGGCAGCTCAAATGTCGTCTGTTTATGTCGTCTGCTGAATATTCTTGCAAACTTTTCAAACCTATTTTATGCATACAGGCAAAGTGTGGACCCTGATCAGACTGCTCCTCTAGGAGCAGTCTGATCTGGGTCCACACTGTTGCAAAAATGACTTTTAAAATCACAAGCAGACGACAAAGCAGACAACAATTGTTGTGATTGGCAGTTTAAGGGTTAAAAAAGAAAACTTGTTTACTCAGGGAGGTATTTGGGAAGTGTCTCCAGAAAAGGATCATTATCTCGTACACCAAGCAAATCTGGTTGGTTTGATCAGGGCCTGTACTGTTCCTTTGTATAGTCCTTCTGCATCTAATGATTCTGTGACCAGACAGTGAAGGTCTTGATCAGACTGGATGAATATGCTGGCTGATCTTGATCTTTGCTGTCTTAATATGTCATAAGGTCCCTTTTCTCATGACATGACGTGTTTAGGAAGAATTATTTTGATTTTTTTCTAAGAAGGCTTACAATATTCCCATGTACACAATTTGATAGGGCATTGAAATATATTACTATTTATAGTTGTCATAAATTAAAATACATATACACTATATATAATTTGTTTTTCATATGTGTTATTTTAACACGAAGCATGCTTTGGGCTAATTCAGCAGACAATAAATTGATGATATTTTCTAATTTTTCCCATAAAATAGAATTTAAAATTTCATGCAAATTGTCTCCCAAGAAGACAATTTGCACGAAACATCAAATCCGACTTTATGGGAAAAAATAAGAAAAAAAAATATTTCAGAATGTTGTCTGCTGAAAATTTTACCAAGCTGAACAGGAATGGTTCTGGCTGAGCCTTAGATTTCTCAGGTTACATTCTTTTAGTCAGGATTTGCACCTTAAGATGTTAACTCTTAGAGCGCCAATGACAGCCGCAGCAGACAGCATTTTGAAATATTTATTTTTATGTTTTTGTTTATTTGTTTTTCTCAGAGAAAAAACAGGCTTGACATTTCATGTGCATCATCTGCCTGGATGATTCATATGAAATGTCAGGTCTTATTTTTTTGAAAAATAATTTGAAATAATTTAGAATGTTGTCTGCTACTATTTTGCTTAGTGCTTTAACTCTTTGCATGCTGGGTAATTTTGCATGTTTTTTTGTCGTTTGTGGATTTTTTTTAAATTAACTTAAAAAAAATATTTCAGGAATACCATCAGAGTGTCAAACAGTTTGGACCCAGATCAGGCCCGACGTTTTGTCGGGCCTGATCTAGGTCCAAACTGTTTGCAAAGGTTATCAGCAGGCGACAAAAGTCGCCACTAGCGGTGAAAGAGTTAAGGGTTTACATATCACCCATTTTCTTTGTTATGGGCACTTACTGTTTATGCCAGAAACCTGTATCTAGGTTTGTGTGTTAGGGGAGGTGGGGTAGCGGGAAGGAGGGAAAAGGGGAATTTTAGCAGTCATTGTTTCTTGTTAGTATGGGCGTAAATGGATGTAGTGTGTATCAGTCACTGAACATAATTTGTTAAACGATAAATTATTATTACAGGTCAACCGATCTGATCAGATTTTCAGTTTTCAGTCACAATACTTTCTGCAAACAAAACAATAAACAACAACACTGATCACTGTTAAGATTTAAGGGAAATAGATACACTTGGTACATTTAAAACATTACAAGGGAGGCTTCCTTATGACTTCCTGTTTTCTTTCTTTCACACTAAGCCCCTTCTTGAAAGGGATCTACCCTAAAAGGAAAGAATTCGCCCCCAAAGGGAGCAAATTCTTTCCTTTTAGAGTAGACCCCTTTTCAGAGAGGAGACAAGTTTTGACAGAGCTCTCCATTGAAAGTGTATGAATTTCTATGCTAAATTCCTTTCAGTCATAATGCACAGAAATTATTGACAATCAAAGAAACGAGACAATAATAAATGTTGATATAGTCATAGTAGGTGATTATCTGTGCATGCCAATATAGCATGTTGCAAAAATTCTTTGATGATGATGAGTTCAGGTTTAACGACGCATCAACCCATGAGGGTCATTTGCGTCAAAATGGTGAAAAAAATTCTTTTAAATCATTAAAAAAAAATGTTCAGAATAATATCTCAAATGTCTGCCTGCATGCATGTATCACCCAGCTATCGACTGCCAACTCGACCAAAAACAAAATGCAGTTAAACTATCTTAAAGGCCACCTGTATTAAGCAATCACCTTTACTTAAAGGCCACTTTTCCCGTAAAAGGAAAAATATGTGTACATTTACCTGTATTAAGCAAGCACCTGTCTTAAGCAACCGCGTTTTGGCTTTCCCCAAGGTGCTTGCTTAACACAGGTTTGACTGTCTATGTTTGACAAAAACTGTCTGTCAAATCTAAGGGGCGGGAACCCTATTTGTCTCTTATCCAATGCCTGTAAATACATTTCCTTTATCTGAAGATCTGAAGAATTTGATTGCTTGAATCGCAACAATTATTTTGTCGATTCGAACTTATCTTCACTTGAATGATTACCGTATTTACCCTGAGTATTAGTGCATTTTAGCTTCTCAACACACTTGTCCTAAAAGTTTAACAAGTCCAGTTTACTACTAGTCAAGATGTGCATAAAACTGCTGCATGAGTGGCAGCCCATGTAGACCATTTCTGCAATGTCTAATCTGGGTTTACAGTGTTTGTTCATGCCTGTCTGTCCCAATACTTAAGGTCAATGTGGTTAGTTGTTAAGTTCAAGATTGTTTCAGTCGGATACTACAAATGTATGTTAATACTATATGTTATTGAGCCACATCAAAAATGAAGTTTTCAGGGAAAATGTGGACATTGAAGGCCCAGATCAGCCTGCATATCTATGCCGCCAGACAGGACCTTTGCGGTCCCCTTACAGACGATTGAACAGCAGAAACCTTGAGTAGAATACACAGATGTGCAGCTTGATACATTAACTTCTTACATACTTGTCATAAATTATTCGGACCTTAGTCCTTTTTCCTATACCTATAACTTTGTCCAAATGTGAACGAGCTGCAAACAGGGTAGGCCCTGATCAGACACGGCTGTGGCATCTGAACTAGGTCCACACTGTCTGATCTGGCTTGTCTGTCTGTAAACTTAGGATAAATACTGTACACCTAAGCCCATAATTCTGGCCCGAGGTTATAAAACCTTTTTCATGCTCAACTCATCTGAGCATGAAATTTTCTCTGCTAATAAATATGAAAATGCCAACAATATTTATTAGCAGAGAAATTTTCATGCTCAGCTATGTTTAGCAAGTAAGAATTTGCAGTTGTTAGTAATTTGAGATTTATTAGCAGGAAAATTTCATGCTCAGCTGAGTTAAGCATGAAAAAAAGTTTTATAACCTCGGGGCCTGATGTTATCATCATCGAATTTCAGACGGAAATCACAGTAGTAGTTCAGCCTCGAGCACTTTGGTGAGCTTAAACATCGGACCAGTGTAATAAAACATTTTATGAAATATACGTATATCCACCTGTTTATATTTTAGGCACCATTCTAAGGCATTTTATTATAAAATTGATTTGGCATCCGAAAAACTTATGTCTAGTGTGAAAAAAAAAGAAAAAAAAGATTCTTTCTCTAAAAGTTCAAAAGTTTGTGATCTTTCGTCCAAAAAATGCGTTTTACCACCCCCACCCCCAAATAAAAATAAATAAATAAAAAAAAAAAAAAAAAAAAAAAAAATGCTGAAAACCCATTTTTAATTCGTGTGTCTGTGTATTGAAACATATTTTATATATCTCGGCCATACATCAATATATCTACAGAAACATAGAAACATTGCGTGAGTAACGTAAAATGTACACCCAATCTAGCACTTGGAAATATAGGGTCTGCACTGTTTCTCTTCAAACTACACGGGAATTCAGTTTCATAAAATCATCCATTCAAATGTTAAATGTATCCGTCCAACTTGTAGATCTAATATGCATAAATGTTTTTAAGGGGAAAGAATACACCTTCAGGAATGACAACTTTTTTTTTCAAATTATTTTGTCCCCTTCTGAAAAGGGGTCTATTCTAAAAGGAAAAAAAAAAAAAAAAAAAAAAAACTTGCTCCCATTGAGAGCAAATTTATTCCTTTCGGGGAGGAAATTTTTTCCGATTAGAATAGACTCATTTTCAGAAGGGGACAAAATAATTTGGAATGACTGATTTTCAGAAGGCGCTTGAAAGTGTGCTGGAAAGTAAACAAGAATTAAAAAAATAAAAAAAAAAAGAGAAAAAAAGTTGCCATCCTTGTAGAAAATTGCGGAAAACTACTAAGTGTATCCAGCACAGATGTTATAGAGGATCACAAGGTAGACTAGCTTTTGAATCCAATTGTGTATCCTCTTTAAATATTGTATAAATAATAAATAAATGTTTCATTAACACGCAGCACTCTGGGTAAAATTTCCAGCAGACGACACATTGATGATATTTTTCTTATTTTCCCAGAAAACAGGTTTTAAAATTTCATGCATATTGCCTCCTATGGTGACAATTTGCATGAAATGTCAAATCCTTTTTTACAGGAAAACTAAGAAAAAGATCATCAATGTGTCGTCTGCTGAATTAGCCCAGAGAGTGGAAAAGGTTAACGGATGTATGCAAGTGCTAAGTGCATGCATGAATTCTAGCTTAAAGCTGATATATATTTGTATAAAATTAGACAATTAGTCCGGCAGAACTGGATTTTAAATGCACACAAAATGTTTTGATATATTTTGAAAGCTGAGACCTTCTTCATTAAGAATCTGCATGATGACATCTTGTCACCCTTGGGCATTTACAAGAAATCAAGATGGCGTCCATGATGGCCGACGGCATTGAGGAATTCACAAGTAGTAAATACATTAGTTGTCTGTATGTTTGGACTACAAACATACATAAGACATCATGTTTTGTTATGATTTTAGGCCTTTTTTTTTTAAATGTTTCATTCTTAGTGTTTGGTTTGAAGACATCCAAGATGGCTGCCAGGAAGGTAAAAATGAACGTACACAAAAACAAGAAAAACGCCTAACGGCATTATGGACAGGTTTTTCAAAAAAAAGTTTTAACCAAAAGGTAAACCTCGGAAGACCCCTTAACGCTTCTGAGGAAGCCAGCTGATCTGGATCTGCACTGTCATCTACGATGTGAATGTATATAAAAAATCTGGATCAAGGAATCTGATCGGCTGACAATTAGAAGTGGGCATGGCATCTTAATTTATTCAGCACGACAAGGATTAACATGCAAAAGCATTCTATATAGCTGTTGTAGTGGAAATAAAATTACACAAGTTGTGGTGACTAGAATTCTGTATGTAAAACATAATTAAAGTTAGATATATGGAAACCATGACTTTTAGACTGAACATAACTGACAAGAAGAAACATAATTCACAAATAGTGAACTTAATGATAATGCAAGACCCAGATCCGTAGCTTCAAGGTCAAGGTCACACTTAGAGGTCAAAGGTTAAAAAATGTTATATTCACATTATGTCTGTCACACAACACTCATTTCTGTATCCCATGTCATATAGGGGTGGTAGGGGGGAGGGAGCATCTGTGTTCTATGAACACAATTCTAGTTATTCTTCTTTGTTTTCTCTTCTACAACTACTGCTGCTACTACTACTTTTTCAAGTTGGTTATCCTCTGTTGTGTGCGTCCGTACGCGTGTGCATGTGTAATAATAATAGTTTTCTTCACTGCTAAGTCCTTTTTAACTTGGGGAATTTGCAAGAGGTTTAAATATAATACTAATTTTAAGTCAAACACGTCATCGTATAAGTTCTTTATTTATTAAGTTTTTTTAGTTCTTATTTCTCTAAAACCAAAGTAAATAATTCTTATAATATCAAAAGACAATTTAGGATGGTAAAGCTCCAAAATATATTTAATGTTTCTGTCACAAAAGCAAAGATCGAACCGCCTCCCCTCTCTGACAAACCATGCCTTTTCATTCTAGTACCCCTGCCCAAAAATGTATATTCTACTTCCTGCCAAAACTTTCCCACAGAGAAAACAGGTAGGCGGAGCCCAGAGACTCTGGCAGTATGTATAGTACACACATACAAATATGGCAGATGTACTTCCTGAGGAACTCCCAATTCAAAGTTTATCAGAAAGGTCAGAGGTCAGTCAAAGATAATACAACGTAATAACCCAGGTGCAGTAGACTGGCTCCAGTCTCCAGTCTCCAGTGACTAAATATTTTTCTCATAATTCTGTTTGATAATCCACTAAAATAAAACGAACAAAAAAAAAAAAAAAAAAAAAAAAAAAAAAAGCAAAAAAACTATCATGACTCTAGTGACCAGCCTTCATAGTCATGATACTACTTTGGTTTTATTTTAGTGGATTATTAAACAGATTATAAGAAAAAAATATTTTGTCACTAGAGACTGGAGCCAGTGTACAGGAGCAGCGGAAAGAGAGAGCCAGGAAATAGGAAGGAAAGGTTAAAGTTGAAACAGAAATCAGAAAGAACAATATATGCCAATATACTACACATGTGTGTTATAGTCAGTTTAAGAGCGTGTGTTAATATTTTTAATTTGCTTTCAAAATCAGCTGTATATAGTCAGTAGAAAATTCTACCGTATATACCTTAAGTATTGGGACAAACAGGCATGAGCAAACAGTGTAGATACAGATCAGACGTTACACAGCCTGCATCTGATCAGGGCCTATACTGTTTATCACACATCCAGCAGTTTTTACTAATACCAACAAGTAGTAAATTAGACATATTCAATTTTTAGGACAAGTATGGTAAGAAGTTATCCCTTGTCCTGCTGAATAAATTTAAATGCCACGCCTTCAAATTTTCAGCCCATCAGATTACTTGATCCAGATTGTTGATATAAATTCACATACGGAATGACAAACAGTGCAGATCCAGATCAGTTGGCCAAATAGTTTAATAACTGTAGATAGAGCCGTCTCACTGAGACACCACAAGGTGACTATCCTCGACACCGTTCAACCAGTCGAGAGTCGCTGGTGGGGGGAGGGGGGGTGGAGGGTTCATGTTTCGGACATCACCAAAAACACTTTGACTGATTGTTAGTTGTATGTTTGTTTGTGTTGAGGTTTCACGGCCCAGTCAATCCAATGGGGTTATGTCGAGCGCGGCCAGTTAACTAACTTTCTGCAGGCTTAGTCCTCTAAGGGGTTAACCAGTATTCTGCACATTCTTTCGCCAGAAACTGACAACTGCCCTTCTTGAATCAGCGAAAGGGAGAGAATGACCATAGAAAATATTTCATGATCAATCTCCAAGAAAGAATGTTGCCGACCTCGGCGGGGGTCGAACCCGCGACCTCCTGGTCTCAAGTCGGACGCGCATCCAACTGAGCCACCGAGGCATACAACTAACCTGAAGGTACTATTTCGTATATTTCTGTTTTAATCGAAACACACACACACACACACACACACACACACCGAGGCATACAACTAACCTGAAGGTACTATTTCGTATATTTCTGTTTTAATCGAAACACACACACACACACACAACAAAACGTCCATGACCCGCGTCCTTGGACACCATTTACAATACATGTCCTAAAATGTAACAAATCCAGGTTAAACCCGTTCATGTAGTCAGACAAGTCAGCCGTCAAAATGAAAAATATATATTGATGGTTATCGTCAAAACAAAAATTACCATGGGTATGAAATCTTCGTTTTGACGGCTGACTTGTCTGACTACGTTCATGTATCTAAATCTGCCGGATTAGTAACAAGCAATGTAGACGTTTATCGGCGTCTGATCTGGGTCTACACTGTTTGCTTAGCAATATCTGTCCAAATACTTGAGAAAAAGAAACGGTAAAATCACATACCTTCATGAAAGCTGTCCTATCTTTTTCGATTCAACTCCATCGACGAAATTATCCCCCAGGAACACATTAATGAAGGCGGGCATCAAATACCCCGACCTCCAGTCTGGTTTCCCTGGGGGGCCATCCCGAGATCACCCACTCCACTGCTCGCTCACCCCGACGAGTGGGATTGCGCGGCCGCTTTGGAGCGGGATTACCCGTTCAGGCCCGGATCCGGCAATTCAGGCATTTGTCCAGATCCCAAGTTGAAACGTAGTTGGGCGTCACCTAGCTGCCCCGAAGCAGGGAGAATCCGCAGACCCTCAGGGCCTGGCCCTTAGAAAAGAACCAGGCCCCACTATCGTCATCTCTGCATTACTTCTTGCATGGTAGTTCGAAGTAAGCGGCTACGTGAGCACAAGGTCCCGTCGGAATACGCCGGGCGCACCTTCCAAAAGCAAGGCTGTACTGAAGTCCCAAAGTCTGAACCTTCTATTTATAACAGCTTGCTGTGTTTGAAAGGTTGCCAATTGCAACGTGACACCACGTCTGGTGCCAGGCTTTCCCCCCTCATTTCTATATTAAGTTTGATAAAGTGCGAGAACCAGCGGAGTTTTATCTGAATTGTTAACATTGATATATTGAATCGGCACTTCTAAATATAGCAATGACGACAAAAACTGCTCAATCAGGATTTTACCTGTATACATGGTATAGGTGTTTTGCAAAGTGTGCACATTTTTAACCCTTTAACTACAGCAGGCGACACTTTAAAACTTTCTTCTTTTTTTTTTCTAAGAAAATAAGACGTGACATCCCATGTGAATCGCACACGATTCACATGAAACGTCAAGTCCTATTTCTTTGAAAAATAATAAAACCAATTTTAGAATGTCACTCTGCTTAAATTTGCTTAACGCTTCAAGGGTTAAAGCAAAATAAATACGCAGATAACATATCTACATATATAAATCATTTTATATATAAATACTTCGAATAAGTTTTTAGTTTATGCAACGTAATAACCTTGAGCCTTTTCAAATAGGAAACGACCTTATGACGACGAGCGAATGTACAGTTTGATCAGTACCTACTCTGTTCGGCAGTAAAATGTCTGAGGAAATGTTTAAAGGTTAAGGTCCATGCATTATATTAGCGAGCCGTGTAGGCTAGCTCTGATCAGGCTACGCGGAAGTTTGATCTGCGTCTACGGAGGTGGCATAATGTCTAGTATGATAATGCAACCAGCAGCCTGTGCACTCGCGCCGTCGGGTTTCTGCTGTTCAACGGCTGGCACACACACACACACACACACACACACACACACACACACACATACTTGTAAAAGGTCCATATCGGGGAGGCTTACTTTATACATACAAATCGGGGAGGTGATAAATATTAAGATTTTTGAGATATCAATATGTTTTTCTTCTTAAGCAACGTTGTTTGAATCTCATTTGAAAGCAGCATTCTTGAAATCATTGAAAATAACAATAGGAATAAATCAAACAAACTGGGGAGCTGAACACACATATACAAATCGGGGATACACATCAAAACACACAAGATATAAACTGGGGAGGATTTACTAATCGGGGCTGTTGAACGCACGCTTACAAATCGGGGATACATAAAAAACACACAAAATAGAAAACGGGAATACACTCTTGGTGCTATGGAGCATGTGGCTTTAACCATTAAAGCGCCAAGAAAACTGCATCTGAAAATGTCGTCTATTTATGTCGTCTGCTGAATATTCTTGCAAACTTTTCAAACCTATTTTTGCATACAGGCAAACATCGTGGACCCTGATCAGACTGCTCCTAAAGTCTGATCTGGGTCCACACTGTTTGCAAAAATGACTTTTAAAACCACCAGCAGATGACAAAGCAGACTGGCGCTTTAAGGGTTAAAAGACAGCAACGACTCTCTCTTTTTAACATGTACTTGTGTCTCAGCAAATGCTTTATAAGTAGATGTTTGCTTTTAATTAAAAGAAAAAAAAGATGACTTCTTACGCATTGGACACTGTCAGATGTTTAATTCTAAAAGCGATTTGGCTACTTATTAATGAAAACGGAAACTGAGTATTAAATTATTTACATTACAATTGATACATTCCATTTAAAAAAGGGCAAAATATGAAAGCAGCGAGGCAATACACTGTCAGTTAACAGTACTTGTTTATACGTAATATGTGGATAACCCAGTAAGCTGACGGTCCAATAACGGTCCGCTTTAGATTTATAAATAATGCTAGCTGGGTACCGCAGATTCTAGATACCGGAAGAATGCAGGAGAATGTCTTATTTTAAAAGTAATTTACAACTGACATTTAAACCAACAGTTTTCCATTTCTGCCACCACAGTGGACACCTAAACATTCACTTCCTTTTGAATGTATTATAAAAATAGTCTTTCACATTCTTCCAAGATCTTGAGTGTAGAATTGGGTAAGCGGCAATGCAAGAATCAAATTCTTTTTTCCCCGGCTTCTCAGAAGTGAAACGCTGTCTACTAAAGAAGTTCTGCACAGCATCCTTCTCCTCCTCAGACCATGGGCGTCGGGTGTAGGCGGTTCGTTTTCTTTGTTTCCTGGTGGCATCATTCTGGGTCTTTTTGTGGCATCTCTGCTTTAAAGCTGCTGAAAGAGTCATTGAATGGACTTGTCGTATCTATGTACTTTCAAACATATTATTGCATAAATACTGGTGTCACACGTTATTATCAGGCATGTTTTAACGAACACAAAAACCATGTATTAACAAGACATTTCACGCGCCATTAATGACTCGCTTTGCGCCTTTACATATGCAAGATTCAAGGCAATATTCCATCAATATAAAAGCAAACACAAGTTTGTAGTTGCAAATATCTATGAAAGAAAGACATAATGTAAAAATAGAAGGACAGACGCCAATGAGTGAAATATTTACTGAAAGTGACACTGGCTTGTGAATTGCTGCTAAATGCTGGACAAAAATCATGATAACTGGCCATGGCCTGAAATGAGGATTTTTATAGAAACATATGGTGCGTGTAGGAATCAGCAAGGTAATGTCGATGAGCTCGAAACATAGTGCCCAAACATTTTCGTTATTTTTGTAGCATTGTTGCTGAATTCATGCAATAATAACGATCGAACATGGCTTTTCAATGCATTAACATTTGCCAGGTCCCTCGGGAGCAGTTGAAAACCTCGGCCTTTAGCCTAAGTATTCAACAGCTTCTTCAGGACCTTGCAAATGTTAATGCCCGAATAACCATGGTTTATTCCTATTTTATTATATACAGTTTGGTCAGATAGAAAAAAAAATGTCTGCTTCAGTGTTTATAGGTAATTTAGAGCATTGTCACAAAACAGGAACATTTTATGTTTCACATTATTTTATGCAGAATTTATTGTGTTAATTTACAAACCTTGATGACATATGTTCTGTTGTATTCTTGGTTGACCGCTTGTACTTGTTTGTGGAATACCTTCTATCAGATCAGTGTCAATATCGCTGCCTGAGCTGTCATACTCATCATCAGATGGGCCTGTAATATAATATTTGTTGAAACATATACTCATTGTATTCCAACGAGGGTGATATTGAAAAACAATCCACGATATACATTTCTTCATTTTGACTTGCAAATCTACAACTCCACGGAACACATGATAAAACAACTTTGCTTGACATTTGTTATGGCTCTAGTTTACTGACAGTTGCCTCTTGTTGCAAATTCTAACACATGTATTCAGCTGAAAACAGGACAAGGTGGAAAGTGATTGTTGCAAAGTCATTTGTGATGCCCCAACGACCTTGCAAGGTTATGGATAGAATAAAATACATGTATATCGAAGTACGTGCTTGCTATCAACCCAGTGGATTAGTTTAATCTTTGATTTTAACATTTCAGCTTCCATAATCTAAAACTAAAAGTATTCCAAAAAGAGAATGTTGGTTCCTTGGACCTCGAGATGTGACCAGAGGCGGAAACTGCATATTATTATTTTTATTATTATCATCATAATTATTATTGTATACTGTAGATACCAAACTCACCATCTTCCATAATAGTTCCCTCATCCACTTGAATTTCATCTAAAGACTGGCCTGCGGGTAGGTCTTGTCCGCCCTCTTCCATGGTCATCAGTAACTTTGCAACCTTTGCCACCTGTACTGTTGCCTCAGGCAGGCGATAGAATTCTCTGTGTACCCTAATGTCATGGCCCATGAAATTTGCTAGAATGTCGAGCTCATTTTCCTTCATATTCATCACTTGTGACATTGTGGCAATATGCTTTCTGAGATTAGTAGATCTAAGTCTTTCTGGTGCTATTGCACCGCATTCTCCCGAAAATTTTCTCAGACAGTCTGAGCCGCGAATATGTGATAGGGAACCGTAATGAACTGTTGGAAACAAAAACTGATTTTCATCAGCTACTATTTGATTGCGCGTTTTCAAAAGAAGATCAAGGCTCTGTACAACATACTGAGGAAAGAGGACTGCCACTGTTCTACCCCTTTTGCCTTCGATCTCAATCCTGGGCATAATAAAGCATAGCTTTTTCTCGAACTCTGAGAGAATCGTTTCAAACTGCGATCCACATTCCGCTGTATGTTTTGCCAAGTAATCAGATATTTTCATCCTAGACACCTCGCCTGACCGCCTTCTGTTGAACAGTATTAACTGGGTTAGCACAATTCCGTTTAGCCTTGACCAGTCTTGTATTGGAACTGCATTTGTTAAGTCTTCTATTTGTTTGATCTGTGCGACAGACGCTGCCTTGAGATGGTCTGAAAATGTCTTGATGTCTTCTGCTAGTGGTAGTACCTCTGTTCGATTTCTTTTATCTTCTTGTAGGGTTTTTAGCGCATTACTGCTCACGTCGTCTGTCCAGTTTATGTTTATCAGTTTTTGCGACTCTTCTGCGTCGCATTCTGTCTCTTTGTCACGCTTTTCAATGGCATTCCTGATCAGAATTTTGACACACTTTTGCACAGAGTGGCCAATCTTTAGAGCCAGAGATGGTGTACCATATCTGTTTCGTGATTCGTCATATCCTGATACAATTTTGCTACATGCCACGAGGGATCGGTAATACTGCGGATGAAAAAAAGATGCAAGTCCATTGTTCGGACGTTGTGTTGTTTTCCTTAACTCAACCAGAAGCCTAGACATTTCCCGAATTTTTTGTCGAACATAATTATGTTTGTCCGCATCATGCCCATGTTTGTTACAAAGCTTATCCCCGAGCTTCAGGATAGTGTCATCACTTTTTGCTACCCGGCTTATCTGGTCAGATTTCATCGAACACAAAACTTTTTGAAACAATGTACTGTGCACTGTGCTTTGAGGAAGCAGCATCAAACTTGAAACAGCAAGTTTTGATCTGGAATTGTTATCCTTGGTAGGCTTCAAGGGGCACTTGTGTCTCCAAAGTTCTCGTCTTAAATAATATCCATAGCAAAACGAACAAGGCCCATACTTATCTGGATCTGCCTTGTCATTGTTTGGCCGATACTTTACTATTAAGTGTCCTTCTCTTTTTCTCAGAACGTTCAGGTTATGCAAATGGTTTCCTAAATTTCGGAGTTTTATGTATCTCTTGGTTTTCTTTGAAGGGTCTTTTTCTTCCATATACATCGTAACTTCTTCTTCATCGCCATGTCTTGCCACAAGATGATCTGGTAATTTACTTCTTAACTCACCACAATACAAACAGACAAACTTTTTGTCATATTTTCTACATTCAATGTTATTTGTATGTGGAACAAAACAGTCAATAGGTGGTGAATGACTTTCAGCCTGAAACGAACTTTTCACAGACTTATCTTTTAAAGACGGAAGGAACTGTTCATTTGTATCCTCTGACTTTTGTAACAGCAGGTCTGAACATTGTTGGGTGCTAGCATGTATGCTGTGTTTCTCTCCAACCATTAATCGCTGATTCTTAGATTGACCAATTTGTGTTTCGATGTCTTGTGATCTTTCAATAGGTGCTTCCGGTCGTTCTTCGACGTTTTCCTGTGTTCTGATTTTCTCTCTGGTCTGTGGAATGCAGTCTGATAAGGAATCTGATGAATCCGATTCTGATGATTCGGGAGCAGAAGAGTCCGGAATGTATTCGCTGCCCGAGCTATCCTAATAACAAAGAAAACCCGACAACCTTAACATTTTATTCCAGAAAAACATGACCAACTAATAAAAACTCCGTATATGTCAATTTAATCGAATATAGTAGTTAAATGGGTTTGCTTAGTTTCATCTTACTAACAATGTATCCTCGTAGATAATGTAAGTATTGAGTGGAAAAAAAGAAAGAAAGAAAAAAAGGAATTTTAACATTTTGAGACGGCGTTTCGGGTCTCAGACTCAATGACGGCCTCTTTGTAAAACCTTAACCAGTGGGTTGGGGCTTGACGATATGTCTTTGGCTTGGCCCGCCGTGGTTCAACTATTAGTTTTCATTTACTCTGGCATACAGTAGAATTAGCCATGAGTACTCGTCTTTGTTTATTTTAGTGATTCATTTGATTTTTATGTTTTCGTTTTGATGCATTGACTGAGCTGACAGCCTTTATGCGAACCGAAATTTTATGTATTACTGTATTAAGAGTAGCATCGGGACCTAGGGTGAAGTTGGCTAGCTGTAAAATGCTTTAAGCCCCCCGGTACTGCAGCTAGTATTAGTGCCACGTGTCGGCGGTAGGACGTCTCCCCGTACTTTACCATAGTGCAGATTATATTTCATTTCCTTTGGGATCACTGGGCCCATTGTGGAATCTTTGAAAATGCAGTTCTGCTCTTGTATACGCTAAAGGGCGTAAGCAGTGTTGCAAACTTCATTACTGCTTATGAAGAGTCTCAATAAAACCGAGACTCCCATTTTTTTATCTGTAGTGTGTTCTTTGTTTCCAAAGGCAATCTTTTTTACGTTTACTCTCCTGACCGTTCTAAGGCGGTGGTCCCGGTGTTAGTCTTACTCTTTGTTGCTTTGTGATTTATTCTACGAGGCGAATTGTTTTATGTCTTACCTTGTGTCATTTTGCTCTTGTGTTTATCAGTCCTTTTAGCATTACCTCGCTTGGGGAAGAGAGACCTAATCTTAGTGCTTTTCGTACGTTTGTTCGATTTGTGCCTGTTTGGATTTGTCGGTTATGTCTTCCTCTTGGTGTCTGGGAAGGGCTGCGGTTTGTGATTGTGGCACTCCCTGGACTTTTCTCTTACCCTTTTTTTTAAACGATAATGGACCTGAAAGGAAAATTCGTGAAACAGTCTGCTGATGAGTCAATGGCTCATATTTTGTTCCTCCGTTTCTCCACGTCGATTTAGTGCTATATTTCTCAACTTGTTAAAATCATATTAAAGAGATTATATACCAAGTCTTCCTCGTCATCGTGGGAATAAGTATCCTTCAGCTTGGATGGCTTATATTTCTTCCGTCTTAAAGAGTATTTCTTTTTCTGAACAGCTGTCAGGATATCTGTCTGAAATAGGACATTTATAAATATATTAAAATGCAACTAATAGTTTTATTAGACAAAACCACTGTTTTCAAAAATATAGTTTGTTCTCATATGACCGAAATTATATTTGACAAAACAGGCCTTGTACTTGTTTCGATTTCTATTGGTCTATTTTCTTAGACTTATAACGACTGTAAGTCTTATAAAACACGCACAAATAACTTGTTCTCATTTGCTTGACAGTAATATAACGAAAAGATACTGGGACAAATGTGTTTAAATACACACCTCGAACTCGATTTCTGGTTCAGTGAGATCTTTTGCAACAACACTAAATAATGTGCTGACCGGTTCTTCATTATTATCTCCCAGGACTACGTGTTTCCCTCCGATACCAGCAGACTTATGTCTCTTCTGTTTCTCTGGTGTTCTTTTAATTGATGTACCTATTATACGGAAGCTGCTATACATTCCTTGATGTTCCACAGAAGGACTCTGCATCTGCAATTTAGTGAAAAAGTAGAAGCCATCAAATACTAGAGTATATCAATGATCTAACTAAGTAATAATGTGTACTTCTTATAAGTATAATATTCGTATGCATTGATTATGCAGTAAATGATTGTGATCATATGACCTTTAAGCTCTACCACCTTGCTTGCACATGAAAGTATCTGTGAATTCCATCGTTTTTTTTTTCTTTTTGCTCTCTCTATCTAACTTATGCGAGTTCTATCTTCTCAGTCAGTGGATTGATTGACTGAATATGGCCTCGGCGGCTCAGTTGGAAGCGACGTCCGACTGGAGACCAGGAGGTCGCGGGTTCAACCCCGCCGAGGTCGGCAACATTCTTTCGTGGAGATTGATCATGAAATATATCTACGGTCATTCTCTCCCTTGCGCTGATTCAAGATGGGCAGTTGTCAGTTTCTGATGAAAGAATACACACAATACTGGTTAACGGCTTAGGGGACTAAGCCTGCCCAGTAAACGTGTGGTTAGGTAAACTGACCGCGCTCGACATGATTCCATTGGGTTGACTTGGCCGTAAAACCTCAACACAAAGACTGAAATATATGAGGAAAGCTTTATGATTTTTATTATCTATATCAAAAAAGCTGAATTGTGCATGTACCTCTCCCTCATTTTCTGGTTGGGTATGATTCTGCCATTCTTTGTGTTGGAGGCTTCTTTTGTCGCCAGGAATAACCACTTTCTTGTCAGTAGAAGCAGACTTTGGCGTATGTCTATTAACCTCTGTAGGTCTGTTTTCAATCTGTTCGCCGACCCTACTGAAATTATTGTTTAGCCCTTGTTGTTCCGCAGATGTATTGTCGGTCTACAAAATAAATAACAAATTTAGTAAAAACTACCATACACATGTATTGAATGCGACTGTATTAAATCCAGTATGTGCATTTATTCTCTGAATATATCACTGCAATACCATTTGCTTAAGAGAACCGTTTTAGTTTAATAGATTTTGATTTTTCTTTCAGGAAACGTTGATTACTTGTATCTCTTTACCTTGGTTATAGTTTCATCAATATGTTCGTCTGTGTCCTCAGCATTCGGTAAAGGAATTTTTCATGCATTTAATCAATATTACGAGTCACTGTAGCATGATAAACCAAGTATTAGATTGATTCGGACAGTGTGTCTGGTCAGAAGCCTCTTGTCTTTAGCTGTTTGGCTGCTGAAATAACCCAAATTCCCCGTTTTAACGGTTGTTTCTTCGAGACTGAACACACACAGCTAACTAGTCATACGTAGCAGAATTGTCGGATAAAATAAAAATATACTGGAAATAATCTAATAATACTATCAGCGATTCTTCATAATATATATTATATCAAAACGAATGATATAGTCGACATGTACAAAGTCGATTTGGTAACTCCCCGTTTTGAAGCTTTATTCTGAACTCATGTGTGTATACATTCGTAAATTCGCTTTAGACTGACACAGTAAAAAATTAAGAAAAAAAATAATGTAGATGCAAAATCATGTTGATTATGGTTTCTTATATAAACTGGTTAAAAGAAGTTAAGCGCACCTGATTTTTTTCTCATTCACAATATGTAAAAACATTAATATTTAATGTATCGTAACTTTTTACTGGGTTAAGATTTTCATTTGAAATTTTCAGTGAAACAGTTGCTATATATATCTATTCTATGTCTTTTTTACATTTCGTTTCCGTCAGATTCATTTATGTTGAGAACCTCAAATATTGGTAATGTGGTGTTTGGTTACCCATCGTTTCTTAAGTAAAAATGATAAAAGTATGGGTACTTTGGAAAATCTGACAAAACCCGAAAGATAATAGGTACTATTAAATACAATACAGTGAAAGCACACCCAAGATGTTGCAGTAAAACTTAAGTCATGTTTCAAGTGTTTTCTGTCCCAATTCATCAAGGTTCACTAAGTGTCATGAATTAACTGAAATAAATACGTTACGTGCCTTTATTCTCCTACCAAATATTTGCAATACCGCTTGCTTAATCGAACCATTTGGTTGAATAAATTTTGATTTTTTTCTCGGGTGACATTGATCATAAGTAGCTCGTTACCTTGGTCGCAGTTTCATAAATGTTTTCGTCATTGTCCTCAGCATTTGTTAAAGGAACTTTATCATGCACTAAAACAACATCAGGAGACACTGTAGCATGATTTGCCAAGTATTTGGTTGATTCAGACAGTTTATCTGATCCAGAATCATTCTGTCTACAGCTGTTTGGCTGCTGAAAATGACCCAAACTCCGTGTTTTAACAGTTGTTTCTCAGACATTGAACACACAGCTGAATTGTCATAAGTAGCAGAATAGCAGGGTAAAAAATAGATATACTGGAAATACTCTAACTCTTTTAATTATAAATAGCGAATCATCCAATAATATATATTATAAACAAACGAATGACATAGTTGATATGAACAAGGTCGATTTGTTAACTCCCTGTTTTAACACTTGTTTCTCAGACATTGAACACACAGCGGAATAGTCATAAGTAGCAGAATAGTAGGATAAAAATAAGATATCCTGGAAATAATCTTTTAATTATAAATAGCGAATCATCCAAAATATATATTATAAACAAACGAATGATGTAGTTGATATGAACAAGGTCGATTTGTTAACTCCCCGTTTTGAAGCTTTATTCTTAGCTAATGTGTGTGTACGTTTGAAAATCCGCTGAACACTGAAACAATAAAAAAAATAATGTGAATGCTGAACTATGTTTCATATTGTTTCCTAAATAACTGGTAAACACGGTTAGGCGTAATCTGAATTTTTCACATTGACATTATGAATCGATTACCTGAGTCATATTTATAAATGAAATGGCAGGGCATGTAAGGTGCATTCCCTGGTTGTCCTGTTTTATCTACCTACCAAACTCTAGCGACCAAGCATGTTCAGCGAAACAGAATTGTTTAAGCAACTTTGATATAGAGTCACTCAAAGGAACAGTTCTGTGAAATCGTTTTAAAACCATTTAGGAGTAGAAGACATTTAAAGATCTTTTTTTTTTCTATTTTAAGCTCGGCAGCCATGTGTTCACCGGAGCAACAGTTTGAGCAATTTTGGTAGAGGGTCACCCAAGCAACAGTCCAGCCCTGTGAAATTATTTTAAAATCCTTTAATTATCTTTTAGCAGGAAAAGTTGCTTAAAGTTTGTTTTTTTTTTTTTGTTTTTTTTTTCGTTTTTTTTTTCTATTTTTAATTCTATGCGACCATCTTGTTTAGGAGAAGTCGTTTTAAAGTTTTATATTTTCAGCTCTGGTGGCCATCTTGGTCAGCAAAGCAAATCGTTTTAAGCTAATTTGGTAGAGGGTCACCCATCAAATATTTATGTAAAATTATTTCAAAATCCGTCCTCTGGTTTAGCAGACGTAGTTGTTTAAAGTTTTATTTCTATTTTTAGCTCTGACGGCCATCTTTTTCAGCAGAGCGAAACTGAATAATTTGGGTAGAGGCAAACCCAATGAGCATTTCTGTGAAATAATTTCAAAATCTGTCCTCCAGATTAGCAGAAGAAATTGTATAAAGGTTTTTCTATTGTTGCTCTGGCGGTCATCGTGTGGTAGCGGAGCAAAACGGTTTGAGCTATTTGGTAGAGAGTCACCAAAGCAACATTCCTATTTAATTATTTCAAAATCCGTCTACCAGTTTAGCATGGGAAGTTTAGCTCTCGCGCCCATCTTGTTTAGCGGAGCAGAACGATTTGAGCAATTTTGGTAAAGAATCATCCAAGCAACATTCTTGTGACTATTTCAAAATCCGTCCACCCGTTAAGGAGAAGAAATCGTTTAAAGTGTTGTTGTTTTTTTTTTTCCTTCACTTTTTGGCTCTGGTGGCCATATTTTCAGCGGAACGGAATGGTTTGAGCGATTTCGTTAGAGGGTCACCCAATAACATTCCTGTGACATTATTTCAAAATCCGTCCAGCCGTTTTGGAGGAAAAGTCCTTTTAGACAGAGTTGACGACAGATGGATTAATGGACGACGGATAAAGGCCTATCACAATACCTCATCGTGAGCACTTCGTACTCAGGTGAGCTAAAACACTAAGGTTTAATGTAGTGTTACTTTTCTTTCTGGATTAAGAGTTTTACTTCAAATTTTCAGTGAAACAGCTGCTATATGTCTTCAGTATGTCTTTTTAATTTTGTTTCCGTCGTTGAGCACCACAAATATTGATAAAGGTGGTGTTTGGTTCCCCATCGTTTCTAAAAGAAAATTGATAAACGTATGCGTAGTCCAGAAAATCTGACAAATGCCGAAAAATAATGGGAACAGTTCAATACAATATAGTGAAAGCACACTAAAGATGTTGCAGAGAAACTTGTCATGTCCCAAGTTTCTTCTGTCACATTTCATCACTGTTCACTATTTTTCCTGCATTCTTTATTCTCCTACCAAATATTTGCATTACCACTTGCTAAATCGAACTGTTTGGTTTAATAAATTTTGATATTTTTCCTGACATACTGATCACTAGTAGCTCTTTACCTTGGCTACAGTTCCATCCATATTTTCGTTTGTGTCCTCAGAATCTGTTGCCGGAATGTTTACATGCACTAAGCCAATATCAGGAGACACTGTAGCATGACTTGCCAAATATGCGGTTGATTTTGATAGTGTATCTGGACCAGAAGCCTCTTTTCTACAGCTATTTGGCTGCTGAAAATGACCAAAAACTCCCCGTTTAAACGTTTGGTTTTCCGACACTGAATATACACAGCTGAATAGTCATTAGAAGCATAACAGTAGGAGAAAAATAAGATATACTGGAAATAATCTAACTGTTAACTAATAATAGCGATTTCTCAAAATATGTACATATTATATCAAAACGAATGATTAAGTTGACATGTACAAAGTCGATTTCATAACTCCTCGTTTTGAAGCTTTATTCATAACTCATGCGTGTAAACATTTGTAAATGCGCTTTAGGTGAGGACAGTAAAAATTACATGTAGATGCAAAAGCATGATTTATATGGTCTCTTAAATCAAACTGGTCAAAAGAAGTTAAGTGTCACCTAAAAATAAACAGCGATATCTGTTTTATTCAAACGAATGATACTGTTTACTTGTACAAAATCGATTCGGTATCTCCCCGTTTTGGAGCTGTATTCTTAACTCATGTGTGTATACATTTGTAACTATGGTTTCTTCATGTTTCAAGTTTCTTCTGTTGCAAATCATCAGTGTTAACTAACTGTCCTACATTTACTTACTAAATCCAGCACGTGCGTTTATTTTCCTTATAAATATTTGCAGTGCTTAATCGAACCGTTTGTTTTCATAAATTTTGATTTTTTTCCTCAGCAAACATTGATCACAAGTAGCTCTTTACCTTGCTTGCATGCTCATCAATGTTTTCGTCATTGTCCTCATCATTTGGTGAAGGAATCATATCATGCAATAAATCAATATCATGAGACACCCTAGCATGATTTGCCAAGTATTCGGTTGTTTCAGAAAGTTTATCTGGTCCAGATGCTTCTTGTCCACAGCTGTTTGGCTGCTGAAAATAACCCAAACTCCCCGTTTTAACGGTTGGTTCTCTGACATTGTACACAGCTGATAGTCATTAGCGGAATAGTAGGACAAAAATAAAATATACTGGAAATAATCTAACCCTGTTAAATATTAGAAGCATCTGATTTTTATTCAAACGAATAATACAGTTGACTTGTACAAAGTCAGTTTGGTAACTCCCCGTTCTGAAGCTTTATTCTTAACTCCTTTGTGTATACAATTGTAAATAAGCTTTACACTGAAACAACAACCAAATTCCATGGGGAATTTATGTCCCCCGCCTTCTTTTTATTTGAGGTGTTAAAAATGGTAAAGTTAACCAGAGGACCATTGGTCCTATATCAATTACCTAAGTATTGAAGCAGGAAACCAGTGATAAAAAATAATTTCAAGATTCTGAAAAAAACACATGCATATCTTCAGACCATCCTTAAAGCACCTGTAAAGTTTAAAAGGATCGGCTTAAAACTATGGTAGGAGTTACGGGGTCAAGGTACCTACTCCCTATACGCTTCTGTAGTATTAGAACTCAAAAAATGTCTAAGTTAAAAATGCAGAAAAAGTGGTAAAATATTATTTCAGGATTCTGAAAAAAACACATGCACATCTTCAGGCCATCCTTAAAGCCCTTGTAAAGTTTCAAAAGGATCGGACAAAAACTGTTGGAGGAGTTAAGGGGACAAGGTACCTACACTCTGTACACTTCTGTAATATTAGATCTCAAAAAAATGTCTAAGTAAAAAATGTTTTGTTTTTTTTTTATTATTGTGTTGGGGTTTAACGACACGTCAGCCCTTGAGGGTCATTTTGTGTCGTCTCCCAGAGAAAGGGAGAAAAGAGATAGAAGAGACAGTAGAGGAGATGAAAGAGAGGGACAGGGAAGAAAGAGGAACAGGAATGAAAGTGAAGAAACAGAAGAAATAAAAACTTTCCCCCTCTACCCTTACCCGCTACAAGGATAGCAGGCCTTGCCCAACTGTAAGCCAATATCAGCTGGACACCCCGGTGATGTAAGATACACAGCACCTTCGCACCACCCGACCATCCCCAAAGTAAAAAAATGTGAAAAAAAGTAATAAAAAAATATTTCAGGATTCTGAAAAATCCACCTGCATATTTTCAGGCCATCTTAAAAGCCCACGTAAAGTTTCAAAAGGATCGGTCAAAAACTGTGGGAGGAGTTAAGGGGACAAGGTACCTGCTCCCTATATACTTCTGTAGTATTAGAACTCTAAAAACTTCTGTGGTATTAGAACTGAAAAAATGTCTAAGTTAAAAATGCGGAAAAAGTGATAAAAAATTATTTCAGGATTCTGAAAAAACCACATTCATATCTTCAGGCCATCCTGAAAGCCCATGTAAAGTTTCAAAAGGATCGGCCAAAAACTGTGGGAGGAGTAAAGGGGACAAGGTACCTACTCCCTATACGCTTCTGTAATATTAGAACTCAAAACATGTCTATGTTCAAAATGTGTAAAAAGTAATAAAAATTAATTTCAGGATTCTGAAAAAAACACATGCACATCTTCAGACCATTCTTAAAACACCTGTAAAGTTTCAAAAGAATCGGCCAAAAACTGTGGGAGGAGTTAAGGGGACAAGGTACCTGCTCCCTATACACTTCTGTAGTATTAGAACTCAAAAAAATGTCTGTTAAAAATGCGGAAAAAGTGATAAAAATTATTTCAGGATTCTGAAAAAAACATATGCATATCTTCAGGTCATCCTAAAAGCCCACGTAAAGTTTCAAAGGATCGGCCAAAAACTGTCCGAGGAGTTAAGGGGACAAGGTACCTACTCCCTATAGACTTCTGTAATATTAGAACTCAAAAAATGTCTAAGTTAAAAATGCACAAAAAGTAATAAAAAATTATTTCAGGATTCTGAAAAAACCACATGCACATCTTCAGACCATCCTTAAAACACCTGTAAAGTTTCAAAAGGATCGGACAAAACCTGTGGGAGGAGTTAAGGGGACAAAGTACCTACTAAAAATTCGGAACCACGCACCCCGCGCCATGCACCACGCGCCACCACCACGCCCCACGGAAAACCAAAAACAGTGTACTTCCACTTTCTTCGAAAAGGCGGGGGACAATAAAAAATTATGTAAAAGCTAAAACGTGTTTCACATTGTTTCTTAAATAAACTGATCAAATAAAGTTGAACGTCATCTGATTTTTTTCCATTGACATAATGCAAAGACACGCATGTTTAACTTTTTGTATCTTTAGTTGGAATAAGACCTTCATTTGAAATTTTCAGGGAAACAGCTGCTATATGTCTTCTCTATGTCTTAATTTTCTTCGATTTCGTTCTGTTGAGAACGACAAATTTTGGTAAAAGTGGTGTTTGGTTCTCTCCTTTTGCAGTTAATATGATGAAAGAAAGGGTACTCTAGAAAAATCTGACATATGTCGAAAGGTACTGAGTACCTTTCAATTAAATATATTGAAAGCACAACCAAGATGACGATGTGAAACTTGTCATGTTTCAAGTTTCTTATAAGTAGCAGAATAGCAGGATAAAAATAGAATATACTGGAAAAAGCAGTTCTGTTTAATATGAATATCGATTCAGCAAAATGTATATTATATCAAAACAAATAATAGAGTTGACTTGTACAAAGTCGATTTGGTAACTCCCCGTTTTGAAGCTTTATTTCTAACGCATGTGCGTATACTCCCCGTTTTGAAGTTTTATTTTTAATTCGTGTGTATAAATTAGTATAATAAGCTTTAAACTGATAAAATCAAAAATTAAATGTAAATGCTAGATTATGTTTATACCCCCGGTCTTTTCTGTGTGTCTGTGTGTCAGTCTGTCTGTTAACATTTATTTTGTGTCAAAGATATCTCAGGAACTACTTTACCTAGAAACCTGAAATTTTGTACACATGACAAGTATGACTAGTTGTACTGTGGGAAAGAAAATAAGGGCCATGGGGGTCCCTTCATGTTATTTCCCTTTGTTGTTCTGGCTATACTGATGGAAATGGCCGTGGGTATTAGGGAGCATATGCTCTCTTCATGGTCTAGTTCATATTGTTTCTTCAAAAAATTCGTCAAGAAGTTAAATGTCACCTGAAGTTTTCACATTGGGACAAATATGTTTAAATACATACCTCGAGCTCGATTTCTGGTTCAGTGAGATCTTTTGCAACAACATTAAATAGTGCGCTGATCGGTTCTTCATTATTATCTTCCAGGATTACGTGTTTCCCTCCGATACCAGCAGACTTATGTCTCTTCTGTTTCTCTGGTGTTCTTTTAATTGATGTACCTATTATACGGAAGCTGCTATACATTCCTTGCTGTTCCACGGAAGGACTCTGCATCTGCAATTTAATGAAAAGTTAGAAGCCATTAAATACTAGAGTACACAATACGCCAAAATCAATGATCTAACCAAGTAATAATGTGTACTTCTTATAAGTATAATATTCGTATGCATTGATTATGCAGTAAAAGATTGTGATCATGTGACCTTTAAGTTGTACTGCCTTGCTTGCACATGAAAGTGTCTGTTAATTCCATCTTTTTTTTTTTTTTCTTTTTGCTCTCTCTGTCTAACTTATGCGAGTTCTATCTTCTCAATCAATAGATTGATTGACTGAATATGGCCTCGGTGGCTCAGTTGGATGCGCCGTCCGACTGGAGACCGGGAGGTCGCGGGTTCAACCCCCGCTGAGGTCGGCAACATTCTTTCATAGAGATTGATCATGAAATTTTTTCTACTGTCATTCTCTCCCTTGCGCTGATTCAAGATGGGCAGTTGTCAGTTTCTAACGAAAGAATACACACAATACTGGTTAACCGCTTAGAAGACTGAGCCTGCCCAGTAAACGTGTGGTTAGGTAAACTGACCGCGCTCGACATGACCCCATTGGGTTGACTGGGCCGTAAAACCTCAACACAAACAAAAACTGAAATATATGAGGAAAGCTTTATGATTTTTATTATCTATATCTACAAAGCTGGATTGTGCATGTACAAAATGTACCTCTCCTTCGTTTTCTGGTTGGGTCTGATTCTGCCATTCTTTGTGCAGGAGGCTTCTTTTGTCGCCAGGAATAATCACTTTCTTGTCAGTAGAAGCAGACTTTGAAACATGTCTGTTAACCTCTGTAGGTCTGCTTTCAATCAGTTCGTCGATCCTACTGAAATTATTGTTTAGCCCTTTTTGTTCCGCAGATGTATTGTCGGTCTACAAAATAAATAACAAATTTAGTTAAAAATACTATACACATGTATTGAATGCGACTGTATTAAATCCAGTATGTACGTTTATTCTCTGAATATATCACTGCAATACCACTTGCTTAAGAGAACCGTTTTGGTTTAATAGATTTTGATTTTTCTTTCAGGAAACGTTGATTACTTGTATTTCTTTACCTTGGTTACAGTTTCATCAATAAGTTCGTCTGTGTCCTCAGCATCCGGTAAAGGAATTTTTGATGCACTTAATCAATATTACGAGATAAACCAAGTATTAGAGTGATTCGGACAGCGTGTCTGGTCAGAAGCTTCTTGTTTATAGGTGTTTGGCTACTGAAATAGCCCAAACTCTTCGGTTGTTTCTTCGAGACTGTACAGCTAAATAGTCATAAGTAGCAGAATTGTCAGTTAAAATAAAAATATACTGGAAATAATCTAACAATACTAACAGCGATTCTTCAAAATATATGTTATATCAAAACGAATGATATAGTCGACAATGTACAAAGTCGATTTGGTAACTCCCCGTTTTGAAGCTTTATTCTGAACTCATGTGTGTATACATTCGTAAATTCGCTTTAGACTGACACAGTAGAAAATAAAAAAAAAATAAATAATATAGATGCAAAATCATGTTGATAATAGTTTCTTATATAAACTGGTCAAAAGAAGTTAAGCGTCATCTGAAATTCTCTCATTCACAATATGTAAAAACACTAATATCTAATGTATCGTAACTTTTTACTGGATTAAGACTTTCATTTGAATATTTCAGTGAAACAGTTGCTATCTATCTATTCTATGTTTTTGTTTTCAATTCTTTTCCGTCAAATTCATTTAAGTTGAGAACCAAGGGTAATGTGGTGTTTGGTTACCCATCGTTTCTAATGTAAAAATGATAAAAGTATGGGTTGTTTGGAAAATCTGACAAAATCCGAAAGATAATGGGTACTGTTAAATACAATACAGGGAAAGCACACCCGAGATGTTGCTGTAAAACTTACGTTGCTTAAAGTTTTTTTTTTCTTTTCTTTTTTTTTTTCTTCTATTTTTAAATTCTATGCGACCATCTTGTTTAGGAGAAGTCGTTTAAAGGTTTTATATTTTTAGCTCTGGCGGCCATCTTGGTCAGCAAAGAAAACGTTTTAAGCAATTTTGGTAGAGGGTCATCCATCAAATATTTATGTGAAATTATTTCAAAATTCGTTCACTGTTTTAGCAGACAAAGTTGTTTAAAGTTTTCTTTCTATTTTTAGCTCTGGCGGCCATCTTTTTCAGCAGAGCGAAACTGTTTCAATAATTTAGAGGCAACCCCAATGAACATTTCTGTGTAATAATTTCTGAACTCATCTGTTTTGAAGCTTTATTCTTAACTCATGTGTGTATAAATTTGTAACTATGGTTTCTTCATGTTTCAAGTTTCTTCTGTCGCAAATCGTCAATGTTAACTAATTGTCCTACATTTACGTACTAAATCCAGTACGTGCGTTTATTCGCCTTACAAATATTTGCAATGCTCAATCGAACCGTTTGTTTTCATTAAGTGATTTTTTTTTTCTCTCAGCAAACATTGATCACAAGTAGCTCTTTACCTTGCTTGCATGCTCATCAATGTTTTCGTCATTGTCCTCATCATTTGGTGAAGGAATCATATCGTGCAATAAATCAATATCATGAGACACCGTAGCATGATTTGCCAAATATTCGGTTGTTTCAGAAAGTTTATTTGGTCCAGATGCCTCTTGTCCACATGGCTGCTGAAAATAACCCAAACTCCCCGTTTTAACGGTTGGTTCTCTGACATTGAACATACACAGCTGATAGTCATAAGTAGCGGAATAGTAGGACAAAAATGAAAAATACTGGAAATAATCTAACTCTGTTAAATATTAGAAGTATCTGATTTTCAGTCAAACGAATAATACAGTTGACTTGTGTAAAGTCAGTTTGGTATCCCCGTTCCGAAGCTTTATTCTTAACTCTTGTGTGTATACAATTGTAAATATACTGAAACAATAAAATTTTTATGTAAATGCTTAAGCGTGTTTCACATTGTTTCTAAAATAATGTAATCAAATAAGTTGAGCGACATCTGATTTTTTTTTTTTTTTTTGCCATTGACATAATGCAAAGACACGCATGTTTAATTTTTATATCGTAAGTTTGGATTAAGACCTTCGTTTGAAATTTGTAGGGAAACAGCTGCTACTTGTATTCTCTATGTCTTAATTTTCTTCGAATTCGTTCTGTTGAGAACCACAAATTTTGGTAAAAGTGATGTTCGGATCCCCTTCTTTGCAGTAAATATTATGAAAGAATGGGTAGTCTAGAAAATCTGATGACGATGTGAAACTTGTCATGTTTCAAGTTTCTTATAAGTAGCAGAATAGCAGGATAAAAATAGAATATACCGGAATAATCAGTTCTGTTTAATATAAATATCGATTCAGCAAAATGTATATTATATCAAAACAAATAATAGAGTTGACTTATACAAAGTCGATTCGGTAACTCCCCGTTTTTAAGCTTAATTTCCAACGCATGTGTGTATACTCCCCGTTTTGAAGTTTTATTTTTAATTTGTGTGTATAAGCTAGCCTCGATTCAGCAAAATGTATATTATATCAAAACAAATAATAGAGTTGACTTGTACAAAGTCGATTCGGTAACTCCCCGTTTTGAAGCTTCATTTCTAACTCATGTGTGTATACTCCCCGTTTTTGTATAAATTAGTATAACAAGGTTTAAACTGATACAATAAAAATTAAAATGTAAATACTAAATTATGTTTCATATTGTTTCTTCAAAAAAATTCGTCAAGACGTTAAACGTCACCTGAAGTTTACCCACTGAGATAATGCAAAATCACTCATGTTTGAATTATCCTTACTTTTCACTGGATTAAGATTTTCATTTTAAATTTTCAGTGAAACAGCTTCTATATGTTTTGTCGATGTCTACTAAATTTCATTTCCGCCTTTCTTTTTTTTTTTTTTTGTTTCTGTTAAGATCTATATTCGTAAAGGTAATGTTTGGTTTCCCCATCATTTCTATTGTAAATATGATAAAAGTATTGGTAGTCTGGAAAATCTGGAAAACGTCCAAAGACACTGCGTACCTTTAATTAAATAAAAGTGATAGCACACCAAAGATGTACATTTGAAAGTTAAGTCATGTTTCAAGTTTCTTCTGTCACAATTCATTTGGTTACATGTTACTAATGGGCATTTTACCGTTTCGCCTATGGGAAAAAGAATCATCGGGCTTAACTTAGTTTTACCAGTTTAGAGTAAACAGTAAAATAAATATTTAAGATAAACTTGCAAAATATATTTTAATTACCTGAGTCTTAGCGGACGCTGGTGTAACATCGTTTATTGCTTGACTGTGAACAGTTGATTCGGCTGGCTCTGCTTGTCCACAAGCCTCTTTACCACAGCTCTCGTGCTGCTAAAATGAAGCAAGTGATCACACTGAATACGATAACTGCTTTTAAAAGATATTTTAGTTGTTCTGGAATTTCTTCGTTTTGCTGTTTTCCTGATGTACGTAATTATAATATACAACTGTAAATTTGTTTTCCATGAACAAACTTGAATTATGTATTTGAATGTAATGACGAATCGTGCTGTTTATAGTCTAAACATAACCGATATTCTTACTCCAACACTCTGTGATTCAACAATAACGTATTATTACGACCAATTATTGTTTTCACATACAATATATTCTTCTGATGTCACAAATGCACTTCGAGATTTTTTTTTTTTTTTTTTTACAATTAATTTTGAACTATTGATGATTTGGGTTTGGATATATATTTTCTGAATATTCTGTGAATGAAGTCGTGGTTAAAATTCTGATAAAAGTTCAAATTTTCCTCGTTTGTATCTAAACTAGTTTGAACATTACCTTTGTAGTGCTTCTAGTTATGTTGTTATCAGTGTTCTGTGCAGCTATGACAGCTCCTTTATTCTGAGCATCTCTGTTGGTGTGTGTCACCTGAAAACATAAAATTTCCCCTTTTTGCCTACAACAGAAACTACATGTATGATAACAACCAATGGTATTACATCATTACTACTACTGTCATAAATTTCCCTTATTTTCATATTGGCAATGAAATAGCCTACTGATGTCCAGCAGGATTTTTAATCGTTTTCCTTTCAAATTTACCTCGCTTGGGGAAGAGAAAGTTAATCTTAATGGTTTTCGTACGTTTGTTTGATTTGAGTTTGCTTGGTTTTGTCTTATTCCTCTTGGTGTCTGAGAGAATAACTGCGGCTTGTGATTGTGGCACTCCCTGGACTTTTCTCTTACCTTTTAAGTATTCCAGATTGTGAATATCAAGTTTTAAATTAATGTTTTATTGTTACCAATACCCAAAATCACTTTTATTATTTTGATTAGTTTATTGTCAGTGTCCTGAGCATTTAGCAAAGAAACGCTTGTGGGCTATTGAGTTTGTATCATGCGATACTAGTTCTACAGCTGATCCAAAGAGGCGATTTGGTTGACTGGTTTTCTGGTAATTTTCGTCTGGCTGCCGAAAGTGGCGGTATATATCAGGATTTAAAACTTTTACCAGATTATCGAAACGCTGCAGTGATTAGTTGCAAAAACTGGTGTGCATAAAAATCTTATGCGAACTTTTCAGTAAAAACAGATTCAGATGCAATCAACAGGAATAAAGGAGGAGGCTAAATTTTAGGTTTCCTATATATGTTAATGTTTTCTTATCGTTTTACTGAATTGTTTCTCATTACTGTTCTGATGATGGGTATCCCCGGACAACAGAATGAAAAATAAATCTTGAAGTAACATATTCTTATAACGCAAGTTTGATTATCTTGAAGTAAACTTGATTAATTTTGTAAATTACTTCAACGGCAGCTTTGTCACTACTCATGTGAGTTCTCTGGGCACCTGGCAGTAACACAATAGCTGACGGTACAGAAACAAAGTGCTCAGCCGATTCGTGCAGATCTTTTTGTCCACAAGCTTTGTTGTTACGTTCAAATGGCTGCTCAAAAAGGGAACGCTAAAAGTAATTGTTTTGACTGTTTTACTAAAAAACAATAAACCGCGATGGTGAATTATTGTTTTGGTTAGATAATGCGTGAAAGAACAATCAGCAGGAATACTGAAAATAGCTTGTAGTTTTTATAACATTGTATACCCAACACACATATACACTGTTTGTCTTATCCCTTAAAGGTTATTTATCAAACAGCTTCTTGTTACATTACAATGATGATTGATTGTCATGCTTAGAAAGTTTAAAATTATAAAATAGTTGTCCCCGTCACTGTGTGAATGCATGTATTAGTCGTAAAAGATCTGTTGTTTTTGTGACATTAAAGGGTCTGTTTTTCTGAATATTGCCAAATCATAGATGATCCCTTATAAAAAATCCGACATTCTTTTAACTATTCAGGTCTAAATTTATATTTGTAATTATATATACTAATTTCCTCTATTGCAGTGTAGCTACTGCCCATTCTGTTGCCATTGCTCCGGGCATCTGGCAAACGATGTTTAGTGGATAATGAATTCAACAATTTACTACAAAGACTTTCGGATATTGATTCATGCAACTGGTTTAGGCCACTTGTTTCCTCACTCCTAGCGGCTTTTCGCTACAACTATAATCTAGCTGCACAATTGTACATAAATATAAAGCATGCAGGGCAATAAATACCTAGGCCACACGCGATTTTAATTTAATAATATATATGTAAGGAACAGACATATGGGATGGCCTTTAAATTAGTATTTTTTTTTGTCTGAAGTTTATCTAAATTACGCTTGCATGTGGTGTCAAGTGCAGCTTTATAGCCCGTACTGCATGACCCTTGCATGTGTGGTGTCAAGTGCAGCGTTATAGCCCCGTACTGCATCATTGCGCAAATTATGTTTTATTTCTTGCCCGTGGTCATTGCTCTAAAAAGAACTTGCTTCAGGTTTACGTTCTATCAATTACCGAAGATGATCAAAAAGGGAGTCATAGAACGGGAACGAAAAGCAACGTTTAACACTCTCACCTTTCGCCATGGAAGGTTTACGTCGTTATAGTCGTATCGCAACTCTTCTCCTGTAGTGATGTCTCTTGTGGCAAATAAACAGAGGTGTGGCTGACGGTCTACTACGACCACGCTCATTTTGCAGTTATTTTCAGGGTCTTTCTCAGCGGCATCGTTGACCATTCTCCCCATGGAAAACACTTCGAGAGTGGCGTCAATACTGAAAATTCGACAAGTGTCAAAACACAAAATGGACAGAAATAAACTGACAGTATGGAACCCAACTTCTTGGAAAAACAATAAACATCAATCAAAACAAGTGATTTCAGTATGGAAATTCATGAGTTTTCAACATCGGGAACTTAATTAATGTATCAGAAGGTTTATTGTCGAACTTAGTTAAGCTCAGCTGAACTATGATGTAAGAATAAACAAATATCCTGCCACTTTCTAGCCGCACCTGTCTTCTCTCGTCAGTAATGAGCTTCGACAGTTTCATTAGAAAAATGTTACTTTTTACCATAGTGCAAAATTTAACAACTAATACCCAGAGGAGAGTTGATCATTTTACATACCACTTTTACAATCACTGGTAAATAGTCACCCTTTTAAACAGATTTCATATTTATAGGCTAACCGGAGAATAGGTGCAAGACATTTTAACCACCTTTTTTACCAGATAGGAACCCACACTTTTTCTTATCAGACCAGTGTCTAATCTACGGTAGGGATTATTGTAAGAAAAACAAAATAAAAAGAAAAGAAAAGGAAAAGCTACGATTCTATTCGGAATTCGTTGCATGTAGTTTGTGGTTTTATCATCAGTTTAAAACCAAATTATTTGATAATTGTGAAGGCATTAAATTCTTATCAAAGTTATCCATCTAAGTAAATAATGTCTATAAATACACTTTCCTTTTTAAAATATATATACAGCATTTATAGTATATTGTTTCACACATTGCTGTTTACCTGTTAATCTTTTAAGTATTTATTATCAATAAGTTAGGATGTATTAAATTAAATCTTTGTGATTTCGAAAATGGAGTGTTTAGATATCAAGTAGATAATGTCAAGCAACAACATTATACCGTTACAGGTTTTTTCAAACTCTCAGAGATTTTGTCATTATGCACAAGATTATTACATGTATAAGCAGGTTAGAAAATTATCGCTTTTATTCGCGAGTCAGTCATACACATGTACATATGGATAAATTTATTTCTTACCATAAAGACATTTCTTTGTATTTGAAGTAGAACATAAAACTTCCGTATTTGTCGCCATATTCTGATTCTTTCTTCTTTGCTACCGAATAGCTGAGAAGGTCTCCTCTATATTCAAGTAAAAACTCTCCTTTTTTAAAATCTGTTGCTGCAAAAATTCCTTTTCCTGAAAAAAAGATGTTATAATATACTGAAATCCCCGTCTTACAACGCATAATGCATACTAGTCAGGAAAGACTTTATTAACTGAATTTAATTATACGTATTTTTCATTTGCTTAAAAGCTGTCTGAAAACTAAATTGTTTCACGTGTATTCTAGTACTATAAAGATTTAACGCTATCAAATATTTCATAGAAATGGATGACAATGACCAGAACGATTCCATGAACAGGAACTGATAGACTGGCTCCAGTCGCTTCGGCCATTTTTTATCACTTCCTGTAGCTGTATTTGTCTCTTAAATCTCATTTCCCTGTTTTACTACAGAAACGACTGGTAAACTCTGGCTAAGCCTAAGTAATATGATGCAAAGCTCTAGATTTTTAATGAGGTGGAAGTAATTACAAGGTCATAAAATAACAGTTAGATAAACGCTGATTTTTATCACAGGTTCTTTCATAAATCCAGGATATTCATTTGTTAGCCTTTTGCCATGATGAAGATGATGGGGAATTTCAGCAAGAATGCAGATGAGGCTATGTTCTTTTTTTTTTCTTCTAGAAATGGTGCCATGCCATACATATGCATATTCTGGTCAGGACCTTTATGTGAACTCTGCACAAATTATATACGAGTAGCATATTCGGTACTTCAGCAGTGAAAATACTGACCGTGGTTAACAATAAGGCAATCCGGACTGCTCGTAAAAGGGAAACAGCATGATAATGCACAATGCATGGTGGCCCACACAGACCAGACTGTACAGAGTGTACTACACAGATCAGACATCATGCAGAACACCACTGAGACCAGGTTGCATTCAGCATACCATACTGATCAAACTGTACAGAACGTCAGTCTGAAGAATTCACAGTCTACTGTATAGGAACAGTCAGTATGGTAACCTTTCCAAACAGAAACTGACCTAATGCCATTTGCAGCAAGCATGGATTCAAATCAGCCTGCACATTAGCATAGTCTGATCAGATTCTACACAAGTCACTAACATGATATCAAATTTTAAATTTAAATGATTAAAAAAATTGTAATCGCTGATCAGACTGCACAGGTCTATGTAGAGATATATTGGTTCCCTAACGCTCTTTTAACTTTATTGGCTCGGGTAATAAAATAAACTTGGGTGCCTACAAAACCAGATTTAAACCCGACATCATATCCGAGATCATTGTGTCCATTTTAAGGCAGAATTCCGATACAGAGTTATTGTTTTAACTCTAGCGCTGTGATACACGCAGAACAGCCTGAATTCCATGCACGGCTGGCGGGGCTAATTTCTGCGTGTTATTTAGCATACACTCTCTTTCTGTCCTCTGAATATTGAACAGGAAAAGCCCTGACCACGTTGCATAGTCAAGCAGTTCTTTTGTGTTCGCTGTTCCCCAATGCAGAAATCTTTCCATGTTCACTGGTTAACTGCTTAGAGAGCTGAGCCTGCCTAGCAAAACTGTGATCAAGTCAACTGACAATAGTGTTGACTCGGCCGTAAAACTCCAACTCAAACAAACAAAATACAGACCCAGATCAGCCACCACAGAATCTTGGTCTGAATGGGGTCAACACTGGTTCATTCATCTTACATCTTACAATTTTAGACACAGCTATCAAAATGGACTTATCCATATTTTAGAATAAGTATGGTAAGGAATAAAGCTATCCATAATTTTAAGGTAAATATGGTAGTTTTTGTAAGTTTTAAATGATCTAATTTAAATACTTATCAGTAGTACCCAAATGGCGACAATGTAGACCCTGATCAGACGACACTTTCAGCGGCACTGCAGACAGCGAAGGTCAATATCATCATGTGCATCCGCGCAGCCTTATAAGGCCGGACCTTCTCTGTGATACATTTTGCAATAATATATATTCTATGTGCTGACAACATCTGGCTTTTATTAGACTGCACCAATGTGAATGCTGTTTTTGGGTCCTGGTTACCTATATGTGGTGTAAGGAGTCTGCAATATGTTATCTTGAACATTTTCTACAGAATTATGTAGTAGTAGTGATTTCCATGAAATGGATTTTAATTTATCTCTTGACACAAAGTTGTTATAAAAGATTACATTTGATATGAAGAATATTCCATGTAAGAAGAAGATAACGCTCTTTTTCCAAGTTTTCACACTGTGTAGACAGTACAGACCATGAAGGCCTAGATTAGGCTGTGCATACATGTTTGATCAAAACCTTTCTTGTGGGCATAACTGCCGTCTGATTGTCTTATCAGTACCTTTCCTGTACACTGGATACTGTAGAATATATAAACATACAGCAAAGACCCTGATCAGAACCATATTTAACCTGCTATAATAAAGACAGGAGACTGATATACGTAAGAACCATTTTTTCTCACAAGCTTTTATGTAATGTTCTACAAATTAAATGACCTTCAGTGCCTGTTTTTCTTTGTAGGAAAGGGGGTGGGGGAAGGGAAGCTTTATCAATAGAAATGATCAGCAAAAAGAGATTTTGGACTGACAAAAATAAATCACACTTGCCATTTTCCAAGCCTCCAAAGTCATCTTCCCCTGGGTGAGCAAAATAAATCATAATGCCCTTCAAGATATTACTTTACAACATATTCCCGGTTTGGCCGAACTGATTCATAGTTCAGCTTCCTAAGAGCTTTTTTTATGAAGACATCCATTCTTACAGTAAATTACAATCTGATCTGGCCTTAAATCAAATCGCAGACTGAAAGAGCAATTTGATACAGATCATTAGCTTATCAGTATCACAATCTCTGTTTACTTCTGCTAACTTCTGATACACACAGGCATGCTACTAAGTGTCATATACCGCTATCAAAATCATTATAAGTTGCATAAGATTGTAGACCTTTGAAAATAAAAGGGAAAATGATAGAGTCTGGAGACAAACTAAGGAACTGAGAAAAGGTTAAGAAAATGTCAAAGTATATATATATATATATATATATATATATATATATATATATATATATATATATATATATATATATTATATATATATATATATATGTGTGTGTGTGTGTGTTTGTGTGTGTACCTATGTAATCACTGACAGTCCTCTCCAAGAATCCGTTCGGGTCTCTTCTGTCTTCACAATACGAAGTGGCCAAATCCAGCTGCTCTTTTTTTAATGCTTGTTTTTCTCTAAAAATACATGTATACTAAACTTTATAACTTTACTACTCTCTCTCTCTCTTTCTCTCTCTCTCTCCTAAAAATAAGGCAGTTTTATATAAATTCAATGTATTTTAGAAAGAGTTCATTTCAAATAGCAAATAAGCCCATGCCATTCAACATGATAATGGTTAAATATCACTATCAAATCAGGACCTCCTCGTTTGTAGGCGCCTCCGCGATTTGTTGGTGTGTATTCATGCAAAACTCTCCGTAACGAACCTTAAACAGACAGAAATAACTTTGATCGCAGATGCTTTGTTAGTATAAGACGTCGGACAAACTTTATGAAAATATTTTCTACATGCAAGAAAGGCATAATAACTCCGTTTTCATATGGTCCATACTTTGACATACATGTATATGTGTGTACTTAAAACGTGCTAATTGAAAGCGACATGTAAAAATACGTTCTAATTATTGCTTTAATTGTCATTCCTGTTTTTTTCTGTACTTTAAAAATTCATTGGAAACAACGAAAAGAAAGAAACAAAGAAACGATTAATTCAATTTAGACTCCCGAAAAATAAATTGAAACCATGGTATATAGAAGCTGATAGATTTACTTTTGCAATTTGAACTTTTTGATAATATTTTTTTTTTTTTAGTTTTACTTTAAATTCTTCGTTTTACTGATAAAAATTATACCTACCTTTTATTTTTTATCCTTTGTGAAATGCGTGCTGCCATCACGAATCCAGCGGATGAAATGCCGACTAAAACACACAGCGTGAGAATTATTCAGTACAAACGGGGAGCCAAAAATGCAGAACACACACTGCTGGATTCGTTTTATCACTTACGCGGCGCTGCGTGTATCTTGCAGAGTGTCTACATCATACAATACGGGGAGGATGAAAAAAGAAGTGGGAAAAGTTTTTTCCCGCATAACTGAGGCCGTACAACGCGGGAAAGACTATATTTATCTATATTTCAAACCGGGGAGCTCCCCGTTTGGAGGTGTCTCCGCGGTTAGTGAGTATGTATTCACACAAAACTCCGCGATATGGACCTTTTACAAACGCACACACACACACACACACACACACACACACATGTTGAACCTTAATACATCAGTCATTTGTAATTTGTATCCATTTCCCATACACCCCACCACCACGTGGAATAATCGGGGCAACGACTTCCCCTCCATCACATCCCTGCTAAATACACCACAATGAAAAATAGAAAAATAAGAATTGGGTAAATATAAAATCTTAGTAGTCCTCGCCATCTCAACGCCGGTACTTTCCCGGCACTGCGGGGAGGGGGGTGGGGGTGGGGGGGGGGTGGGGAGAGTTCGAAAGGTCATAGTCCTGCGCATTAGCTCGACCATCCCTACCCTTCCCCGTGGGTACTTTCCCGGCACTGCGGGGGCATTCAAAAGGTCATAGTCCTTCGCATTAGCTCGACCATCCCCTACCCTTCCCCGTGGGTGAGTTTGGGGGCAAGGGATACAAATGGCTGGTGCATAACAGCACTATGTTTTGAGGCGTATTCTTAGCAAACCAAGAATCACTAGAAAAAAAAAGAAAGCCGAAGACTGCCTGCATATTTACTTGTTTTAGAATTCATATATGAAATACTAATACTATTCGACATGAACCAGTGAACAGATTTAACAGAAAAAAAACCATCATTTTTTTTTTTCTGAAAAAAAAACCATCATTTTTTTTTTCTGAAAAAAAAAGAAATAGAACAAGAAAGAGGGATTTTTACAATTAAACACACACACACACACACACACACACACACACACACACACACACACACACACAAACAGGGAACAGAACTGGTCAGCTTCTTGCCACATCCAAACCCCATTGCAATACGACTAAAAGCGATGTTAAACCTAATTAAAACAAAGAAAATGCATTTTTTAATGTTGTTTCTGAATTTAGAATGTACAAATTTCTTTTCTGTGTTTTTGCGGTTCTTTTGTTAATAATGACATAAAGTCCACATTCTTAGGCAATTAACCAATTGTAGTCTGGAGACCCCTAAAAGAGTAATTAGCAAACAGTGCAGACCCGAATCAGACGTCGCAGAACGCGGGTCTCCACCGTTTGCAAATAGTTAACCATTTTTCACTGGGAATGTCTAAATCTCATTGCCTGACATACCTAAAATCGTATAGGATCTTACAAAATTCAGTGTGGATGAGTTCATTTAGTCTACAATGGGTTAAGGGAGGATGTTCTGGTCACCAAAGGGTTTTGGACTATCAGTGTTCTAGCCTTCTAAGGTCTACTATAAATTATATCTTCCTCCAAGACGCTCAGTCTATAAATGGATATATGTCATAGTTTATAATTGTCACCCCGTACCCCATTCACTACAGTCAACTTACATTAAGATGCACATAAATCAAGCCAGTGTGATCAGGGGCCAGTTTCTCAAAACTGAGTATGACAAATGTTAATTTGTATGTATACATCTGATAAGTTTGATCAACGTAATTATGCCCCGCCACTAAAAAAGTGGCGGGGTATTATGTTATACCCGCTGACATTTTGAGTGTCCGTCCGTCCGTCCGTCCGTCAGCGCCCCCACCATTCTTCTGCCCGCAACTCCTCCTACAGTTTTTGGCCAATCCTTTTCAAACTTTACAGGCGCTTTTATGATGGTCTGAAGATATGCATATTGTTTTTTTTTTTCAGAATCCTGAAATGATTTTTTATCACATTTTTTGCATTTTTAACTTAGACTTTTTTCGAGCCCTAATACTACAGAAATGTATAGGGAGTATGTACCTTCTGCCCGCAACTCCTCCTACAGTTTTAGGCCAATCCTTTTCAAACTTTACAGGCGCTTTTAGGATGGTCTGAAGATATGCATATTGTTTTTTCAGAATCCTGAATTTATTTTTTATCACATTTTTTGCATTTTTAACTTACTTTTTTCGAGCCCTAATACTACAGAAATGTATAGGGAGTATGTACCTTCTGCCTGCAACTCCTCCTACAGTTTTAGGCCAATCCTTTTCAAACTTTACAGGCACTTTTAGGATGGTCTGAAGATATGCATATTGTTTTTTTTAGAATCCTGAAATTATTTTTTATTACATTTTTTTTGCAATTTAACTTAGACTTTTTTCGAGCCCTAATACTACAGAAATGTATAGGGAGTATGTACCTTGTACACGCAACTCCTCCTACATTTTCAGGCCGATCCTTTTGAAACTACACACGCTTTTAGGATGGTCTGAAGATATGCATATTTTTTTTTTCAGAATCCTGAAATTATTTTTTATCACTTTTTCTTGCATTTTTAACTTAGACTTTTTTGTGTTTTTTTTTGTTGAGTTATGAAATAACTGTTTATTGCTTCTCTTCATGTTTAACTTAGATTGTTTTCAACCCTTATACTACAGAAGTGCATAGGGAATATGTCGCTGTGGCGGGGCATGGTGCATGGCTTGCAGTTTTATTTTTATGATGTCATAAGATGTTTCACAAAATGTGTAGGCATTCGCCTTCGTCCGTCCATTGTCCGTCTGTCAACATTTTCAAACTTCTCCAAAACTGCTGTGCCAATCGAAGCCGAATTTCATGTGGCGCCTCCATAGGTCAGAGGAACAAAAGTTTGTTCGGCGTGTCTGGATCACATGATCAAGATGACCACCATGCCCGCACATGGTAAAAAACCTTTAAAAATCCATTTGCCAATGACTTTGGAGTTTGATATACAGCATTGGGGATATGGGCCCTAGAAACTGTGTTCAAATGTTGAACTTGGGTTGACTGCGGAAAGGTAAAATTTGCTTCCCAATGCTTTTATTCACCGAAGAGGGACTTTTTTTGACACCAGCTGGATAGGTATGGGTACACAATAACAATGCATCTGGAAATAACATGTGTCGATTCTATTTTTTTTCATGGAACTAGAAGAGTTGTGTTACAAAATCTTAGTTGTCTATGGTAAAAAACAATCGTTTCCCGAGTGCTCTCAGTAACTACGGAAAATCAGACCGACAATGAAAGTAGTGATGAAAAGGGCAATATATGCCCCACCAACTGCGCTATATGCCAAAACGTCTATTTGAATATATTAAAGAGAGAGAAATAAAATTATACTTTTATTTTCTTCTAGTATCAAATACATATTTGTTTATTAGCTCACCCGAGCCTTTGGCTCACTAGTGAGCTTATTGTGTGACTAGGCTCCGTTGTGGTCGTCTGTCGTCTAACACTTTCAAACATCTTCTCCTCTTAAACCACTGGGCCGATTGAAGTCAAGTTTCATGTGGAGCCTCCCTGGGATGGGGGAACTAAAGGTTTTTTTTTGTTTTTTTTTTTTCAAATGGTCTAGGTTACATAACCAAGATGGCCGCCATGGCCATATATCGTAAAAACTTCAAAAATCCTCTTCTCTAGAACTTGTGAGCCGACTGCCTTGAAACTTGGTATGTAGCATTGGGGACAAGCCCATCATACTTTATTCAAATGATGACTCTAGGTTGACTTTGACCCATTTTCGCCAAGGTCAAATTCAGTCACATGCTTTTGTATGGGAAAAGTGGAAATTGTTATTTTTTCGAAAACTTTTGTTCCCTATGAACTTAAACTTGGTATGTGCAATCAGGTAAATGAATAAATGAAGCTGCTTGGGTACCAAAGGTCAAAGCCACTCATTGACCTTGGTCCAAGGTCATTCAGATATCGTAATTAAAACTTGTTTGTTATTTTTTTTATTTCGAAAAAAAAAACAAAAAAAAAAAACAAACAAAAAAAAAAAAACAACAACAACAAAAAACAAAACAGATGGGCAAATTGAAGCCGATTTTTATATGAAGCCTTTATGGCATGGAGGAACAAAAGTATATTCAAATAGTTCAGGCCACATGACCAAGATGGCTTCCATGACCATATATGGGAAAACCCCTTCAAAAATCTTTTTCTCAGAAATAGAACGGCCGATGACCTTGAAACTTAGTATGCAACATTAGGGACTCGGGTCCTACCAAGTTTATTGAAATGATGACCCTTGGCTGACTTTTTTTACATCAAGAATAAATTCGGTCACTTAGGGTTTTGTATGGAAAAAAAAAAAGGCCTAAAAGTGGATTTTTCAGATTCCATTGCAGCCTGTGGCATCAAAGTTGACATATGCAAACAGCTAAATGAACCTTTTAGTTCACCTGCGTCCGTTCGTCTGTTAACATTTTCAAACGACTTCTCCTCTGAAGCCGCTGAGCCAATTTTGCTCAAATTTAATATGGAGCGTCCTTAGGTTAGGGGGAAGAAAGAATGATAAAATGGTCGCGGTACGTTGACCAAGATGGCCGCCATGCCCATATATGTTAAAGCCTTTAAAAATCTTCTTCTCAAGAACCGATGATGCCTTGGAGCTGAATCTTTACACAATTCATCGAGGACGGGAGGACTACCAAAGTTGCTAAAATAATGGTTGTACGTTGACATTTGACCTTTTTACGGTGAGGTCAAGTTTGCTTCCGTACGCATTTGTAAGGGCCCTATATATTTGTGTGGGAAAAATGTTGAGAACTTCAAACTTCTCCTCTGAAGCCTCTGGGCAAATGCTGCTCAAATTTCATTTGGAGCCTCCTTGGGGCAGGGGAATGAAAGATTGTTAAAATGGTCGCGGTTCATTGACCAAGATGGCCGCCATGCCCATATATGATAAAGACCTTTAAAAATCTTCTTCTCCAGAACAGAGGATGCCTTCGGGCTGAATCTTTGCACAAATCATCGGTGACGGGAGGAGGTCTATCAAAGTTGCTAAAATGATGGTCGTACATTGACATTTGGCCTTACGGCGAGGTCAAGTTTGCTTCCGTACGCATTTGTAAGGGCCCTATATATTTGTGTAGAAAAATGTTAATTTCAAATGACCTTCTCTGAAGCCTCTGGGCCAGTGTTGCTCAAATTTCATGTGGATCCTGCTTGGGGCAGGGGAACAAAAGATTGCTAAAATGGTCATGGTCCATTGACCAGATGGCTGCCATGCCCATATATGGTAAAAAATTAAAAAATTTTCTTCCCAGAACCAAATAGCCCAGGGGCCTAATCTTTGCATAAATCATTGGGGACTTGAGATCTACCAAAATTGCTAAAATGATGGTCCTAGTTGACGTTTGACCTTTTTACGGAATGGTCAAATATGCTTCCCCATTCATTTGTATGGGCCCTATACATTTATATGGGAAAATGTTGAAACTCATATTTTGGACATCTCCTCTATGATCCAGTTGAATCAAAACTTGATGAGCATTAGGGCGCTTAGTAGACACAAAATAGCTAAATGAGCCGATAGAAAATCCAAGATGGCCGCCACAGCTGTCATCTTGAAAATCAGTTTTCAACATCTCTTCCCAAACCTTTGATCGCCTTGAGCCGAAACTTGCTTTGTAGCAACAAGATGACTTCCGGATCGAAACTAGCTAAAATTGCGTCGATCAGAAATGCAAAATGTCCGCAAAGGTTCCGCTCTATTGAACAAGCTGGCCGCCAGAGCTAAAAATAGCAAATTTTCAAACGACCACTCTTCCTTGGCATTTGCCCAGAAGTGTTCCTCCAATGGCTCTTTACCAAACGTAAAAGTACAGGTTGAGCGATAGCAGTCACGACGGTGTTAGTGTTGGCGTCGATGTTCATTAAAGATTTTGGTTAAAGTTTTTAAAAGGCTATATTTCCTGAATCCCTGCATGGAAGTAAATCATACTTGCCCTGAAGTTTTATGCTGTACCATCCCGACCCACATGAATGACCTTGAGGCCAAGATCAAGGACTTAGAAAAATGTTTAAGTTTTTGATTAAAGTTTTAGGGGCAAAGCGCGTATCAGGCGAGGTACATTGTCCTGCAACAGCTCCTTATTTTTCGTATCGTTTAAGTCTGCATACTGAAATATGTATCCGTTTTCAGAAGAGTTGCTCAGGAAGAGTTTTTTTGGTGATAATTCTAGGATAATTTTTTCAGTGAATAAAAAACCTATGTTGTGGATACTCATTAGAAGCGGCTCGCCGAGGGTTTTTTATTGAATACCCACAACATATATTTTCGTGGAGAAATATGAAAACAATTATCAGAATTACCGTCAAATTCTGGGTTGTATATCTAGGACACAGAATAAAATGTAGTCTACTGTGGGAAAACAGGCCGTGCCGTGAGAAATATGGGGCATTTGTTTTTTGACATGCCAACGGCATATATATTTTTCATAGGAAATCAACAAGAACCCCGGCGAGCCTGCACAAGTCTGTGCAATCGGTCAGACCACATTATAAATACATGTTGAATGAATATTACCAGATCATGAGATGAGGCATGAGATGCTTGTATGACCTGGGAACATCGATCTGCGGGACGTAATCCGTGGCTTCAGATTGCAGTAGTGTAGTAGTGCTGTGAGTATTATATACCATGAAAATTAACCCGTAAGGTGGTATTCACAACAGCTGCAGATATCAGTTTTTATTTATTTATTTATTTATTTTTTGGTGAGAAAATAAGGTTTAATGTTTCTCCATGAAACCTAAAGTTGTCCTTTTCATAGAGAAATAAGAAAAAAAATATCAATAAATTCTGGTTGACAAAAAAAAAAAAAAAAAAGGTCACAGCAGTAGAAAGGCTGAAAATTTACAAATTTACGGTGCGGGAACAATCTGTTTTCTCTGAAAACATTGTTACTAGTTGTTCAAATATTATTTGTTTATCATTGGTTTGAAAGTAATTTTTTGACTAAAGTAGCAAATGTTTTGTTAACCTGGAGTCCCCTGAAAGGGTACTTCGCAAACAGTGCAGACCCAGATCAGACGCCGCAGAAGGCGGCGTCTGATCAGAGTCTCCACTGTTTGCAAATAGTTTAGCCATTTTTCTCTAGGAATATGTAGATCTCATAGCCGGACGTACCTAAAATAGAAATTGGTCTCTTCCAATATATTGTGTGGTAGAGTCTATTCAGTATACAATGGGTTAAAAGGATGCTGTAAAATTACATGCAGCATAGGACTTTCTGCTGTATCATTGGTGTCTTGAGGGAAATTAACCCTTGCCTTGCTGAATAAATTAAGATGCCACGCCCACTTCTAATTTCCAGCCAATCAGATTACTTGATCCGGATTTTTGATAGAAATTCACATATTTAATGACAAACAGTACGGATCCAGATCAGTTGGCTTCTTCAGAAGCCAACTGATCTGGATCTGCACTGTTTGCTAAAACAGGGCATGTCGTGTTCAGCAAGAGAAGGGTTAAAACACTGTCAAGGGAGACAACTCTGTCGAAACGTCTTGCTTTGCTCTGAAAAGGGGTTTAATCTTGAAGGAAAGAATTTTCTCCCATTGTGGAGCTAATTCTTTCTTTTAAGAGTAGACTCCTTTTCAGAGGGGGATCGCTGTACCGGAAAGCAAACAGGAAGTCACAAAAGTTGTCTCCCTGGTCAGAAATGATCGCAAGTCTACCAAGTTTTGACAGTCTCATTGAATCTATAGGTATTGTTGCAGTGTCAGTTTTGTTGCCACTTATGTTTGGTCATGATGCTGATGATAATGATGATGATAATCCATAGCTCTGACAATACTTCTCTTGATAACAGGTTTTATTGGGACCACATTCCAAACTCTGCATACAATCAATAAATTAACGCTTAGCACTTTAAAAAAAAGATCTCCATTGGAGACAATTTGCATGAAATTTCAAAACCTGTTTTCTGGGAAAATAAAGAAAAAAATATTAACCCCCCCCCCCCTCAAAAAAAAAAAAAAAAACACAAAAAAAAAAAAAAAAAACAGTTTTGGTCATTTCGAGCAAATTGTTCCTACTGGAGTCAATTTGCATGAAATGTCAACACCTGTTTTCTAGGAATAATAGGATAAATATTTCAAAATGTCGTTTGCTGGCATTTTTACCCAGAGCTCTTAAGCAATAAAATGGAAACATGACATTTAACTTTATTGGTTGTAGAATATTGTGTTAGCCCTTAAAGTGCCAGTCACAACCGCATCAGACGACACATTTTATTTTTTTTTATTTTTCAAAAAAAAGTCGATATTTCATGTGAATCATCTAAGTAGACAATTCACATGAAATACCAAGATTTATTTTCTTTGAAAAAATAAAAGAAACATAGAAACATTAAAATTTCGTCTGCTACAAATTTTGCTTGGTGCTATAAGGGTTAATCTTAAACATTTTCAACGTTTCACATCCTGCTTAACAAGAAGAATGTTTTCTTTTATGTTTTTTTTTTTTTTATAAACATTTAAGTATATATATACACTAAATGTTTTGACATACCTGAGCAGATAGTGAAGAACTAAAACCTGCTCTTAATATAGGTGCTGGCCTCGATGGTAGTCGGATGCGCTTCCGACTGGTGATCAGGAGGTGGCGGGTTCGATCCCCACCGGGTCCAGAAACACTTTTTCGTGGAGGTTGATCATGAAATTTTCTACTGTCATTCCTATTCCACTGATTCAAGCAGGGCATATGTCAGTTTCTGGCGAAAGAATGTGTACAAATACTGGCTAACCCCTTAGAGGACTAAGCCTGCCCAGAAAAAGCGTGGTAAGGTAAACTGACAAGCTCGACATGTCCCTGAACGGTTTGATTGGGCCGTAAAACCTCAACCCAATCTGCTTTATATAGGTGCGCCCAACGATTCAGACATACCTGAGCAGACAGTGTAGATCTAAATCAACCTGTTCTTAATATAGGTGCGCCCAAATAAGTCAGATTAGCCTGCGCATTTGCGCAGTATGATCAGAATCTTTACTGGTCGCATTTTGGATAGCCAAGGATGCAAAATTTCTTTATGCGGACAATGAAGACCGATCAGACTGCGCGGATGTGCAAACTAATGTGAGACCCCGTTGGGCGAACATATCTGAAGGTAGTTTTCTGACGTTGTAGCTTGGTTGTTGTTTTTCTTGTTAGGGAACCATGGGCTTATGTCTAAGAGCTTGGATGAATACAGTTCTCAGGCTGGGATTACAGACTACGTCTCTTGTCAAGAATCCAAATAACTACAGTCGAACCAGTGGCTCGAACATCTTTGGGACCATGGAAATTTGTTCTAAAGATGGGTAATTCGAGTCAGTGAGGGTTAATCAAAGCGACAAGTCAGGAGGCAAATTGGGATAATTTAGGGGTGTCTTTTCGATCTTCTATAAAATAATGGTATATTGAGTGTACTCATTAGGATCATCTCATCATACATTTTCATGATAAAATACGAAAAAGTCCCTTAAATAAATCTAAATATTTTTTAAGTGATCGGAAGAATTTCTTGAGGACTCAAAAACGAATTCGAATCAGCCGCGGTAAACAAGTCATCGGTGTTCGAGTCATTGAAGTTTCACTTTAATAATAATTCAGGGAACAACAACCACAGGAAGTACTTATCCTCAAGCGCTTTCAAATGATACAAATGCCATATAGTTTTATACTGAATGTATTAAATTAACTTCTGAGATGGTTGAATCTGCGAGGAATAAATGGACTGGCATACGAAAAAAAGGACCTTATGGTTTTGCGGTTTGTGGGTCTTCAAATGCGCATGCACAGTCCCCTATTTGGGCTACATGCATGTTTTTTTGCCTGAAGCTTCCTCAAGGTCACTACTATCTGTCTGCGAACAGCAAAGGCTCTGGCGAGACTGCGCTCACGCGCAGGCTCGCCTGAGCCTTTGCTGGTCGCCTATGTAATAAGTACCCTTTTCTCATTTGTAAAATTAGGATTTAAGGAGAACGTATACACCTTCATGGGTGACAACCCTTTCAAACTTGTATTTGTTCTCCCTTCTAAAAAGCGGTCTGTTATTTCCTCTTCGAGCAGACCCCTTGTTAGAAGACTTTAAGCGCAAGAAAGCAAACAGGAAGTCGCAACAGTTGTCGTCCTTGTAAAACATGACGGAAACTACCTTGTGTATCAAGTCCCCACTAAAGTTTCATTTCGCGGCCGTTTCAATTAAAGGGTATATGCAAATGCTAAATGAGGTCATGCTTAACTCAGTGATCTATATACACTGCTTAACCATTTCATATCGACAGATACCATTGCAAAAAGTGCAGATCCAGATACAGATAAGCCGGCTCGTCTCATCAGGATCTACACTGTTTGCCATTCTGTTTGTGATTTTTGACTGAAACTCCTATTTGCAACAATGAATGTATCCAAATTCAGAGACGGAAGAGTCCATATCAGAAACTCGGGGGTGAAAGTATTAATGCTGATGTACATTTATGTATAATTATGTTCTTAAAAGAGTTCAAAGTCCTTATTATTAAATGAATATGCGTTATTAGCACGCATACTATATTCAAAAACAGTGTTCGGGCTTGCCTATAGCTCTTCATCAAGAATACATTTTGTTCGTATGTCTGTCACACTGTCGATTCCACGAATTTTGTCTGCAATTTTTTCAGCAACCATTACAGTTGGTGCTTGAGTATTACCTGATGTAACACTTGGAAATATAGAAGTATCGATAACTCGAAGATTCTTTATACCTTTAACTCGAAGGTCAGTATCAACAACAGCTGTAGGATCTGTTTCTGAACCCATTTTGCAGGTGCAGCATGGATGAAAGGAAGTTTTGGCAAGATGTCGTATGAAACATTCCCAATAGTCATCAGAACGAAATTCATGTTGAGAACAAAGAGACAATTTGAACTGGTCAAGTGATGCACCTAATGATTTCATAGAAGGCGTTTCAACAAACTTCTCCCAGAGCCTTACTCCAGCTATAAAGTCATCTACATCCCTTTGATCAGCCAGGTACCTTGGATCAATAATTGGATGGTCAAATGGATCTACACTTCTTAACTTTAATATACCTCTACTCCTTGGTCTAGTAAGACTTACACCTGTTACGAATCCTTCAATGTCCTGATCGCTGGCTAAATATTCGCTTGCAATCTCATCTTTTAGATTAGTAAGGCTTCCTTGTAGGGGACCGCTGACAAACACCATCTGAATATCAGCGCTACGGTTTCCTCTGTTTGCTTCGTCAATGTATAAAAATGCTTGAACATCTGATCCGCCTGTTGTAAGAGGCCCGCTTCCTAATAATGCATATTGCAGTTTCGTCCATAAACTTTCCTTTACTCTGTTAGTCATGCTAATTGTTGCATTAATTTTTGAAGGTATAAGAGCTATGAGATGGTCTTGTAAATTTTCTCCAACCGGTAAATTAGCCTTTATTTCTATTCCAAATTCTTCAAGATGTTCTTTCGGCCCTACTCCACTTAACATCAAAAGTTGAGGAGAGTTAATTGCTCCTGCAGAAATAATCACTTCTTTTCCAGCTTTAATGTATCTTTTCCTTCCGTCTATAACAACATAGACACCATTTGCTCTGTTATTTTTTATATCTACTTTAGTCACAAAGCTTCTAATAGATATATGAAGATTGTTCCTTTGCGCAGTTTTTCCGAGGTATTCAATAGCTATCCCACTTCTCACTCCATTTCTAACCATCACTTGTATTTTGTTGAAACCTTCTTGATCTTTTCCGTTGTAATCACTAATGTTATATCCCATCTCTAATCCGGCTTGAAAATACAATTTAGTTAGCGGAGTAACATGCCCACCACTAATTGCAATTGGTCCTCCGGATGAATGGTAGATCGAGGCCTTTAGCTCTTCAATTTGTATGTCTTCAGATTTCAGAAAATATGGTAGGACATCTTTATAGCTCCAGCCCTCACAACCATTCGATGCCCACTCATTGAAATCAAATTTTGATCCTCTGGTGTAATGAACGCCATTTATTGTAGTCGACCCACCAAGGACTCGCCCTCGTGGCCAGTATCCCCTTTTCTCTTTGAATCCGAAGTGCAAATATGTTTGCGGTTCGGTATAGTAACCCCAGTCAAAATCGGTTCGTAGAAGACTCGTCCAGTATAACGGAATCGGAACTAGTGGGTTTTCGTGAAAGTGTCCGCCGGCTTCAAGCAACAGGACCTTCTTGTCTCCGTCTTCCGAGAGTCTTGAGGCGATGACGGAACCAGCTGCGCCAGCGCCTACTATTATATAATCATACTCTCTGTCAAGATTCTCGGTAATGATTGATGCTTTCTCTAAGGGGTTATATTTCAAGTAATAGGTGGTTATTATTGCTGTGATCAGTATCACTGTTGCTCCTCTTGACATCCCCATCATGAAATGCAGACTGAAAATGATAAAGATTTTTTTTTTTAATAAAACTGAAAAAATAAAAAAATCTCGTTTTCTGCGATTGTGGATAGTACTTTACTAACCACAATTGAAGTAGACGATATTTTTTAAATTATATGTAGTTTTCATAGAATATATAGCTTGACATTTCATGTGAATCGTCTGCCTGGCAGATGTTTAAAATGAGATGCAAAGTCTTATTTTATCGGCGATAATAAAATAAAATATAAGAGGCCCACGGGCCACGGCTCGCTCACCTGAGTGACAAAGCCACTGCAGATATGCAGATATTATGCAACATTTTTCCAATCCTATAATTGAAACTAATGAATGGATCATCATTTAAGCAGTTCTTAGTTTTGAGGAAAAATATATGGGCATGACAGTCAATGGAGCATGATCATTTGAACAAACTCTCAATCACATTTCAACAGTAGAATCAATGTGAAATTTGGTGGAAATTGGCTAAGTGGTTTCTGAAGAGTTGTTTAAGAATATCATGGTTTTATACATGTAAACCACACAGGGGTAGGGAAATAAAATAAAAAGATTGCCTTTGGAAGCAAAGAACTATTTACGGATTAGAAAATGGAAGTCTCGTTTTCACTAACTCTTCATAAGCAGTAATAAAGTATGCAACACTGCCGACTGTGGTTTTGGAGGAGCTGTCATTAAAAAAAATCATTTTTTTTTAATTTAATGTTGCCATGGCAAAATCGTCACTGGTCATAAAACACATAAACTGGGTAGACAATCATCCAATGATCATAACAACCAAATATAGTTCACATCACTTCACTGGTTATAGAGAAAATGCATTTAAACCATTTTCTCATTATAAGTCTATGGGAGTTTTCTATTGCCATGGCAACCAAACCAAGGGGTAGACTGGCAGACTTTTAGCTATTTCCAATTACCCTTACCCATTTAACATCTGTACCCAAATCAAGAGTCCTACTGCTTTAGTGGTTTTGGAGGAGTAATCATTAAAATTCATTTTTTTTAAATTTAATGTTGCCATGGAAACCAAACAAAATGGCTACTGGTCATGAAACGCACAAACTTGGTAGACAATCATCAAATTATTATAACTGCCAAATATAGTTCACGTCACTTCACTGGTTATGAAGAAAATGCAATTTAACCATTTTTCCATTATAAGTCTATGGGAGCTTTCTGTTGCCATGTCAACCAAACCAAGAGACAGATCACCATAATTCTAGCTATTTTGAATTGTCCTTACGCGAGCAACATTTGTACAAAATTAGACTCCTACTGCTTCAGGGTTTTGGAGGAGATGTCATTTAAATAATTGCTTTTATAAAATTCAATGTTTGCCATGGCAACCAAACAAAATGGCCATTGGTCATAAAACACAATCATCCAATGATCATAACTGCCAAATATGGTTTATATTACTTCACTGGTTATGGAGAAAATGCAATTTAACCATTTTCCCATTATACGTCTATGGGAGATTTCTGTTGCCATGGCAACCAAACCAAGAGACAGATCACCATAATTTTAGCTATTTTGGATTGTCCTTAGCCAAGCAACATTTGTACAAAATTAGTCCCACTGCTTCAGTGGTTTTGGAGTAGATGGCAATTAAAAATTCCTTTTTTTTAAATTTAGTGTGGCCATGGAAATCAAATTAAATGGCCACTGGTCATAAAACATATATATTGGGTAGACAATCATCCAATGATCATAACTGCCAAATATAGTTTACATTACTTCACTGGTTATGGAGAAAATGCAATTTAACCATTTCCCCATAATAAGTCTATGGGAGCTTTTTGTTGCCATGGCAACCAAACCAAGAGACAGATCATCATAATTTTAGCTATTTTAAATTTTCCTTACCCAAGCAACATTTGTAGAAAATTAGAGTCCTACTGCTTCAGTGGTTTTGGAGGAGATGTCATTTAAAAAAATCCTTTTTTTTAAATTTAATGTTGCCATGGCAACCAAACAAAAAGGTCATTGGTCATAAAACGCATATACTGGGTAGACAATCATCCAATGGTCATAACTGCCAAATATGGTTCACATTACATTACTGGTTATGGGGAAAATGCACTTTAACCATGTTCCCATCATAAACAACAAAACTAGAGAACGTTTTGAGGCTTATAATAAGGTTAGGAATGAAGTCACAAACCTCTTAGGCAAATCAAAACAGGACTATATTGACTCGTTGGCAAACAAACTAAAACGCCCAAATTTATCATCCAGTGATTATTGGAAAACGCTTAAATCTTTTATAAACTCGTCAAATAGTACTGCCATTCCCCCTCTTTTACACGATGATACTTATTATTCAGACAATGCTGCAAAAGCTAATTTTTTAAACGACTTTTTTGTTGAACAAACAGTAGTAGATGAAAATAATGCATCACTTCCAGCTCCTATGTTTTCTGAAGACGCTTGTCTTGATACTGTTTCTGTTACACCAGAAGAAGTAAAGTCTGTTCTGCAAACTCTAAAACAAGGAAAGTCATCGGGACCTGACGATATCAATAATAGGATTCTTAAAGAACTAGCAATTCCTCTTTCGAAACCATTATCTGCACTCTTTAACTGCTCTTTAATTAATCGACAATGTCCTGACGTATGGAAGGAGGCTAATGTGTCACCACTATATAAAAAAGATTACCCTTCGTTAGTTTCTAAATATAGACCAATATCTCTTTTAAATACGATAGGTAAGGTTATGGAAAAATAATACACAAGCATATTTTTATTTTTTATCAATGAAAATAATGTAATTTCATGCTTACAGTCTGGCTTTGTTTCGGGTGATTAAACGGTTAATCAGCTTATAGACATTTATAATACGTTTTGTAAAGCACTGGACGAGGGTAAGGAGGTAAGAGCAGTTTTCTGTGATACTAGTAAAGCCTTTGATTGCGTATGGCATAAAGGCCTTTTGTTTAAATTAAGAAAAGCTGGAATTAATGGGAATTATAAGACTGGTTGTCAAACTATCTTACAAATCGAAAACAAAGAGTTGTTATACCAGGTGCCGTTTCTAAATGGGCATTTATTAAAGCCGGTGTCCCGCAGGGATCTATTCTTGGCCCTCTTTTATTTCTTTTATATATAAATGACATTGTGGTAGATATACATGCCAATATTAGATTGTTTGCGGATGATACAAGTTTGGATATGATAGTCGATAATCCAAATGAAACTGCTAGAATAATGAATGCTGATTTAGAAATTATTAACAAATGGGCAAAACCCTGGTTAATCAAATTTAATCCATCAAAATCAGAATCACTTTTAATATCTAGAAAAGTTAATAGGAATAGGGCTGTTCATCCGCCTTTGACAATGAACAGTGAAAATATAAAAGAAGTAGAGCACCATAGACATTCAGGCATATACGTCTCGCATGATGGTACATGGCACGAACATATCAATTATATAACTGCAAAGGCCTGGTAAAGAATATATATTATGAGAAAGTTAAAATTTTTACTTGATAGGGATTCTCTTCAAATAATATATGCATCATTTATTCGTCCTATCCTAGAATATGCTGATATTGTATGGGACAATTGTACTCAATATGAACTTTATGCTTTAGAAAAAATATAGATAGAAGCAGCAAGAATTGTTACTGGTACAACAAAGTTAATTTCTGAGAATTTATTATCTCAGGAAATAGGATGGGAACCACGGACACAGAGAAGAACAAAGCACAAATTACACATGTTTTACAAAATGTCAAATGATCTTTCTCCAGCTTACCTGTCATCTCTTGTTCCGTCGTCATTTGAAAATACAATTTATAGTCTTCGTGACTCACAAAACATTAGACCCGTATTGACAAGAGCACAGTTGTATTACAAGTCATTTATACCGTCGAGTATTAGAGAATGGAATGAACTGCCATTTGAATGTCGTAACAGTGATTCTCTTACAATTTTCAAACATCAGTTAAATAAGGATCTTCCAAAAATCCCTAATTACTACTCATATGGACCTAGAAATTTACAAATACAACATACTAGACTGAGAACTGAATGTAGCTCATTAATTCAGCATCTGTTTTCCAAAAATATTATTGATAATCCATTATGCACCTACGGAGAAGTCGAATCAACAAGGCATTTTCTATTTGACTGTTCACACTATGATGAAATACGTGTTGTGATGCTAAATAATATTTCGGCAATTTGTAACCCGAGTCTGAATGTTTTACTTTATGGTGATTGTCAGCTTGATAACCGTTTAAACAAAATAATATTCCGTGAAGTACAAATATTTATTGCTGAAAGCAAACGTTTTGATCGCTGAGACGAAAGATACCTCTCTCTCTCTCTCTCTCTCTTATATATATTAAAGATTTTACAGTCAAGTATATACCATATGTATTCAATACTGAATATAGCAAAACTACATATTACATACGTTTAATATATGTATCTGGTGTATATGTTTATATGTTTATGTGTATATATGTACATGTATAAATATATATGTATACGTGTACATGTATGTATACATTATATGTATGGAAGTGTATGTACGAATATGTGTATCTAGTGGTATGTCAATCTTGTTAAAATTACAATTATTTAATAGTGTTCGTAGCAAATACAACATTTTGCATTTATTTAAATTATTCACCATGACATGTATTTTGTTCAAAATTTATGGGAGACAGATTCATATAAGTCTTTGACTTTTTTCTGAATCCATGTTGAAATATGTTTATGTTGACATGTATTGTATCTGTATTTATAAATAAAATATGTTTAAACTAAGTCTATGGGAGCTTTCTGTTGCCATGGCAACCAAACCAAGAGGCAGATCACTATAATTTTATTTTTTTAAAAGCCCCTAGCCAAGCAACAGTCTTACCAAGTTAGGGACAAATCACTTCAATGGCTTTGGAGGAGTTGTCGCTTGAAAGTGTGAACGAACGGACAGACAGACGGACGAAAAAATGATCACTATTGCTCATCCTGAGCTAAAAATAACAGAATATCGTCTGCTACAACTGAGCTTAGCGCTGCAAGCGTGAAATGTAATGAAGTATAAACAAGGTGGGTAAACGTTGAATTTCATTCACGCATAATAATTAACAAGTATCTTCGAAAAAGAAGATAAGCGACGAAGAATACTGTTAGTTGATATTTTTGGCATTTTTACCAATATTATATTAGAACCTCTTTCCGCGAAAGTGTAATGGGTGAGAAACTGCACAGATGGCGAACTTGCAATTCGCGAAATCTCCTTAAAGCATTTGAACATCTCAGTAGTTTTAAAAGTAACAACAACCCAGCTAGCATTCTTCATAAATCTATAGCGGGCCGTTATCGGCCCGTCAGCTTCCCTGACGGGCCGATAACAGCCCGCTATAGATTTATGTAGAATGCTTACTGGGAGGAGGCACAATATTGTCATTCTAATGAACCCCTAATGTTTTCATCCTCAAATGCTGGTGTTCGTTTCGGTCAGTTTCAATAAACTTGCTTCGTTTCTGTCCGTTTGTGTAAATTAAAACAACGTTGGGTTAAACAACCGTGTTGTATCAAAACCAAAAACTGTATAGATTATATAGAAAATTACCTTTTATGGTCATTTTTCTATATGATCTACACAATTTTTGTTTGGATACAACATTCTGGGTCCCTTTGTGTCTTACACCCACAACTGTGCTGTGACGAACTCTATTATAAAGGCATTCCAGAGTATTTGTTTATTAACGTTTAGCATGCTGGGTAGATTTTCAGCAGACTCCATTTAGTAATATTTTCTTATTTTCTCCAGAAAATAATCCTTGACTTTTCATACAAATCGACATAGCCTATTTTCTGGGAAAAATAAGAAAAAATATCATAATTTTGTCGTCTGCTGTATTTGCCTCGTATTTGCGCGGAGAGTGCTAAAATAATGTTGGTTGTCATACATTTTGTACTGTTTCATACTGTATTGCAGTAATTACATGCTAAAAAGAGCAGTTCACTTTCTGTTTGCTCTGTTCAACAGAAAGCAACAGACCTTTCATTTGGGTTCATTTTAAAGAAGCAAACTTGTATTATATAACTGAAGCTCTTTTCTTTTGACCGAACACATTCTGAAACTTACAGACCTTGACCTTTATGCATATGGTCCGATCAGGCGAGGTAGTTCGCACATGAATTATACACACTATAATTATACACTTTAATAAATGCCCATTTAGAAACGGCACCTGGTATAACACTTTCAAGCCAAGGTCAAGAGTAAACTAATGCAGATTTATCTGGCGCTGCCTCAATGGGTCTCAGGTGCATGGCAGCGTTAAAAATCTGATTGATTGCTCAGAGATTGATTGACTATGGAACAGGGCTAATTATAGATGTACACGTGACACCTAAGTATGTACGGGCAATATATTCAACTTGAATACATAAAACGTTAATTTGATTGTCATAGAAATATGTTTTTTGATTGTGTTGGGGTTTAACGGCACGTCAACCCTTGTGGGTCATTTTGTGTCGTCTCCCAGAGAAAGCGAGAAAAGAGATAGAAGAGATATTAAAAGAGATAAAAGAGAGGAACAGGGAAAAAAGAAGGACAGGAATGAAAGTGAAGAAACAGAAATAAAAACATTCCCCCTCTACCCTTACTTGCTACAAGGATAGCATGCCTTCTCAAAGAGGCCTTGCCCACTGTAATCCAATATCAGTTGGACGCCCCGGCTCTGAGCGCCCCGGTGACGTAAGATACATGACACCTTCGCACCACCCGACCACCCCCTTATAGAAATATGTGTGTGCGTGCTGATAACATATGTTTTAGTCAAGTGATGGAAACAATATTCTGGCAGCTATTGTTAAATAGTTAAAATTCTTTTCTGTCAACTTGATGTTTTTAACATACCACCATCAGTATTTCAGGCATTTCACGAGAATGATAAGAAGTAACGAAACACAGTAGAATCAGAATTCACTCCAAAGCGGGATTCGAACTCCCGGCAACAGTACCAGCAGGCGATCACTAACCCATTAAAAAGACTGAATAAACTCTCCCACACTATATATTGGAAGAGTCCATTTTCGATTTTATGTATGTCAGGCTTATGATGTAAACATTCCTTAAGAAAAAATGGTTGAACTATTTGCAAACAGTGGAGACCCTGATCAGACGCCGCGTTCTGCGGCGGCTGATCTGGGTCTGCACTGTTTGCCAGTTAACTGTGAACTATGGATTATGTGAGTTGTAAACTGTTAAATATCAACTGTGAAGCATGAATGCCACCATAGAAGGACATCTACGATTAAGGCGGAGATTTTCCCTAAAAGTCCAAGCTGATGAGGTTGCATTTTAAAAGGTATGATATGAGCGATTTTTTGGTCCACACGATCAACTACATATGTGTATTATGTAATATCATTATTTTGGCGGTTCAAATGTCACAAAATGTGGAGATAACCAATGGTTTATCTACCTACCCTAAAATCAACGTATGCTTACACCTCATATATTCGAGTAACTAAAAATATAGTGATCTGTTATCTTTGATTTCTCAATTTGCCATAGAAACATGCACAGTAGATTTAATTTTAAATATCTACTTTGTTTTTCCTATTTCTACGATTGCGCATCATTTAAACATATCAAAATGCATCTTTACTTCCAGCCAAAACTGGAAAATGAGGGTGCTTCAGTATTTTTAAAATAAAAGTATGTTCCTTGAACCAACTAGTCCTTTATACTATAGTCTATTCACATATTATATGCGAGTGGGAAGCTGAATCAAGTGTTGAATCTGAATCATACCTCCTTAATCGTAGATGTCCTTTAGTATTTTCTCCTATAACCAAACAGAACGTGTTAAATCCATTTTAGACTGAATAAACTCATCCACACTATACTCTGCTAGCATTCTTTATAAATCTACTGCGGGCCGTTCTCGTCCCGTCAGCTACCCTGACGGGCCGATAACGGCCCGCTGTAGATTTATAACGAATGCTTACTGGGATATGTTGGAAGAGTCTAGTTCAGGTATGTAAGGCTGTGTGATTTAGATATTCCTAGAGAACAATGTCAAAGCTATTTGCAAACAATATCTCCCGAAATCTCACCCTTAAAATATTGGAGACCCTGATCAGACGCCGCAATGTTTGCCAATTACCTTTTTGTGGGTTAAATAAAATATTTAATGGAATGTGCAGTAAGAATATCGCCACTGTTCTTTCGTAATATATTAAGATTCAAATTCTTGAATGTCGATATCATTATATCCGTTTCAATACCATATCAATTTAATATACCATTTTGACGCAAATGACCCTCATGGGTTGACGTGTCGTTAAACCTGAACTAATAATAATAATAATAATAATAATAATAATAATAATCTGGACCATTATAAACGTTATTTTATTGAATCTTACCTAAAAAATAACACAAACCTATCGTATCTTCCACTAGTAACACATATGTTATCCTAAAATAATCTTTGTACTGATATAATACACCTTACATAAAAAAGCCAGTACTAAGTGATATTCAATATACAAATCCCGTCATGACATGTCATCTAATATCTTATATGCTTGATCTCTTTGAAACAAGAACGAAAATAAAGTCGATTTTTTTATCTTTTAAAATGGAATTTTCGCGATAGCTTTTTGAGCCCCACAACTTCGAAGAAGTTGACGGGGGGAGGGTGGAAGGGGGTGGGGCTGGGGAGCATATTGGTTTAGACCTGTCCGTCTCTCCGTTACGCAGAGATAAATCGCTTTTTCGACTCTTCCATTATAGCAATAGAAAACCCTTGTCAGCGGCATATCTTTCCTTTAGTATACAGTTAAGGATCAATGCGTAGACGACCCGATTAACTTTTGAGCGAATTCCGTAAATATTGACGGAGTTATGCCCCGTTTCGGAGCTAAGCCTTGTCAACACGATATCTAGAGAACCGTTTCAGCTGGGATCCTGATATTTTGCACACAGTTTAGGAATTTACGTGACTTACTAACTTTTGAGCGAAATTCGTAAAAAAAAAAAAAAAAAAAAAAAAAAATGGCAATTATGCCTCTTAATTTCGACTGCCTGTATTACAATGGGAAAACCTTGTCAACATGGTACCTAGAAAACCGCATGAGCTAGGATTCTGATATTTTGCATACAGTTTAGGATCAGTTTTTAGATGACCTGAACTTTTGAGCAAATTCCATGAAATATTGACCGATATGTCCCTTTTTCGGACTTTGCCATAAAAGCAGTTGGAAAACCTTGTCAACACAATATATAGAGGACCGCTTAAAGTAGGATCCTGATATTTTGCCAACTATTTTGGATCAATATTTAGATGACCTGATTAACTTGTGAGCTAATTCGGTGAAAAATTGGCAGAGTTATGCCCATTTCGACTTTACCTTTCTTACAGTGGGAAAACCTTGTAAACACGATGTCCAGAAAACAGCTTGAACTAGGATCCTGATATTTTGTACACAGTTTAGAATCAATGTTTAGATGACCTGAGTAACTTTTGACCGAATTCCGTAAAGTAATTGGCAGGGTTATTACCTTCCGATTTTGCCTGTATTATAATGGGATAACCTTGTCAACATGATAAAATCGAAAAAATTCTTGAGCTAGGATTCTGATATTTTGCACACCGTTTAGTTTTAATGTTTAGATGACATGATTAACTTTTTAGCAAATTCCGTAATATATCGACGGAGTTATGCCAGTTTTCAGACTTTGTCATTATAGCAGTTGGAAAACTTGTTAAAACGATACCCAGAGAGCCGCTTGAAGTAGGATCCTGATATTTTGGCAACTATTTGGGATCAATGTTTAGATGACATGATTATGCCCCCATCTTCGAAAAAGTTGAGGGGGCATATTGGTTTGGGTTTGTCCGTCCGTCTGTCTGTCCGTTAGACTTGCATACGGTCAGGAATGGTTCTACTAAGGATCCTGAAATTTTATATATAACATCGGCATGAAAAATTAGCCGATAGTATTTCTTTTTTTTTTTTTCCTGTCAGGGCCCTCCTCGAGGAGTTATTCCCCTTATTCGATTTAGGCCTTTGACGACAGATGGGGTACCTTGTGTGCGCAACTCGCCATACAGTTTTATACCGATCAGTTTGAAACTTTGCTGGCTCTTTTTGCCATGGTCTTTAGATATGCATGTGATTTTGGCATTATTGACATTTTTTCACGTTTTATGTCCCCTTCCCCCACCCCCAACTTCGAAAAAGTTGAGGGAGCATATTGGTTTGGCCTTGTCCGTCTGTCCATTACGCTTTTAGATGCTTGTGAAACTAGAGAATGGCTTAAGCTAGGAACTTGAAATTTTATACATGACATGAGCACAAAAATAAGCGAACCAGTTTTTTTTCGTCGGACCTAGTATGGCAGAGTTATGCCCCTTTTTCGACTCTGTCATAGCAATAGAAAAAACAAAAAAAACAAAACAAACATTGTCAACACGATATTAGAGAACCACTTCAGCTAGGATTCTTATATTTGACATAAAGTATAGGATCAGCAAATAGACGAAATTTGGGCGATTTCCGTAAAACACTGACGGAGTTATGCTCCTTTTCAGACTTTGCTATTATAATAGGATGAGGCTTCTAGCATATTGGTGTTTATTTTTTTTTTTTTGAGAAAAAATCGGACTTAGTCTATATTGTCAACACGATATCTAGAGAACCGCTTGAGCTAGGATCCTGGTATTTTGCATAGTGTTTAGGATCAATGTTTACATGATCTGATTAACTTTTGAGTGACATTCGTAAAAAATGGCAGAGTTATGCTCCATTCGATCTTGCTTGTATTACAATGTGAAAACCTTGTCAACACGGTATCTAGAAAACCGCATGAACTATGATTCTGATATTTTGCACTCGGTTTAGGATCTAAACATTGAACACAATGAACTGACAAGAACATCTGTTAATATTTCAAAAGGAAGTGTCTCCGGGTACGTGTCCGTATCCGGAGACCCAGAGCCTTCGGATACATGACTGTATTCGGAGACCCTGACTCGGAATACAGTCACGTACCTAGAGACCCAGGGTCTCCGAATACAGTCAAGTATCCGGAGACTCTGGATCTCCAGATACTGTCACGTACCCGGAGACACTTCCTTTTAAAATATTAATAGATGTTCTTGTCATTTTATTGTGTTCTAACTGATAAAGTGCACTCTCTGAAATTGTCTATGTTCTTATTGTAAATATTTCGTCGGCACGGTGGCAAAACCACATAAGTGCCCCTTTTAAAACTTTACAGCCTGTTAGATGCGTCATATCATATGAGTTAAACCAAAATGACGGTCACCATGGTGGGCTGCTTTCATTAGGAATATTTATGAAGACAGTTGATGCCAAATATTTTAAATGATATAAAAATGTTCTAGCAGACCACGATAGTCTTATACAATAAAAATATATTAGGTGTTACCTGACACGTCAAATAATCCTAAAATGCGTCAAAACCTGAGTCAAGGATAATCGGTGGGACATTACGATATATGATGAATAAGTTGGCGTGTACATTGCAAACAAACGGTAGATACCATGGCATTTTGCTTCTCAATATTTAACACACACGTTTTACCATGTTTATATTTGGAACACACATAGCAAATAATAGTATTTTCTTCTTTTGCTCTAGAATAATACTTTAAATCACACAAGAACTCCATCACGCGACTTAGGGAGAAATCGTTTAATCAAAGGCCTTTGCGGTGAATAATGGATTTCACTTATTCGAATTATGAATATCAATAATTCAGCCCGATTTATTAATATCTCTAATTAATAAATATAATTATTGATATAACTTATTCAGTCCATTTATTGATATTCATAATTCTAATTAGAGATATCCATGAATTGGGCTGAATTATGTGACAGACATACGAACAAAATGCTATAGGCAAGCCCGAACACTGTTTCTGGATATAGCATACGTGCTAATAACGCATATTCGTTTAATGATAAGGACTTTGAACTCTTGTGAGAACATAATTTTATATAAATGTAAATCAGCTTTAACCCTTTCACCATCGAGTTTCTGAATTATGGATGTCCATAACTCGAATTAGTGATTTCAATAAATGAGCTGAATGAGCAATATCACTAATTCAAATTATGGATATCCATAATTCGAATTATGGATATCTATAAATAAGGACTCAATAGTAAAATGGCACCCCGTACATTTGCCTCCTGACCTGGCTTTATGATTAATCCTAATCGGCTCGAACAACATTTGTCTAGAACGAATTGCCATGTTCTCTAAAATGTTCGAGCCATTAAAGAGCGACTGTACATTGATTACGTTAACACAGCAATGTAAAAATGACTATTCTAGTCATTGTTCTAGACAAGTCACTTCATTTCGGTCATAATATATTGACATTTTTAATTCGATTTTGACCCAAAAATTTACTTAAGGTAGTTGTCCAATTCACTGCCCAATGAATTCAAACCGCGAAATCCAGGTAAAGTTTATAGCCGCGCGAGTCTTGGTGTGACGTCAGAGTACATTGTAAAGAGAGTTATCTGTATAATCTGGACTGATCTTAGTGCTGGGATATTTGCAAACAGTGCAGACCCAGATCAGACGCCGCGTTCTCAGGGTCTGCACTGTTTGCTTAAATTACAGGAAGTTAAGGGTTAAATGAAACATTTTCAATTTCCTTTCAGGACATTTTTCCCGGCCGCGACTAGGCTTGTCGCTCTGACGTCAGAGTACGTTGTAAAGAGGATTATCTGTACAATCTGGACTGATCCAGGACTATTTTCAATTTGCTTTCAGGACATTTTTCCGGCCGCGGCTAGGCTTGTCGCTGTGACGTCAGAGTACATTGTAAAGAGGATTATCTGTACAATCTGGACTGGAGTGCTGGGACATTTGCAAACAGTGCAGACCCAGATCAGACGCCTCAGAACGCGGTGTCTGATCAGGGTCTGCACTGTTTACTTAAATTACAGGAAGTTAAGGGTTAAATGAAACATCTTCAATTTCCGCCCAGGACTGTTTTCCTAGCCCACACTAAGTGACAATCGTACAACCAGTGTTTTCAGTGCTTTTATTCGGATTTCTCCAAGAAAGCATATTTTGTGGTGCAGTTGGGCAGCGCAACATGCAGCTGGTATTAAGTGCCGTGTGGCAGCCGTAAAAATCTCCCCGTACTTCATCCTAGTGCAGTGTTTATTTTTGTTTTCCTTGAGGTCATTGAGCCCATTCTGGGCCCAGTTGTTCAAAACTAACGATGTTGTTAGTTATCGTATCATTAAAACTTTAATCATTAAATATGGCATATACGCTAATATTTTTGCTGAAAAAATGTGAGTCGCTTTTGCATTTGCAAAAGCGACTCACATTTTTTTCAGCAAAAATACCTGTGAATTAGATATTGTATTTACTAGAACAGTTAATATTTTGACCACTAACGAGCTCGTTAAGCTAACGACGCTTTGAACAACTGGGCCCTGGTTGTCTTGGAAAGTCAAATTCCGATTAAGTCGATGCTTGGTCCGAGGCGTATGTAGCACTGCAAACTTCATTGCTGACATATAAATCCACCCCAATAATCAAGAGAAAAATCTATCTATCTATCTTCCAGTGCATCGTAGCCACCGAAAAGGACTTCAGATGGTGATCCGGTAAACCAAGAACTGTAGAGGGTTAATTGAAATAAAAGCAAAGGATAGTAGATGAAATGAGTTTGTAAAATGCGATAAAAAGTATTAGTATTGTTAAACGGTAAAAACAGAATACTGGTGTCTAGGGTGATGAGTTGGCCACATGGCAGACAGCTGAGAACTGTGCCAGGGTGGGTAAGACTAGTATGTTCGCTGGTAGGGCATTCCATGGATTACTACTGTTCGTTGAGAAAATATGTATTATAATGGTCTCTCAGAGTTTGTATCTGCTTGTATGCTAGGGGCTGGTATGCCGTAATTTTTTAGTATTGTGGACTAAGTAGTCTTGAGGCTGGTATGGCAAAAAGATCATAGGTGACGTTGTACATAGGGACAAGTCGGCTATCAACGGCCGCAGGTCTAAAGTTCGCCAATTCAGATCTTAAAGCAAGGCGGTTATACCAGATGAGTACCGATTGTCGCGGGTAATCCATGTAACAGCTCTGCGGAGACCACACAGCTGAAGCGTACTACAGCTGTGGACGCACTAGTGTTTTGTAAGCAGAAGATTTTAGGTCCTTATTATGGACCCGGATATTTCTTTTGATGAACCACAGAGTCTGTTTTGCTTTCTTTGAGATTTTATTTACATGTATGCTCCATGAGAGGTCTTCTGATATAGTGACCCCAAGGTATTTTGCGGAAGGTACATTCTCCAGTTCTGTGTTATGTAGAAAGTACTTGGTAGTGATAGGTGTTTTTAGCCGGGTCACGTGAATGACCTGGCATTTCTATGGATTAAAGCTCATGTTCCAAAGTTTTTTCCAGAGTTCTAAGCTCTTGAGATCCTTTTGGAGGATCTCAGTTTCTGAGGATGAATCTATTGCAAGAGACATGCCAGTCTCAGCTGCAAACAATCGTAAGCGTGATTTGACCTGGTCTGGTAGGTCATTTACAAATGTATATCTGCTAGGAACAATATGGGTCCGAGACAGAGCCCTGTGGGACACCGGATGAAACTGGGATATTGTCTGAATTTACCCCATTTAGGACGACTTCTTATTTCCTATTATCTAGGAAGTCATAGATCCACTTTAGAATCCCCATCCCTGATGCCATAGTGGTGTAATTTATAAAGAAGTTTTTCATGCGCAACCTTTTCATTTTTTTTTTACTAAAATCAAATAAAATTAGATCATTTTGCTTCCCCCCCCCCTTGCATAGGTTTAGCAAGTTCATCGCCGAGCATAATGAGTTTTGTCTCGCAGGATCTCTTTTCGCGGAACCTATGTTGAAGTTCGAAAAAGATGTTTTCGTTTGAGAAGTGTTGACGAGATTTGAAGCCATAACCCAGTTAACATTCTGCTTAAAGATATAAAAATAAGACGTGTCTTGGTCATTAGTATTGTCACTAAGAGACTGGGCATAACAAAATCTAGTAGACTGTCAATTAACAATAGACAGGGTGAGGTCCAATAGGGCAATTTAGTACTGGCATATTTATTTGATCCATAGGTAATATCGCCCCCAAAATATTTATTATCCCTCAGAGGACCTCTTTACCATTCCCGGCTGCGATATCATAATCACCCCTTCTGACACACCTTTGATCTCTCTTGCATAATGCCTAGGTAGAGAGACAAATATAGTAAATAGTGAGCAAAGCTCACGTACCCCAGGCAAGAGATATCAGAGGTTTGTTGAACAATTAGTAGATTCCTGTTGCATGGGAGAGATGGGCAAAAAGAAAAAAAATCTCACCATTTTGATTTTCTCTCACACAACATACCTCAGCATTGTCAGGGTGTATACAAAATTTGAAGACTCTGGCTCTAATAGCAAGTGAGAAATCTGTGATGGATTTTTATGAGAAAGAAAGATAAATGGACAAATAAAGAGAATGACAAGCACGAGAATGCTGATTCTCTCTTACACAACACAGCTAGAGATACCCAATGTTTGTACCAAATTTCAAAATCCTTGGTGAAGTAGTTCCTGAGAAATCTGTGATGAAAATTTTTATTTGGGAAAAATAAAAATAGACAAACAAAGGGAATGATAAGCATGATAATGCTGAATCTCTCTTACACAATACAATTAGTCATTCCCAATGTATGTAGCACTTTCAAAATCCTAGGTGCAGCAGTTTCTGAGAAATCTTTGACACAAACTTTCCTATGCATTACACCGGAGTAAGAGATGGAAAAAAGGAAAAAAAGGTAAAGAGAAGGCAAAAGAAATTTTAGCATCGTGGTTTTATTTTACACAATATACTTCAACCCTCTGTAAATGTATTCAAAAGTTGAAGACACGGGCCCTCTTAGGAGCTGAGAAATCCGTGACGAAAAATTGATGTTAGAAAAAAAAAGAGAAACTGGACATATAAAGGGAATGATAAGCAAGAGGATGCTGATTCTCTCTTACACAATACAAATAGTCATACCCAATGTTTGTACCAAATTTCAAAATCCTGGGTGAAGTAGCTCTTGAGAAATATTTGACAAAAGTTTTATTGGAGAAAATGGACAAATAAAGGGAATGGTGAGCATTAGGATGCTGATTCTTTCTTACGTGATACAAATGGTCATACCCAATGTTTGTACCAAATAACAAAATCCTAGGTGCAGCAGTTCCTCAGAAATCTTTTACAAAAATTTCTCTATGCATTACACTGGAGTGAGAGATGGAAAAATATAAAACAGAGTAAAAAGAAGGCTAAAGAAATTTTAGCATCCAGGGCCCAGTTGTTCAAAGCGTCGTTAGCTTAACGAGCTCGTTAAGGGTCATTTCGTTAACTGTTTTAACCGATTCAATATACAAAATTCTGATATTTTTTGCTGAAAAAATGGGAGTAGCTTTTGCACTGCAAAAGCTACTCACATTTTTTCAGCAAAAAATTTCAGCATATTTGCATATCACTTGATGTAAATTTTAACGAATCGTTAACTAACGACATCGTTAGCTTTGAACAACTGGGCCCTGGTTTTCTTTTACACAATATACTTCAATCCTCTGTAAGTGTATACAAAGTTTGAAGACTCTGGCTCTCTTAGGATCTGAGAAACCTATGACAAAACTTAATATTGGAGAAAAAGAAAAATAGACAAATAAAGGATATTATAAGCATGAGGATGCTGACTCTCTCTTACAAAATACACAAGTCATATCCAATGTTTATACGAAATTTCAAAATCCTAGATGAAGTAGCCCTTGAGAAATCTTTGACGAAATATTTTATTGGAGACAAATAAAAATGAACAAGTAAAGGGAATGATAAAATGAGGATGCTGATTCTGTCTTACACGATACAAGAGGTTGTACCCAATGTTTGTACCAAATTTCGAAATCCTAGGTGCAGTAGTTGCTGAGAAAACTTTGACACAAATTTCCCTATGCATTTCACTGGAGTGAGAGATGGGAAAAAGGAAAAAGGTAAAAGGAAGTCAAAAAAAAATTTCAGCATTGTGTTTTTTTAAACAAGATACTTCAACCCTCTGTAGGTGTGTGCAAAATTTGAAGACTCTTGCTCTCTTAGCAGCTGAGAAATCTGTGACAAAAATTATTGGAGAAAAAGAAAAAAATAAAGGGAATGATAAGCATGAGGATGCTGATTCTCTCTGACACAATATAAGTCGTACCCAATGCTTTTATCTAAATTTCAAATCCTACGTGCAGTAGTTCCTGAGAAATCTTTGACGAAAAATTTTATTGGAGAAAAAGAAAAATGGACAAATAAAGGGACTGATAAGCATGAGGATGCTGATACAGGGAATGATCAGCATGAAGATGCTGATTCTGACTACACAATACTACAAGTCATACCCAATATCTAAGCCAAATTTCAAAATCCTAGGTGCAGTAGTTTCTGAGAAATCCTGGACGAAAGAAAAAAGTTTACACACAGACTCTCTCTCTCACACACACACACACACACATACACACACACACACACACACACACACACACACACACACACACACACACAATGTACGGGAAAGACGAAAAATCTATATCCACTACTTCGTATGCCGGGGGTATAATAAAATCATTAGTGAGTAGTACCACTTTTGGTCTCATTTTAGCTGTCTTTAAATCTATATCGGACCATTACCGTCCCGACTGGATTCCTGTCGGGCCGAGAACGGTCCGACATAGATTTAAGCATAATGCTAGCTGGAAATGTGCTCAAGCACTTTACAGGCACAGGTAAGAGAGATTGAACGGTAGCTGGCAGGGTCTGCTTTATCCCCTTCTTGAATATGGGGGACACATTAGCTTCTTTCCAGATGGATAGAAACTTATCTGCATCAAACGACCTTTGTTAGATCAGTTGCAAGATAGGGGCTACTTCCTTGAGCAGGGTCTGCATGACTAAGGGTTTTAATTTGTCTGGTCCAGAAGTTTTGTAGGGGTTTAGACCCTTTCATGACTTTTCAATGCCTCCAACTGATATTTCATCAGTGACATCTTTTCTCGATGTGCCCTTCTGCCTTTGCCACTTACTAGGCTAATTCAGCTGATGACAAATCGGTGATATTTTTCTTATTCCCCCCGCCCCAGAAAACAGGATTTGGCATTTCATGCAAATTGTCTGCAGACAATTTGCATGAAATGTCGAATCCTGTTTTCTGGGAAAAATAAGGAAAAAAAATTTTGCCCAGAGCGCTAAGCGCTAAAACATTCAGAAAGGACTTTGTACCGGTGTCAGCAGTTATGAATGGAAAGCAAAGGTAAACAAACAAAAAAACAAACAAACGGAGAGATAACTCTGTTCGTAGGATTCTGAGACATGCCAACTACAAAGCAAGAGATCATGGTTTATCTTAAAATAAAATATGGAAACATTTATATATACATGCATAGCTCCAGATAAGAAGGGGTATCCATATGATATCTTTTCCTGTCTCCACGAAACATGTTGTGGCTACTAATTAGAAGTGCCTCAGTGAGACGCTTCTAACCAGTACCATAATATATGTTTTCATACAGAAAGAAGAAAAAAAATCTACTTTTCGGTTAAAAAAAAACCCGCCTTGTCTGGAACTAAGTACATTACACTATATTTATTGCAATAATATCAAACATCATAAAAGCAGTGAGCAAGGTCATGGCAGAACCTTTGTGGTATATGTGTAATGCGCATGCTCAGACAAGACTGGTCTAGGCATGCGCAGTTCTCTTATGCCCAAAGATGTACTTTTTTCATGATCAAACACCTATGGTCTTTTGACATATCATTAAAATATAAAAAAAAAATGATTTAAATAAACAGCACATGCTTAGAACAGTCTACGCACACTGATCACGCTATTCGCCTAAGATACGCAACGCAAGAAACAGACATTCATGCCCCCTGCCGGCAACGAAGACCAAGACCAGCCTGATCCTCCGTTGCCCGCTGTCCGCTTTTAGAATCTATGGATACTGTAGAATATACAGTCGCCCATAAACAAGACTTGTCGCCAAACACTGAGGATAGCTCGCCTGAACTTGCGCTTGTCAGTCAAATAAAAAATAAGACTATGATCTTAAAAATCCAGATCATAGTGTGTATGTTGTGGGGGGGGGGGGGGAGGAGGAAGATGCATGGATATAATTTTGGATGAAGAACATCTTCCATAGATATCTGTATACCAAATTTTTAACTAAATGAAAAGTATGATTTGAAATAAAAAAACAACAACAAAAAAAAAACAAAAAAAACAAACAACAAAACTTCCTAAGTCCGTGAACTTGACCTGTAGGTCATAGGCAGGGGTGGGGATATGGTACTGACTAAAAGGAGTTAAAAATTAAGATATCTTAAAAACTTTGACGCAAATCTTTAGCATAAATTCTTAAGTCCGTGACCTTGACCTCTAGGTCATAAGCAGGGATGGGGATAATGCCGAATAAAATTTTGAACCGATATCTACAAGCCTGCCAAATATTAAGTAAATCCATGCGAGGATTTAAAAATTAAGAGATCTTAAAAACTTTGACGCAAAACTTTAGCATAAATTTCTAAGTCCGTGGGGATAGTGCCGAAGAAAAGTTTAATCATGCTGAATATAAAATAAACCCATGTCAGGATTTAGAAATTAAGAGATCTTAAAATCTTTGACGCAAACCTTTAACATACATTTCTAAGTCCGTGACCTTGACCTCTAGGTCATAAACAGGGGTGAGGATAATGCCGATTAAAATTTTGGACCAATATCTAAAATCATGCCAAATATAAAGTAAATCCATGCAAGGATTTAGAAATTAAGGGACCATAAATTCTTTGACGCAAAACTTAAACATAAATGTCTAAGTCCGTGACCTTGACTCTTGGTCATAAGCAGGGTTTGGGATAGAGCCAAATAAAATTTTGGACCAATTTCTATAATCATGCCAAATATAAAGTTAATCCATTCAAGGATTTAAAAATTAAGAGATCATAAAATCTTTGACGCAAATAATTAACATAAAAGTTCATGACATTGACCTCTAGGTTTTGAATACGAATGTGGATAGTACTGAATAAACTTTTGGACCAACAACTATAAAAATACCAAATATAAACAAAATTCATCTGAGGATTTAGAAAACTTAAGGTCTTAAAAACTAAAAACGTTGAAGTAAAACTTAACCATTTTTAAGTGCTTTTGCCTGGGTTCGAACCTACGCCATGCAACCTTTGACCAATGCGACGACGGCGCCTAGCACTGTAGCGACCGGCGACTTTACCAAAAGCGGTACTGAGACAACACCTAAAAGGCAGTTCAGTAGCACTTATAAAGCCAACTGACGCTGCAGTACACTTGATATATAGGAGTATTATTTATTTATTTGCGTTATATGAATTATAATTTATTCTCTCAAATTATGGCAGCGACTCTCGTCTTTTGTCTTGGGTCGAACTCATGCCATGCAAGCTCTGACCAAAATGGCGACGGCGCCTAGCACTGCAGCATCCGGCGTCTTTTATAAATGCGCTAGCGAGACAAGTCCAAAAAAAAAGTTCAAATAGCGCTTATAAAGCCAACTGACGCTGTAGAACACGACATGTAGGAGTTTAGCATTTTTTATCTATATATTTGCGTTGCATCGATCATTTTCCCTCAAATTATGACAGCGACTCTCGTCTTTTTCCATTCATAATGGAGAAATAATCCTCCGAAAAATTTCTAAATGCTTTTGCCTGGGGTCGAACCCACGCCATGTGGCTCTGACCAATGTGCCTAGCACTGCAGCGTCCGGCGTCTTTGCCAATTGCGCTATCGAGACAACCTCCAAAAAATAATCCATGTAACACAAGTAAATTAAACATTTTTGTTAATGCTGACGTCGCCGCCGACGCCAACACCGACGCCGTGGGTAGTGCAATTGCGAGCTAAAAAAGGAAAAAAGTAAGAAGTACAGAAACGACTAAGATAGAAAACAAACAAAAACAACAACAACAAAACAACCTCCCCCACGAAAAAAAGAAACAAAAAAAAAAAAAAAACAACAACAAAAAAACGAAACAATAAAGAAAAAGGAAAACCCATGACCAGATGGTGAACAACAAAAAGACAAATTTAAGCTGGCGCTTTATTCCGTAGGAAAACAAAGAAGTCAATAGTGAGTGACAAAGCTTGTCAGAAATATACATATTGTCTACTTTATCTTTATATACGTCGTTTGTTATAAATTTCATCATTAAAATTACATTTACGACCAAACCTATTTAACAAATGTAAAAGGTAGGTAAAGGTCAATAACGGCAGTGGACAGTGTGTCATGGCAGATGTGTGTATGAAGTTTCATTTGCGTAGAGGCCTCGGTGTTCGAGAAACGGAGCTAAACACACAGACTAAACATTGTTCAGCCAAGCGTGAAAAGTGTGTCAAGGTCAGTAACAATCGATGTCAGTGGGCAGTGTGTGGATGTGAAGACGGTTTCATTAGCGTAGATGTCTCTTTGTTCCTGAAATGGACCTAAACCCGCTGACTTAACACTGTTCAGCCAAACATGAAATTTAGGTCAAGGTCAGTAACAATTCATGGCAGAGGGCAGAGTGTGTGGTGAATGTGTGTATGAAGTTTCATCAGTGTAGAGGCATCAGTGATTGAGAATCAGAGCTAAACACACAGACTAAACATTGTTCAGCCAAGCATGAAAAGTACGCCAGTGTCAGAAACGGTCGCTGGCAGTGCATCATGGTGGATGTGTGTTTAAGGTGTCATTAGCATAGAGGCCTCTGTGTTTGAGAAATGGAGCTAAAAGCACTGATTAAACATTGTTCAGCCAAGTGTTAAAAGTAGGTCAAGTTCAGTAACAGTTGGTGACAGTGGACAAAGTGTGTCATGGCGGATGTTTGTATGAAGTTTCATTAGCGTAGATACCTTAGTGTTCCAGAAACCGAGCTAAACGCACAGACTTAACATTGTTCAGCCAAGCGTGAAAAGTTAGTCAATATCAGTAAGGGTCAATGGCAGTGGAAAGAGTGCATCATGGCGGATGTGTGTATGAAATTTCATTAGCCTGTAGGTCTTGGTGTTCGAGAAATGGAGCTAAACGGACAAACTAAACATTGCTCAGCCAAGTGTGGAAGTAGGTCAAGGTCAGTAATAGTAAATGGCAGTGGGCAGGATGCATCATTGCGGATGTGTGTATGAAGTTTCATTAGCATAAAGACCTCCCTGTCTAAGAAATTGAGCTGAAGGTACTAACTAAACATTGTTAAGCCAAACGCGAAAAGTAGGTCAAGGTCAATAACAGTTGATGGCAGTGGGCGGGGTGTGTCCTGGTGGATGTATGTAGGAAGTGTCATTAGCATCGACGCCTCAGTGCTCCAGAAACGGTGAAACGGTGCTAAACACATAGATTTAACATTGTTCAGCCAAGCATAAAAAGTAGGTCAATGTCCGTAACAGTCGATAGAAGTGGACAGGGTACATCATGGCGGATGTGGAAATGAAGTTTAATTAGCCTACAGGCCCTGGTGTTTGAGAAATGGAGCTAAACACACAGACCAAACATTGTTTAGCCAAGCGTGAAAAGTAGATCAAGGTCAATAATTTTTGATGGCAGTGGGCAGGATGCATCATGGAAGATGTGTGTATGAAGTTTCATAAGCCTAGACACTTTGGTGTTTGAGAAACGGAGTTAAACGCACCGACTTAACATTATTGACGCCGATGACGACGCCGGAAATTGATCTCTATCTTGCTCGAGCTTGCTAAAGCAGTTGCGTCTGAAATGCGTACAAAATGTAAATTAAATGTGCATACACTGTTAGGATAAAAATCAACTGCAAAAACAAAATCAAATTTTCGTCTTCTCAACTCACAACAGCGGCAAACGATACATGCATTTGTATGTGCAGTTGTTTTTTTGTTTTTTTTTTAACCTTTTCCGAGAAAAATAAGTCTTGACATTTCAAAACCACAAGCCACAACAGCAGCAGACAACATTCTAAAACAGCATTTTCTGAGAATATTAGGCTTTGCATTTTATGTGAATAGTCTCCTATGCAGAATACGAGCGTTTCACATGAAAGGGCAAGCCTTATTTTCTTGGCAAAACACTTTGGAATGTCGCCTGCTATAGCTTGAAGGCTTAATACATCTCCAGCCATAAATCAAATTTATAGCGGTGTCGAACAACGGTACCGTATTTACCTCATGCTCAACTCAGCTGAGCATGAAATTTTCTCTGCTAATAAATATGAAAATGCCAACAATAGTTGGCATTTTCATATATATTAGCAGAGAAATTTTCATGCTCAGCAATGTTTAGAGAGAAATAATTTGCAAGTGTTCGTAATTTGAGATTTATTAGCAGGACAAATTTCATCCTCAGCTGAGGTGAGCATGAAAAAAGTTTTATAACCTCGGGGCCGGGATAAACTGCTCTAAAGAGCAATATAACCCAAAGTATTCACTGGATGTCTTTCCGCCAACACTTTAGCAAGAAGACTCAAATCAGCTTGCGCATCCGCGCAGTCTCATCAGTCTTCGTTGCCCGTATAAAGAAACTTTGCATACTTGGTTATCCAATATGCGCCCAGTGAAGATTCTGATCAGCATGCGCGAATGATTTGAATCTTCTGTTGGCACACATGTCAGAAGGCACGTTTTCTGACACTGAGGCTCAAATAGGCCTGTTCAAGTCTTTAGATCAATACGGTAAAATTTGAACCACTCCAAATAATTAGAATAAATACGGTAGTCAGCGCCATCACTCTGAAAGCACAATTTACATGTGATTTCCGGTATCTCAAACACTGATAACCCAAATTACTGATTAATCAAACTAAATATTAAAGAGCAATATTGGTATAGCTTACTGTATATTCCTAACAGTTCCGCTGTTTTTATATCAAACGGCTTTTATCTCAAACCAAGCATTCTGATCCTTGAGATAATGAGGGTCAACCCAGTATTTTAGGCAGTAAACACCATGACTGCCTCGACCAGACTGTGCAGATACGCACTGCGCACATATGGGCGGTGCAAAATATGAGGGAAAGGATCTTTGTACATACGAGAACGGTAAAAAAGCAGACCAGTCAGTGAAGTCGCACAGTGTGATTATCATGGCATGACCTTTGTATGACCTTTGCAGGGTGTCGATAAATTTTACAGTATCCAGAGAGTCTTTATGTGGACAGTGAATTTGCGCAGGCCGATCTGGGCCTTCTCTGTCCGCATACGCCCTGAACGCACATTTACACATGAGTGGCTCAATGCAAATGTCTAGATGCCATCAAAATTCGTCTATACACGAGCACCGTCTGGATTACTACAATATCCACTTTCAGTTGTTGACGACGACGAAGATATGGTTTCTTCCGAGTTAGTTGGATATTTGTTTATGTCATCATGTTTTATCTCTACGCCATCACCGTTGAACACAGCACTGGCATATACTTGCATTGTTACATTGCTCTTCTGCACGTGCTGAAAGAATAGAACAAGGAATTAAAAATCGGACAAAGTCGACTTCAAGGGAGATAACTGTCTTGGATACATTTTCCTCTTATCTCGAAGAGTGAGTTTACTCGAGTCTCTGGTAAATCCCTGTTTAGATTGTTTTGTGCAGAACCGTGCGTGAAATCACAATGACGGAGTAGCACAAGTATGCTGATTGGCTAATCTATTTATTTTTAGGCACTGATGAACTCACGAGTCTAATTTACCTTTTTTGTGGACATGTATTTCAATACAGTTATACAATTTATAAACAGAACACAAAACTGTTTTGAATACACTGCTACTGTAAACGTCAACATTAAAAATGAACGGACTGAATAACTGCATTTCTGACGTTGTTTATTGTTCTTCCGCTCAAATTGCAACTATTTTGTGGCACTTTCAAGAAATCAGTACTAGCAAAAAGGTATATAATAAATAGAACGATGAACACTGTTTGCTTGATATGAAAAAAAAAAACAAAACAAAAAAAACTCACTCGGGAGTGCGGATAATTTAGTAAAAAACTCGTTCCTTTTAAACTCGTTTTTACCGAATTACCGCACTACTTAGTGACAGATTTTTCTTATCAGTGAAAACACCATTGATTATTCTCTATATTTTTCCCAGAAAACAGGCTTTGACATTGCATGCATATTGTCTCCCATGGAGGCAATTTGCATGACCTGTCAAAGCCTATTTTCTGGAAAAATAAAAACAAAACTATTTCAAAGAAGAAAAAAGGGCAGTAAGATGTATTTCGCTATATATAATTTAATCCTTTCATCGCAGATTTTGTGATTAAGCCTCTTCGATCTTTGAATAAGGAAATGCCCATTCTTGTAAATAAGGGGTTCAGTGTAACAATCTGCATTCAAAATGGGCAGACGACGAAAATGGCCATATCCACGGACAGCAAATGAGTCTAAACATTTCACATATGTTTGGTGACACATTTTCACCTTGTACAAAAAAGGCAGAAAATCTAGTAGGAGTACCAAGTAATTTACTGGTTTTAAACCAGCTTTTCAATTTGTGTTTTACTTCTTGTACCTATTTCTATTGGATAAATCTGTCTTCGCGCACTACATAACCAAAACCTTCCTCATTTCCCATAATATATGGCGACAGTGCTAAGTCTTATAAAGTTCTAGACAAGAGGGTATCATGATAAATGGTCTTGAGTTTTGTCATTCACCACGAAAACATATCTATATAATTTTACCCACCTTAAACCCAACTTTTACATAGCAAAACTGGGGTTTACATGGATATACATTATTTTCCTTATTTCAGCTCAAAAATATTGGTTGAACACCCAAGGTTTCAGTATGATTAGGAGTTAAGGGAAATTGATACACTTTCAGGATATGCAACTCTTTAAGATGGTTTGTCCCCGTCTGAAAAGGGGTCTACTCTAAAAGGAAAGAATTTGCTCCCATTGGGAGGTAATTCTTTCCTTTTAGCCAGAACCATTTGCAGAACGGGCTTAGAGCACAGGAAAAACAAACAGGATGTCGTAAAAGTTGCTTCGCTTGGACAAAATGTAGAAAATCTACCAAGTGCACGCAGTCCCCTTAAAGTGCCCAGATAATTAGGGTATATACAATAGGTGAAAAAACGGCAGATAGGGAAACGTTCGTAACCTTTCTGAGTATCCTGTCTTTATGCCACACACTGTCGTCTGTTCCTCCAGGTCCCGCGTTATAATAGGGCGGTGGCCCTATAATGCTTAAAACCACAGGGAGGAAACACATTCCATGGAAGAGCCCGAACAAAACAACCAAAATAAACACCTGAAATTAAAGCAGAACCATAATATTATTAAATCATGAACTGAAGTTATATAAAAGAAACAAACGTGTATGTATTTTTCTTGTTATACGCTTTGGAGGCTTTATTGCAAAAATCAAAGTAGCATACAGGGCCCAGTTTTTCAAAACTAACGATGTCGTTAGTTAACGATTCGTTAAAATTTACATCGAGTGATATGCAAATATACTGAAATTTTTTGCTGAAAAAATGTGAGTAGCTTTTGCAGTGCAAAAGCTACTCACATTTTTTCAGCAAAAAATATCAGAATATTATATATTGAATCTGCTAAAACAGTTAACGAAATGACCCTTAACGAGCTCGTTAAGCTAACGACGCTTTGAACAACTGGGCCCAGGTGTTCATTCCTGCAGTCAATGCATCCCCATAGTTTTTCGCAATTTAGCAGCTCAAGGGCAGGGTATTGTCTAGAAGATGCTGAGAGTTGCTCAAAAAGTGCACTGTTTGTTCAAAATGAGCCGCAGTCGAAGGCGTGTTAGGATTTTTTTTTCAATAGCTGCTGTCTGTGCAGGTTGTAATTATCATAGCTAATAACTTTATAGCAAGTATTCTTGTAACATAATTTTAAAATGAGTATCTATTCTGGGTTTGCTAGAAATAAGAATCAACTTTTGGCACCACTGTTCTGAGCTTGAGTACTGCAAGAAATTGCGGCTGGCACCCTCGGACCCTTTTCGAACGATCGTTTCCTATGAGGAAGCTCACGTCTAAAGGCATGTTTCTCCCGTCTTCAGAAATTGTATTAACCCTTAAAGGGCCAAGAAAACCTGCATCTAAAAATGTTGTCTATTTATGTCGTCTGCTGAATATTCTTGCAAACTTTTCAAACTTATTTTTGCATACAGGCAAACAGTGTGGACCCAGATCAGACTGCTCCTAACACTGTTTGCAGAAGTAACTTTTAAAGTAACCGACAGAAGACAAAGCAGACGACAATAGTTGTGATTGGCGCTTTAAGGGTTAACACTTCGCATTCTGAGTAAAATATACAGCAGAAAAATATGTTTTTTCTAATTTTACCCAGAAAACAGAGTTTGACTTTTCATGCAAATTGTATCCAATTATAAACAGAGATAATTTGCATGAAATGACGAATCCTGTTTACTGGGAAACAATAAGAAAAATATCAATGACTCGTCGTCTGCTGAATTTGCTCAGAGAGTGGTAAAGGTTAAAGTTGATATTATAATTACTTACTGCGAAGAAAAGTGACAGGCTTCGACCAAAAATAAGAACAAAGAAAACGAGAAACGTCGTGACAGCACCATGAAATATTGCTGGTCCTATATGATATATTGTACTCTCAGCTCGTTCTGAAATATAGCATGAACAAGTATTAGCTTTCACAAAAAGCTTGGTTAATGCTTGGTCAATGCTCAGCACATAATAAATCTCGTCCCGTTGGCATCTACAAGAATGACCCTCACATTAAAAAATAATTACGGATGATTTCACTTGGCTTTTCAGGCCTTCAAAACCCCAAAAAAAAAAAAAAAAATGTATTTGAGAATACAAAATTTTAGTCACGCTGTCCCGGGAATGCTATAAATTGCACTTACCAGTATCAGTGCATCCACCCACTTTAAAAGAGAAATTGTCAGAATAAATGTATGTTCCAAAACTTTATGTTACAAAATTAAGGTACTTATCAATTTTTACGATGCGGTTTTAAAAATCCTTTGAGAGCTAATCGAACAGGCTCCCATATGTAAAAAAACCAAAACTATATTAAGAGACCAGCGCGATTCCCGCGCCGGTCAATTATCACTACACCTACATCATCTGATAGTCTGTATCACGTCTAGTGTGGCTGTTTCTATGTCACTGGATCACACCAGACGCAAGCGACTCGTGTGATCCTGCAATCTGGGATTTGTTTCTACAATCCAATTTCAATGGCTCGAACATCTTTAGGACCATGGAAATTTGTTCGAGATATGGGTAGTTCGAGCCACTGAGAGTTAATTATGGCGTCAGGTCAGGAAGCAAATAATGATAATTTAGGGCAATCTCTTCGATTTTATACACAAAAATCGTATGTTGAGTATACTCATTAGAACTGCCTCGCTGAGGCGATTCTAATGAGTACACACAACATACAATTTCATGATAAAATAAGAAAATTTCCCTAAATATTTGTTTTCTTGAGCTATCGGAAGAATTTTGCAGGGACTCAAATACGAGTTCAAATTAGCCATGGTAAACGAGCCATCAGTGTTCGGGCTACTGAGGTTTGACCGTATGTCGATACCTGCAACTCTTCCATTGTGACTTTTCATTGTTTGTTCCTCATCTTTACTGCTTTCGGTGCCTAGGGAAGGCTGCACTTTGTTATTGTTGCCTTTCCTGGATCACTTCATTTATAGTCCTGGGCCCAGTTGTTCAAAGCGTCGTTAGCTTAACGAACTCATTAAGGGTCATTTCGTTAACTGTTTTAGCGGATTCAATACACAATATTTTAATATTTTTTGCTGACAAAATGTGAAAAGCTACTCACATGTTTTCAGCAAAAAATTACAGCATATTAGCATATCACTCGATGTAAAAATTTTAACGAATCGTTAACTAACGACATCGTTAGCTTTGAACAACTGGGCCCTGGATGATGATAAAATTAGATGACGTTTTAAGTCACTTTCATCGTTATTAAAGCCATATCGAGACAACGGAAAGGTGCCGATAATAAAAGATTCTGTGTAATGAAGCGCCGTACAGCCATGAGCTGCATTCCGCCACCAGCGAGATTCGAACCCAAGATCTAGTATTCTGCGAAAGATTCCGTGCAATAAAACGCCGTACAGTCATGAGATGAATTCCTCGTCCGCTGGAATTCAAACCCGAGACTAATGTTCCGAAGTCGGGAGTGCTAACCTTCTTATATTTTTAGAATGCAGGACTGAAAGTATTGTCACAACACAAACACCCAACGTACCATATCTGGAACCGGACACCGTCATAAAAGTATAACCAATATGTGCGGAGAAGTCCACCGCCAGACCAATGGAAATAATTAGTAAGACCACCATATTAACATCCATGTAAAAGTCCCAGAAATGTAAAGCACCCATGATATCAATCTGAAACAAAATTGTACAACTATAATTTAATTCTCAACATGAGAAAAGTGTTCTAATTCATTATCAGCTTGGTCGATATAGAGCATACGTTATATTCTATAGTATCAATCCATTCAGTAGTCAGAAATGACTGCACTGACCAGAATGGGCTGATCTGCTCGAATGCACAGTGTGATCTGGGTATTTGTAGCTCGCATACATTAACATACCTATGTAAAAGATGTACACCACAACCTCTTTATAACACTATTGTTGGGGTCCATAGCATAAACCGTGTTAGTTAAAAAAATGTATTATATCCAGACAAAATGTACAGATTATATTGAAAATGACCATTTGGGAAAAATGTATAGATTATATTGAAAAATGACCATTTGGTCATTTTCCAATATAATCTATACATTTTTGGGATCCATCTTTGAACCGTGTTATATCCAAAACCGTGATATAACGAACCGTGTTATAAAGAGGTTGCAGTGTACTTCTATGCCATAGCTCTGTATTATCACATAGTAGCCTAAATTCCCAACATTCAGCATGAAATATCTCGTGATGTAGATGAGCTACATGCATGCAAATGTGATAAATCAGTTATACCATGGTTCTGCGCATGTACGTGCGATAATGCACTCGCTCACGCTCGTGCATTATCGCATTGTACATGCGCACGAACCATGGTATAACTAACTTACCATCACCGCTCTTTGGGCTAATTCAGCAGGCGACAAACATAATATTTTTTCTTGTTTTTCCCAGAAAGTAGGCTTTTACATGTCATGCTTATTGTCTCAACAGGAAAGTTTGCTTGGTGCTTTAATCCTTGTCATGCTGAATAAATTAAGATGCCACACCCATTTCTAATTTTCAGCCAATCAGATTACTTGATCCGGGGTTTGGATTGAAATTCACATATTTAATGACAGTGCAGATCCAGATCAGTTGGCTTCTTCAGAAGCCAACTGATCTGGATCTACACTGTTTGCTAAGACAGGGCAAGAGAACGGTTAAAATCTTTAAAAACAACAGTTGTTGAAATAATCTACTCACCGTCGTTAAGACAACACAGACTAGTACAAAGAAACTGGTGATGACGTCAACAATGAGCAACAACGTCACAACAAATATTGCACAACCGGCTAATATGAAGTTTCTTGTTATTTCACCATCGACATACTGAAAAAAGATAAATATACAAAAATGAACTTTCAGAGCAATGAGTATTCACAAAACTGGAAAGCCGGTGCGAAGTTTTCTGGGCCACTTCCTAATTTCGGCCAATTTGGGTTCATTAGTAGACTCATATAATTTTTTCAAAATCCAAGAATGGGCTAAATGATCACAGGCTAAATGATCACAAAGGACAAAAGAATACAAACTGCAATATAGTGAACCAATATGAGAAATATAAGCCGGGGCACAGCATTTTCTACAGGAGTGGAGAGTCTTCAGTGTCCGCCTGAAAACGTTTAAATTGGATCCTTTACTATCAAAAATGCCTGCGAAGACTGGTTAGACTGTGCGGATGTTTCTTAACTGGGCATAAATGTAATCTTTTAAGAAGGGTGTGGCCCGGCTCAACAGATCTGGCCCCGAGGTTATAACACATTTTTCATCTCATCTCAGCTGAGAATGAAATTTTCTCCGCTAATAAATATGAAAAATGTCAAAAATAGTTGGCATTTTCATATTTATTAGCAGAGAAATTTTCATGTCCAGCTATGTTTAGCAAGAAAGAATTTGCAATTGTTAGTAATTTTAGATTTGTTAGCATAAAAAAAAATTCATGCTTTGCTGAGTTGAGCATGAAAATTTTTTTATAACTTCAGGGCCTGACCACTGCACAATTATTTACCTTAAAAACGGACACATGAGGTTGGTGAAGAATGTATCTAAAATGAAAGATCTTGACAAATCATGCATCTTGGTGTAGAATTTGATCAGAACCGAATAAAAACTATAGAAGTTGAATATGTTTCAAGATTCCAAAGCCATTATCACGGGCGCCGCCATTTGGAATACTTAAAGAGGTTCTGAAAATGTCAAAATATTAATAAAAGCTTTCTACTGATAGAAAACAAATAATAAATGTACAAAGAGGCTATATATAAAATTATTATTTAGCTATAAATATTGAACGATTAAAAAAGTGATAAAATCGGAGGAGCAAGCGTGTTAATATTACACGATATCGGCATGCTTACTTGATATTGCACGCTTATTCGAATGCCTTCGAATGTTATCCTTATATTTCATATGATGTCGAGCTAGTTCCAAAATGATATCGCTTTTGTATCAATTTCGCTTGTATCAATTCCGTACTGTGTTAGAATTGCTTTCAGTTAAAGAATTTTCACATAATTTTGTCTGTAAAGCATTTAATCGAGCAAAACTATTTATAGCTATATAATAAAAGGCTTATTGCAGTGGTATTGGTGAATATTGTCCCGAGTTGGGATATCGAAGGACACGAGCTTGTCCTTCGATATCCCAATTCGGGACAATCATTACGAAAACATGCCTATTCAAATATATTGAAAATTTTACTACCAAAAAATGAAAATTTTCAGATAAAAAATTCGATATTTTTCGTATTTCTGCTCTAAGCATAGATTGTGGGTACTCGTTAGAACCGCCTCGGCGAGGCGGTTCTAACGAGTACCCACAATCTATGTTTTTGAGCAGAAATAAGAAAAATAATGTATACCCCTGTAAACCCCAGTTTTACTATATAAAAGTGGAGTTTAAGGGGGTCAAAATTATATAGGCATGTTTTCGTAATGATTCACCAATATCAGTGCAATAACCCTATAATATAGGGGTGACATATTATTGCAAATAGTATTTATTTAAATTTGCATATTTAATTAAGGCTTTAAGACAACATAAATTCTCATTAAATATTCAAAATGATAACGCCTCTACAAGCAATTTTGACATGTTTAAATCCTGAAAACTTTCTTATTTTTCTTCCAATTCTGTTCGAATTTACATGAAACTGCACAGTTTGTTAATGCATCTCAAATACATTCTTCACCAGCATTGCTTTTCACTTTATCCCATTTATGCCGAGTAGACTCTTCTACCTTAACTCTTTGGACAGGTCCATTTCAAATATAAGGGTGTCTGGCTAGTTTTTATCATTATCATGTTTTGTAGAAATTTCTTAATGTAATGCAAACAGTGCAGACCCTGATCAGACGCCGCTTTCTGTGGTGTCTGATCTGGGTCTACACTGTTTGCCAATGTCCCTTTTATGGGATGCTAGGCTTAGATGTATTCGCACAGATCAGCCTGTGCAGACGATCAGACAACACCGATTCATAATGCTACGTTGTTAATTAAACAGGAAAACAGTCCAAACCCAGAAGGTTAATTTGTTTGTCTTTGTGTTGAGGTTTTACGGCCCAGTCAACCCAATGGGGTCATATCGAGCGCGGTCAGTTTACCCAACTTACCCCCAGTATTGTGCACATTCTTTCGCCAGAAACTGACAACTGCCCTTCTTGAATCAGCGGAAGGGAGAGAATGACAGTAGAAAATATTTCATGATCATTCCTTGCGAAAGAATGTTGCCGACCTCGGCGGGGGTTGAACCCGCGACCTCCTGGTCACCAGTCGGACGGCGCGTCCACCTCAGCCACCGAGGCCTCCCAGAAGGTTAAATAGTAAAATGGAAATTATTCTGGGGACTTTTTTCTTATTTCTTCATAAAATTATAGGTTATGAGTATTCATAACAGCATCAAGGCGCATCTAATGAGCATCCACAACATATATTTTTATGGATGTGAGGCGCTTCTAATGACTTCACACAACATATGTTTCTATGGAGGCGGGGCGCTCCTAATGAGTTCTTCTAATGCGTTCCCACAACATATGTTTTTATGGGGGTGAGGCTACTCTAATGAGTTCCCACAACATATGTTTTTATGGAGGTGAGGCTACTCATATGAGTTCCCACAACATATGTTTCTATGGAGGCGAGGCGCTTCAAATGAGTTCCCACAAGTAGTAAAGTGCTGTCCTATACTACTCCCACAACATATGATTTTATGAAGGCGATGCGCTTCTAATGAGTTCCCACAATATAGTTTTTATGGGAAATGAAGAAAATTATCCCAGAACTATCATCATTATTTCTCTCCCAGCTAGCATTCTTTATACATCTATAGCGGGCTGTAAGCGGCCCGTCAGCTACCCTGACGGGCCGCTTACGGCATGCTATAGATTTATAAAGAATGCTTACTGGGCTGTAACGTCCTTTGAAACCCATGCTGTAAACACTAAAAGTTCGCTAACCTCTAAACACTATAATAACTGAGTTAAGATCGTAACTTGTCCTACAAATAAAAGCAACTTACTCTGATAACCTCTGTGAAGATATGAAATATAGAATAAACAAAGCATTTTCCATGATCGAGGTGAGAAGTGGCATTATCAGCTATTTTACGGACCTCTTCCATAATGTACTCATTCTTCCAAGCATCTTGATCATCTGCTACTATTTGTTGGAAAGGAAAGTAAGTCCACTTAAAAATAAATAAATAAATAAATAAATAAATACTCATCAGAAAATCTTTAGAAACTATGAACCAATTCATAAATGAACTAATCTTAGAGAAACGAATCAATTCTTTACGATTACTCCGAGCCGAAATTCATGTTAGAATCGACACGTTACTCCAGTTGTTGTCAGGAACATTTGATTCTTTCATGGAGCTGTCAATTGTTTGAGTTTGGGCTTAACGTCGCTTTCAACAATCTTTCAGTCATATCGCGACGGTGTCTGGATGTGACAGGGAGCTCAATGCTCACTTTTAGAGTGCTGCCTCACTGAAATATCATGCCCCAGACACTTTTGACATGATATTCCACCCAGTCACATTATACTGACACTGAGCTGACCAGTCCCGATTCCTAGCTCTACTTTCTTAATGCTGAGCGCCAAGTGAAAGAGCAGCTAGTACCATTTTTAAAGTCTTTGGTATGACCCGGCCGGGGATCGAACCCGCAACCTCCCGGTCACAAAGCGGACGCTCTACCACTGAGCCACTGTGCCGGTTTGGAGCTGTCAAAGAAAATTCGTAACAGTCGGATGAAAGAAACTAGTTTTATGTCAGAAATGTCGTATAAATGCATTTTTTTTCCCGAAAGAAACTTGTGTTATAACCCCCACTGAGTTATCATATTTATGGGCCACCAATAACGTCAGAAAACGTACCTTTGAAAATGTGCGCCCGCCGAAGATTCAGATCAGCCTGCGCATTTGCACAGTCTGATCAGAATCTTTACCGGACGCATTTTAGACAGCTAAGAATGCAAAATTTCTTCATGCGGGCAACGAAGACTCTGATCAGACTGCGAGGTAGATTGTGGCCTTGATGTTGGTAAAAGCTGTACAACTGATTAAGTAGCTCAACTCCGCATGTAAGAGAAATGCACACTAAATGTAGTACTCCAGCTTTAGAAAACAAGCATCTTTGCACATTTGATCAAAGTCGGTTAATAAATAAGTAGGATATTTTAGTTTAAAGTTTTAAAATTTTGAGTCTGACCACCGCCATTTTGAATGCTTTATTAGACTTTGACATTTGCATATGAACTGGTTTTACAGGTATATGCCAATAATATATTATTTCAGATCTGACATTTAATTTTTGCATATTGAATTAGGTAGTTATGACGTCACTAGCTCACCAAAATGGCGGTTTCTAGGACACCAACGCTCAACAACTTTCTTATTTCTCAACTGAATTTCATCATTTTTTCACCAGAATGCCCAACTTAATAAGCAATATTTTCTTATCTGCTAATTTTTATCATTTGCCTTGCATTTTCCTTTAACAGAACGAGTTCTTAAGTTATTGCAGCTTGAAAATTACAACCATATCCCATAGTAAACAAGAAAAGTTGTCAGAAAGTCGTTTCTACATCACTGCGACCTTATAATAATTGGACCGCGTCTTTGTGCATTAGCGGAAACCGAACGCCCCGATCAGACTGCGCGGATGCACAGTCTGATCAGGGCCTTCGCTATCCACTTACAAAATCATTGGATACTATAGAATGTATTAGTGGAGAACAAAGGCGCAAATGAGACTGGGTACGCGCAGAATGACCTGAATCTGCGCTTTTTTGATTGTTTGAAGACAAATTTTCGTTTGGCGCGGCCCATATTTTTTCTTGATTCTAGCTAATTTGCCTACCTTAATTCGTGTCGGTGGGTCTTTGGTTAATTCTATGTATTTTGAAAAGGGTAAACCAAACGGTGTTCCCAAAAATTCTTCTAGTATGGTATAGAACTCTTCTGTATCATTTGGAAATCCACCTAGAAATAGAGAGATCAGTATTTGCTGCATTTTAAATTTGTGGTATGGTGTTGGTATAGTGAACCCTCGTTACAACGACAGTATTTGTTCCCAAATATGTTGCCATTAAAATGAATTTGCTATTGTAAAAATACTTGATGAGCAGAATGACATATTAGAAGAGGCCTTGTTATATTCTTGTTTCCTCCTAGATCATATGTTTTGGATATTAGTGAGGCGATTCTAACAAATATCCAAAACATATGCTTTTTGAAGTATAAAAATATAATGGTCTTGCATAATTTCTAATTAACTGTCACCTATTGAGGGAAGGTTTCGTGCCAAATTACCGTTATAATGTATGCCCTACTTAAATCAGTGGAAGAGAGAGAATGGCTGTAAAAAATATTTCATGATCAATCTCTACGAAAGAATGTTGCCGGACCCGGCAGGGATAGAACCTACGACCTCCTGATCACCAGTCGGACGCGCATCCGACTCAGCCACCAAGGCCGCCCATTTTGTCGTTGTAATCGAATGTTAATATAAAGAAGGTTGACTGTATATAACACAGCGAGAGAGAGAGAGAGAGAGAGAAAAAAAACAAAAACAAAAAAAACAAAAACAAAAACAAAAAAAAAACAACAACAACAACAAAAAAAACCCCCAAAAAACAAAAACAACTAGACCTCGTGTTTGTAAAACACTATACCCCCAACTGCCTAACTCTAACACTGCTTGACTCCAACACTGCTTGCCCATGACGGTAACAACAGTACAAATATATGAGATTTCAATGTTAGTTTATCAAAAGGGAAATAACTCTAAAATAGGAGATAATTCGGATAAAAATACGGGTCACCTTTTTTTTCATGAGGAATTAAAATATAAAATTTCAAAACATTAGCATACATGGTTCTAAACTTATGCTATACACAATAAAGCAACAACATTAAATGGCCAGAAATTGCAAAGGGCCATAACTCCAACAACATTTCATTTAATTGGTTCAAAATTTAATCAGGTGATCTCCTCCTCAATCCCAATCAGTATACCAAATATCATGGCTCTGGCTTAAATACTTTTTTTGAGATGTCTTGCTGACAAGGTCAAAATGCCTAGAACTACAATGGGCCATAACTATGTCAATTTTTTCATGGAATTTCCTACAAATTAAATCAGGTAATCTCCACATCATCCCCAATCATCATATAATATCTCAAGACCCTAGCTTAAGTACTTTTCGGGACATCTTGCTGACAAGGTCAAAATGCAAAGAACCGCAAAGGGACGTAACTTTATCAAATTTTTCACGGAATTCTCTCAAAATATAATCAGGTAATCTACACATCATTCCCACTCGCTAAATCGAATTTCAAGAACCCAACTTAAATACTTTTCGAGATATCTTGCTCACAAGATTTAATCCTGATTTTTTTCAAAGGGGCATAACTCTAAACAAATATGTCGGACAAGTAAAAAAATACGGGTCAGCTTTTTTTTTTCATTGGGAACCCAAATATCAAATTTCAAAACCGCAGCATGCAGGGTTCTTAAGATATGGCATGCACTTGACGAACGGACAAACGAAGGCAAAATAATATGCCCCATCAATTTCAGTCGAAATTGGGGGCATAATCAGGTCATCTACTCAATGCTACCAATCTATTAATCAAGTTTCAAGGCTCCAACTTCAATAGTTTTTGAGCTGTTTTGCTGAAAGGGAAACATGCCTTAATTTACAAAGGGCCATTACTTATGAAGTATTTTTCAGAACTTACACAAAAGTTAATCAGGTCATCTACTCATCATTACCAATCAATTCACCAGGTTTCAAGTCTCTAGCTCTAACAGTATTTTAGATATTTTGCTGACAAGACAAAAATGTCCAAAATTACAAAGGACCATAAATCAATAACTATTTTTCATAATTTATTCAAAAGTTAATCAGACTGTCTACTCATCACTGCAAATCCATTCACCAAGTTTCACGGCTCTAGCTCCAACAGTTTTTGAGACATTTTGCTGACAAGGTAAATCTGCCCAAAATTACAAAGGGCCATAACTAATTAAGTATTTTTCAGAATTTATTTAAAAGTTTATCAGATCATTAACTCATCATTACAAATCCAATCACCAAGTTTCATGGCTCTAGCTCAAACAGTTTTTGAGATATTTTGCTGACAAAGTAAAAATGCCCAAAATTACAAAGGGCCATAACTCAAGAAGTATTTTTCAAAATTTATTCCAAAGTAAATCAGGTTGTCTACTTATCACTACAAATCCATTTATTAAGTTTCAAGGCTCTAGCTCTAACAGTTTTTGAGACATTTTGCTGATATGTAAAAAATGCACAAAATTACAAAGGGCCATAACACAAGAAGTATTTTTTCAAAATTTCTTCAAAAGTTAATCAGGTTTTTGCTCATTACTACCAGTCTATTCGTCAAGTTTCAATGCTCTAGCTCCAATGGTCTTTGAGATATTTTGCTGACAAGGTAAAAATGCCAAAAATTACAAAGGGCCACAACTCTTGAAGTATTTTTCAGAATTTCTTCAAAAGTTAATCAGGTCATATACTCAACACTAAAAATTCACCTACTAAGTTGCAAGGCTCTAGCTTCAACAATTTTTAAGATATTTTGCTGACAAGGTATAATGCCCCAAATTACAAAGGGCCATAACTCAAGAAGTTTTTTTCAAAATTCTTCAACAGTTTATCAGGTAGTCTACTCATCACTACCAGTCTATTAATCAAGTTTCAAGGATCTAGCTTCAATACTTTTTGAGATATTTTTCTGACAAGTTTGCATCCATATTTTTTCAAAGGGTTGTAACTCAGAAAAGCGGCATAATCCTGTCAAAAAAACAAAAAAACAAAAAAAAAAACAAAAAAAAAAAAACACGTGTCCGCTATTTTTTCATGAGGAATCCATATAAGAAATTTCAAAACAGTAGCATGCACGGTTCTAAAGTTATGATATGCATCAAAAAGCGTGAGGAACGAACGGACGGACGGACGGACGAACACCCCAGAAGCAATATGCCCCTCCAACTTCTTTGAAGTTCGGGGGCATAAAAAAGCTAGTCTCTGAAAAATAGCATAGAAGATTTCCAGGAAGAGACACAACCACAGATCGTAGCCTACCGATGACACAAAGTTTGTTTGTGTTGACGTTTTACAACCTAGTCAACCCAATGGGGTCATGTCAAGCGCGGTTAGTTTATCTAACCACACTTTTTGTTTAAACAGTATTTATTTGTCAAAAACAATGTTGTACAATCAATTACTATCTCAGCTGACAGGATCTGACGGTAAGCTTTCGCTTATATGAAAGTCATCTCCTATGTTTAGTGGAAATGTTTACAAAGATAGCAATGGTGGTAACATACTGACAATAATAACCAAATAACAAAAATGTTAATCAGTAGAGAGAGAGAGAGAGAGAGAGAGAGAGAGGAGAGAGAGAGAGAGAGAGAGAGAGAGAGAGAGAGAGAGAGAGAGAGAGAGAGAGAGAGAGAGAGAGAGAGAGTAACAGTGTTTTTAAATTTTGTGCTCAAATAAGACTTCTGTAATGAGCTTTAGCATTATCAATAGTTTTACCCCTTTAATGCAGAGGACTGCTTGACAAAGGACTCCTTATCAATCGAACAAGTCCGTATGCCATTTAAGAGGTAACAGGTCTCTTTCATTTGTGTCGCTCTTACAAAAACTGATGTATTTATGCCAACATCGAAGACCCAGATGAATCACCGCATAATGCTGTGTCACCTGGTCTGTGTTGTCTGCCTATGACTCATTTAAGAGATTCTAAGCTTAGTTTGGTTGATATATTGACATACACGCGGCAAGTTGGACCAATATTTTATGTTGGCACAAAATTTAATATATAATGTAAGAATTTATTTAAGGGAAAGAAATCAGAAGGAGATAGAAAGGAAATATTGACCGGGAGCCCATTTGTAAAGGAAAAGTTAGGCTAGATTCATGTTTATGCTGGGAGCCTCATATTAAGAATGGTTTATAAAACGACCGGAATTTACAATAAATTCTTTGACTAAAAAAAAATATTTTTTCATTTTGCCTATCTGTTTTACTGTCACATCCAAAAAGCAAATCCCGTGTGGAATAATTATGGAGATTGTCTGGTAAGTAAGTATTTCGTGCTGCTGCATGTCGCGGACAACCAAACAAGAAGTGGTAAGCACTTTCAAATCCCCCGATTAAGCAGGAGGGACTAACTACGATGTTCTTAGGGTAGAGCTGCACTCCATTCTTAGTCTAGCATTTAACATCTGTCCAATTCGAGTACCTACGTTGTAGTATTTAGGTTGCCGTATGACATCATTGTTTAAGAGGTTCTTGAAAGCTGCAACAGATGGGGCCTGATTGAGTTCGTCGGCTAAGGAGTTCCAAGCTCGAACAAATGAAGGGAAGAATGAATGATAGAACAGGCTTGTGTTTGAAGCAAAGAGTTGAAAATTATTAGCATTACGTAAGTTGTAGTTGGTGTTGTCTTGTACAAGAGGTGCAACTAAGTCGAACAGGTATTTGTGCGAGTCCATGCAATATTTTGTAGAAGGTTACTGGCTTATGTTTATTTCGTCTATTTTGTAAAGTGTCCCAACCAAGCTCAGACAATAACTTTTGTATGCTACATAATTTTGTGGCACCAGTAATAATTCTACCTGATTCTATATGGATAGTATCTAATTTTTTCTTTCCCTTAGTCAATGCATTGTCCCAAACAGAATTACGGTATTCTAGGAGTGGAAAAATAAAAGATGTGAACATTTTTAGAGTGCCATTCTACTGACCCTAAATTTGAGGCATCTGAGTAGAATTAGACGTGTCCACGCCTTTTTAGATATGTTGTCAATATGTTCCCTCCAAGTACAAGATTTAGAGAGTGCTATACCAAGATGCTTATGAGACCCTCTTTCTGTTAAAACCGAACCTCCCATGTAGAGCGGAGGATGATGAACAGGAACAAGTTTTCTAGAGATCAGGACAGAGATCGTTTTGTCAGTATTGAAGTAGACCAGCCAATCTTCTGCCCATTCACCGATAGTGCTAAGATCAGTGTTTATTACACCAGCCGCTATATTTGGAGAGTCGACAACAATATACAAGCTGGTATTATCTGCGAATAATCGATTTGCAGATCCTATATGTTTAACAATGTCATTCATATAAATAAGGAATAACAGACGCCCAAGGATAGAGCCCTGGCGCACTCCAGCATGACCTTGAGCCCAACCAGAGTTTACATCATTTATAATAACGCGTTGTCTACGAGAAAGATAGGTGGAAAACCATCGACGTACATGATCAGAGCAACCAATACCGGAGAGTTTATGTAATAGACCATTGTGCCAGACTCTGTCGAAAGCCTTACTTATATCGCAAAAGACAACCCTGACCTCCTTGCCGCTGACGACTGCTTCGCAAAATGTGTTGTAGGTATGTAACAGATGAAAGTTGGTCGAGTCATCGTGCTTAAAACCAGATTGTAGTGGGTTTATTAGGTCATGCTGAATGACGTAGTTGTATAGACGTTTGTGAACGCACTGCTCCATGATCTTGCCGACAGGGCTCAAGAGTGAAATTGTTCGGTAATTAGTCGGAAGAGATTTATCATCTTTTTTATGGATCGGTGACACATTTTCGTCTTTTCATGCAGCAGGGAAATAACAGTGTCTTAATGATTGAATAAAGACAATCGCGAGTGGTTCGGCCAATATTTCTGCTCCTTCTTTTAGGAGACGAGGGCTTAGTAAGTTCGGCCCGCATGCTTTGTAAACGTTAAGGTTCAGCAGAACATCCTTGACATCTTGAGCAGTTATTAAAATGAAATCAAGAGAATGTTCAGTGCGTTCAATGTTAGGCAAGGTTTTATTAGTGTCGTCAACCTCAGTCTGAGATATAAAGAAATCATTGAGTAGTTTCGCTTTGTGAGCATTGTCCTCTGCATATTCGTTATTCATTATTAGTGTTGGAATGTCAGATGATGTCTTGTTTAAATTGAGCACTTGTTTCGTAGTTTTCCTAAAGAGTTTCGAAATTGCCTTTCCCGCAGAGAGAATTCTGTCGAGTTTTTCAAAGTAATCATTCTTGGATTTCCTTATTTCAGATACAATTCCGTTTCGAAATGTTTTATAGTTTTCCAAAATAACTGGTTGGAGGTTTGTTTAAATTTTCTGTAATAACGTTTACGCTTCCTTATATGATTTCTTATTTTGCAAGTTAACCATGGATGCTCCGCCGGCCTGATAGTAACAGTTTTGTTTGAAATAGACTGCCCGGCAGCTGAAAGTATAGCTTCAGTAATGAGTTTAACGTTTCCACCAATATCTTCGTTAGGGGTTACCTTATCTACAAGATTTTGCACCGAAAGGTTAGTTCGGTATGTCATAATTAGCTAAATTATAGTTCTTAAAACGTCGTTTGAAAGTTTTAAAGGAAAGACGAAGGAATTTTAACAGTACCACGACATGACAGTGGTATCTGGTCTGTTCTGGAAGAAAACTATCAGAAACATACTTGTCGCGACATTGAACGTATTTCTGACCAAAATCAAGTTAATTATAGATGATGCTTTTTCGGTAAAGTGCGCTGGTTCTGTAATCAGTTGTTTAAAGTAAAATTGCTGATTAAGTCTGTCATATTGTTATTAGAATTTCCTGTCATGTTAAAGTCACCGAGCACAAAAATGTCAACAATGTTCGTGTTGTATGCCCTGTCTATACTTTCTTCCAACAACTTTAAATACGCAAGATTACTGTTTGGAGGCCTGTAATAACCCCAACAAGGATTATCTTCGATTTTAAGGTCAATTCTAACCGAACAGCTTCAAGACCACGGAGTTCTAGGTCAGTTCGACGTTTGCAGAATAAAGAGTCGCGGACAAAGCAAGTTACGGGAAAAAAAAGTAGAATTATAGAAATCAAACATAACAAAAAAGAAAGAAGAGAGAAAGAATAAGTCGTGACATGGGTGATTTAGATAACGAGAAGTAGTTACAGACCAGCGTTCGCACAGTATCAAAACAACGCCGAATAAAAGTCGGTTCAACGAGTCAAACCGACGGTGATCAAGCGCTGCTTCAATGCTGTGCGACGACTTGGGGTCTGCATGTTACATACGTGTATACACATAATATCCATACATAACCACACTTTTACTCGGCAAGCTTAGTCCTCCAAGCGGTTAACCAGTATTGTGCACATTCTTTCGCCAGAAACTGACAACTGCCCTTCTTGAATCAGCGGAAGGGAGAGAATGACCGTAGAAAATATCCACGATCAAATCTCCATGAAAGAATGTTGCCGACCCGGCGGGGGTCGAACCCGCAACCTCCTAATCACCAGTCGAACACGCATCCAACTGAGCCACCGGGACCGGCAATGACACAAAGAGGAAAAGCAAACATACCAAGACAGACAGAACACACCCAGCAAACGCACAACGTCGTTATAACGTCGCTACAACGTCGTGACGTTGCAGCGACGTTGTAACGACGTTGATACGACGTTGTGTGTTTTACTGGGCAAGCCGCAAACCAAAGAAAAACAAAGCGACCAGCTCCTTTTCCTCAACAAGGTGACCACAATACCAGACTGGATACATTAAACACAACAATACACGACAAAACACGAAAAGACAAAAAAGAAAAGAAAAAGCGAGCAGCCATCAGGCTACAAAAGAATAAACAACACCAGAGCTACCACCACAGAACGGTCAGAATAAAAACTACTGAACTCGCATGGAGGCATCCTCCCAGTATGCATTCTTTATAAATCTATAATAGACCGTTATCTGCCCGTCAGGGTAGCTGACGGACCGATGGAAAAATGCATTTATATCTATATATTGTGCTTGATAAAACAGTTATTCTTATCGCTGGCCCTGAAGTCAGATTTTTCCGTTGTTTACATCCCTGATACAAGATGGCGTCGTTGCTCCGCAACGTTATCACCAGAATAGTTCATTCTCCGAAAGGGATGTTACAGCTTATGGTTATTTATAACATTGTTTTTACTCACCAAATTATGCCTGTTTTGTTACAGTTGTCAATAATCACATAATACCTTTCCGAAATCTTAACCTCCTGCATGAACTTTATCGTCGTAAAGAAACTGCAAACAACGCTAGAAGAAAATTCCCACATTCTAAATAGTCATCACGAAAACATGCCTATATAATTTTGACCCCCTTAAACCCCACTTTTATACAGTAAAACTGGGGTTTACAGGGGTATACATTATTTTTCTTATTTCTGCTCAAAAACATAGATTGTGGGTACGCGTTTAAACCGCCATGCAGATGCAGTTCTATCGAGTATCAATGCCTCGCCGAGGCGGATCTAACGAGTACTCACAGACTATCTTTTGAGCAGAAATATGAAAAATATCAGAATTTTTATCTGAAAAGTTTTTGGAAGTGAAATTTTCAGTATATTTGAATAGGCTTGTTTTCGTAATGCTTCATGTAAAATCCGACGACCATAGTTGTCTCAACCAGACGCGTTTTGTATTTAGACAAGTTTTGAAATTTATGTAGGATATTATTAAAAGTCATGGAGAAATGCAAAAGCGACTAAAGGAATACATATATACCAGGTAGGATTTTTACGATTGTTTTGTTTTATTTTCAATTTAACATCTTGAGGAAAAACGTCCTTCAAAACGATATCGAAAAGAGTAGTCACTTTTTCGCTGTGCGCTCAGCTTTAATTAAGTATAGCTAGGAGGAGTAAGGACAACCAGAGCTGCTGGTCAGCCCGGCGGCGGTGTCAGTATAACTATCATGCCATGTGTCTGGAGTGTGATGTTTCAGTGAGGTAGCACTCTAAAAGTGAGCAATGAGCTCCCTGCCATATCCAGGCACCGTTGGGAAATGACTAAGAGGTTGTTGAAAACGACTTAAACCCGAATAAAGCAAACAAACAAACCTGCATTTATAGAAATGTTAGCACGAAACGCATTTTTAAACTCAACATAGAACTTGTATACAGGTATCCAGTTCGCAACAAGACCGTACATCACCACGGAACTATTCACATACTGGTTGGCCATATAGTCCAAGATCTGTATGTTTTTCTGATAGTCCATAGGTCCTTTAATATACCAAAAAATAAAATGAGCATCAATGTGAGAAAAAGTACCTTCTGACATGTGCGTACAACAAAGATTCAGATCAGCCTGCGCATCCGCGCAGTCTGATCAGAATCTTCGGTGTCCGCATTTAGAAATGTTGCTACCTTGGCTATCCAAAATTCTGATTTGAATCTATTTAGACGAGATTGGTGTACAATAAAGCAACAGGAAGTCAAAGCAACAGGCCCCGAGGTTATAAAACTTTTTTCATGCTCAACTGAGCATGAAGTTTTTCATGCTAATAAATCTCAAATTACTACCAATCCAAATTCTTTCTTGCTAAACATAGCTAAGCATGAAAATTTCTCTGCTAATAAATATGAAAATGCCAACTAGAATTTCGCAGATGGTAGTGTCTGGCATTTTGAAGCCTATCAGCTGAGGTAAAGCAATGACAATGTCATCAGACCGTGAAGTGTAGGTCAGTCATAGAATGGGCCGCGTCAGGTAAAAACTTGTCTTTGGGAATATGCGGACAGCCATGGCCCTGATCAGCCTGCGCATCCGCACTGTCTGATCAGGGTTGTCACTGTCCGTTAACAGTATCATTGGATATTGTTGAATGTATGGGTGAAGAGCAAAGGGCCGGGTGACACTTGGCGCATGCGCAGGATGATCTGAATCTGCGCATTTTGCGCATTTTCGAAGGCACTTTTTCGCTTGACGCGGCCCAAATGATATCACAGGTGTGGAGTCGGTGTTAGTGAGCATATGTCAGGTTTGCAGATTGTAGGATCACTATAGTTAATTCAAATGAGGCCAAGACACTAGAACTAACGTAAAAAAGCTGAGCCAATTTACAATAAGACCTATGTCCATTAGCAGCGACTCAGCCTGTACATCCACCCAGTGTACGCGAGGGTTCCTGTTCATCCCTCTTAGGATAGCCCTGAGACTACAGAAGACACATGCGATCAGCGAAGACTCTGATCAGACTGCGCGTATGCGCAGGCTGATCTGAGTCTTCGCTGGTCGTACAAATCAAATAGTAGGTTTTGTCGTGCGCTGGTTCAACTGTTATTTGACCGTGAAATCTAGAGCAAGGTCATTAATGATATCAAAGTGTTGAAGGCCATGTAAGTGTCCGCATATGAATCCGTTAGAGAGCAAAATTATATTAGGTCTGATGAGCATAGATTTTACAATTGAGGGAATTGGATACAAAATGCTATTTTCCGACATTTTGTACAATAGACGACTTTTGTGATTTTCTGCCTGTTTTACTGCACAATCAACCCCTTCTGAAAAGGGTCCTATTTTAAAGGAAAGAATTTGCTCCCAAGGGGAGCAAATTCTTTATTTTAAGAATAGAACCCTTTTCAGAAGGGAAGCAAACAACTTTTAAAGAGCTGCTTACCCGGAAATTGTATCAATATCGCTTAATTAGGACTGGTTGATAACGCTAGGGTTGACGCAAAAGTTGACGGTCGGACGGACGGATGCTAAAACCAAACCAATTTAACACATCGGCTTACTAAAGCAGGCGAGATTAACCCATTTTAGTCTGGAGAGCCCCAAAAGGGCTCACTGGCAAACAATGCAGGCCGAAATCAGGGTCTCGACTGCTTGCAAATAGTTTAGCCATTTTCCTCCAGGAACGTCTAAATCACATAGCCTGACGTGCCTAAAATTGAAATTCGACTCCTCCAATATTGGGCGTGGGGGAGTTTATTCAGTCTAAATGTGTTCAAACCATGCATGAAAAAGGACACGATGACATACCACAAAAACATTGTATTCCAGGACCTTCATCGGGGAAATAAAGTCTTTGGGATTCTAAGAAATGACGCACATAGCTGTCTTCAGGTAAACTTCTTTCTATCTCAAAACCTTTTCTAATGCTCAAGGTCCCCAACAGCATCACCACAGCCATAACAATGGTAATTATCAGCACGGTTATCTTCAAGAAATAAAATAATGGAAAATACAATCAATAAAATTTATTTATCTAAATAGTTTTTAACAAAGACGACGGTGATCATCATGATGATGTTTCGATATTTTACGTTCCTTTCAACATTATTTAAGTCATATCGACACCATGAAAAGGTGATAATGATCTACACTATTTGCAAATGTATTTGTTTTGGTCAACAAGGATGAAATGATTAATGCCAAATAGCGATAATACGAAATGAGCCAGCACACGACAACCTACAATAAGACCCGGTGACCAGCAAAGTATCAGATCAGTCCCCAGCAAACACACAACGTCGCAAGAACGTTGCAGCGACATTGTAACGACGTTCATGCGACGTTATGTGTTTGCTGGGACTGTACATCCATCCAGTATGGCAAACGTTCTCGTTTATCCATCTTTGGATAGCCCGGAACCACGTGCGATCAGCGAAGACTCTGATCAGTCTTCGCTGGTCGCACATGTCTTATTGTAGGTTTTATCATGCGTCGGCTCAAATTAATATACAACCTAGGCGTTAATCCGATCGACTGGCATTCCTATAGCTTGAGTAACAATCTATCTCCTAGCACGCGATAATTTTAATGTCGGGTTCGAACTTCTTTCAATACCGTGTAAAGTAATGTGGTTGAAAATTATGAAGTAAACAGCGTTGTTTAATCGTTACCATTCTCTAAGTTGATTCACATTACGAAAACACGCCTATTCAAATATATTGAAAATTTCACCACCAAAAACCTGAAAGTTTTCAGATAGAAATTCTGATATTTTTCTTATTTCTGGTCAAAACATAGATTGTGGGTACTCGTTAGAACCGCCTCGCCGAGGCGGTTCTAACGAGTACCCACAATCTATGCTTTTGAGCAGAAATAAGAAAAATAATGTATACCCATGTAGACCCCAGTTTTAGTATATGAAAGTGGGGTTTAAGGGAGTCAAAATTATATAGGTATGTTTTCGTGATGAGCGGACGACAATCTGATTATTATTTTCTTACTTTCTACAGAAAACAGGATTCGACATTTCATACAAATTGTCTGCACAGGAAAAAATTTGCATGAAATGTCTTATCTCGTTTCATGGGAAAAATAAGACACATAATTCAGATTCGTCCGCTGAAAATTTTACCTACAGTGCGAAGCGTTAACATGGTTATGTGTATCTGTTTATAAAAGGAGCAGACAGGCATGAGCAAACAGTGTAGCTATTATGTAACAGGTGAAAAATTCTAATCACCAATCCTGCGGCCGGGGATCGAACCCAGGCCGCCTGCGTGACAGGCCAACACTCTACCACGTCGCTATAAAGGCCGGCTTGTATCGCAAGGCAGTACAAGTGTCATATACCTACCACTAGTACATATTCCCCTCCATTTTAAGATTCGTCCACGAATCTCAGTTTGAGCAACCATTCAATATCAGGCCACCAAGCCTATCAGACGGGGTTATTCACGTTGGGCGCCAGATGTAACAGGTGAAAAAATTCTAATCACCAATGCCGCGGCCGGGAATAGAACCCGGACCGTCTGCGTGACAGGCCAACACTCTACCACGTCGCTGTAAAAGCCGGCAACCTTTACGTGAACTTTCAAACATTTTTGTCTACGACCAAAATCTTAGAGTTTGAAACTTTATGAAAGGTCATGGACTGGTACACAGGTATTTTCCATGGAGTGCTCAACGTTATTGTAAGTGAAAGATAATACTTTTTACTTTTAGGCTTGAGTTTGCTATAGAAGTAGACAGAATTAAAAGTTTTATGGAAAAATGCTTTGCGCAATACTTATTAACAAATTCTGCATACATTATATAATACAGAATTTTAAAGAAAGGTTAAAGCCTTATAGCTCCTCTGAGCAATGAACATCAAAGGTACATGTATACAAATAATAGAAAAAAAAAAATCTTTTGTTATCTACATCAATGCCTTTAATTGAGCCGCAACGAGAGAAAACGTACCCTCTGACATGTGCGCCCAAAGACTTAAATCAGCCTGCGCGTCCGCACGCTCTGATCAGGCTTCGTTGTCCGCATGAAGAAACTTTGATCATTGGCTATCTAAATTGCGCCCAGCGAAAGATTCTGATCAGACTGCGCGAATGCGCAGGCTGATCTGAAACGTCGCTTGGCGCACATTTAATGTAGGTACTTTTTCAATCCTTTCATGTGTTCCTTGTTTCCAAGGGTAACCTTTGTTGATTTTAATTGTATTTTTAACGGTCTCATCTCTGCAGACCAGTACAATTACTTTTGTAAACAGTGTAGATCCAGATGAGACGGCTCGTAACGAGCCGTCTCATCAGGATATACACTGTTTGTCACTGTATAACTGATTTTTTACTAAACCCCTATTTGCAGCAATGGATGTGTCAAAAGTCTGCGGCGGATGAGCCCATTTCAGAAACTCAGGGGTTTAGCAAATGTTACACAAATGCCTAATTTACCTTACCTTTCCTGGTATTGAAAGTAACGTTGGAGCATAGTATTTCTTAAGACATGTCTGAACAAGCTGTTTATGACTAAAATCGTTGGATTTGTACTTCGGGTACTGAATACACGGTACGCATGCATCACATGACGCCTCGATACGCTTCTGGTTCAAAGTGAGGCAGGCCGGAAACAGGGTTGACTGCATCATAAAGGTGAACAATATTCCAATAGAACAGTATACACAAAATGATCGTAGCACTGGCATTTGCTGTAAAAAATGAAATAAATGGTACATGGTATGAGCCGGACACCATACATATCTTCCACTACCTCACTCAGTCCATATGTTAAATTGGTGTGATACTGTTGTTTTGTGTATTTAACCGATACAAGTGGAAACAAATAAGATTCTTGGATCTATTGTATGCACGAACGCGCAGGCACACACAAACACACGAAAACGTGTATATACCAAAATTGTCTCTGTGGCATAAAATAATATTAGTCGGAGCACAGCATTTGCCACCAAAGTGCATGTGCATTCAGCGAAGACTCAGATCAGTCTGTGTATCAGCGCAGTCTGATCAGAATCTTCGCAGAGCACTTTGAGGGTACAAAAGGATACAAAGCGCATTCATCCGGGCAACGAAGACTGATTAGCGTGTGCGGATGATCTGATATTTACTGGGCGCACATGTTGAAAATGCTGTGCCCCGACTCATGTTTTAACCCATTTATGCCGAATGGACTGTTCTAACGTCACTCTTCGGACAGGTTCATTTCCAATATAAGGGATGTCTGGTTAGTTTTTATATTATTACCAGGTTTTATAGAAATTCCTGTATATAATGAAAACAGTGTAGACTAGAACGCGGCGTTTGATCTGGGTCTGCACTGTTTGCCAATGTCCCTTTTATGGGACGCTAGGCTTAAATGGGTTAAGCAACATTTAAAAATACTGATTAGGAATTTCTGTATGTCTGAACCAGTTTCTAAATGATACAGTTGATTAAAGTGTAATGTATTACATGGGGTATTACATTCCTCTTGTAATGCATCCGTGAATATAAGAAATGTCACTACATTTAATATACGATTTAGCTTAAATACTGGGACACCATAGCTCCTTGCCATAGTTGTCCTAAAGTTTGAACAAAGTCATTTTACTACCTGTTGATGTGTCGAAAAACAGCGGCGTATGAGCCGGGTCTTTACTGTTTGCTTGTGCCTGTCTGTCCCAGCACAGCGGCTTATTAGGGTAAATGCCATAAAAACACAAACGCACGCATGTACAACAAATCAAGATTTTGTCCGTATATCTAATATACCCAGCTAAAATTATTTATAAATCTATAGCATGCCATTATCGGCCCGTCAGCTACCCTGACGGGCCGATAACGGCCCACTATAGATTTACGCTTATGCTTATTGGGTAGTAACATGTCTTTTTCTGAATTCAACAATTCCTACACTTATGGAATATCTAAATTAAACCATTGGCATACACAAGACTTAGATATCGAGATAATCTACAGTCGAACCAGTGGCTCGTACATATTTGGAACTGGAAATTTGTTCTAGACATGGGTAGTTCGAGCCACTGAGGGTTAAATATAGCACCAGGTACGGAGCCAACTGGGAATAATTTTTTTCGAGCTTCTATAAATTAATGGTAACTAGAGTGTGTTTATTAGAATCGCCTTGATTCTAATGAGTACGCATACCATACAGTTTCATGATTAAGTAAGAAAATTGCCCTTAAACATACCGGTTACCGCGATACAACGATAGCGACTGGGTACAACGAACGTAGTTTAAAATGATGACGTCACGAGAATATGTTCGGTAAGAACATTACGAAAACACGCCTATGCAAATATATAGAAAATTTCACCTCTTAAAACTGGAAATTTTCAGATAAAAAACTCTGATATTTTTCATATTTCTGCTCAAAACATAGATTGCGAGGCGGTTCTAACGAGTACCCACAATCCATGTTTTTGAGCAGAAACAAGAAAAATAATGTATACCCCTGTAAACCCCAATTTTACTATATAAAAGTGGGGTTTAAGAGGGTAAACATTATATAGGCATGTTTTCGTGATGAATGATTTATTTTAGCCATATTCGTAATCTTCTTGGATGGTCATTTTACATAGCTGCAGGAAAGCGGTATTGCCTTTTACAGATACAGTTGGCAGAGAAATCTGTTCACGACAAATAAAAATAAAAAAACATTTTTTTCTTTCGTCAAGCGTGTTTTCAACAACCCCAGCATACTTCGGTCAATATTTTCTGACCCGTTACGCATCTTTTGTGCAAACGCTTTTGTGATTTATATATCGTTGTGACTCTACAGCCTCCATTGATGCATTTCTTTGAGTTTCAATGTCCACGGAATCAGGGAATGGTTCAAAGCTTGGTTTTTTGTAAGGGCACAACTTACCATGGGTTACCCAGTCAGCATTCTACGTAAATCTATATCGGGCCGTCATCGGCCCGTCAGGGTAGCTGACGGGCCGATGACGGCCCGATGTAGATTTACGTAGAATGCTAGCTGGGTACGATGCACCATAACGCAGTTAATCAGCACAGTTTGGGAACAACAAACACGGATTATAATCTTCATGCACTGAGACAAAACTCTTTAATCCGCCTGTGAAGTTCCGATAAATGATGCTGTTTTTAAATTCCAAACGATCTATTTGACTGTTATATACTTTTTAATGTGTTTCTAATTCTCATTATTATGATTTCTGTACATATGCATGGCATTGTTCCTGAATTTAATAGGGTAATATTGAATTACGAAGTGCTCACTTGTACCCAGAATCCGAAATATAAATGGTGACACGTCAAATGACATTTATTTACAAGGACTTGTGATGTGGGAAGTAAGTCCCTAGCTCTCAGGGATAAACGATCGACCAGAAAAAAATATTGGGCTATGGTGGGATTTGACACTGGGCCACACGAGTGAAAATCCAAGGCTCTAACCACTGAGCCAAAGAGTTACCCCTTACGCAGTTGTCAGATATTGGTTATAAACCTATAAGCTATGTATAAGTTTCCAAGGTAGATAATTGAGGCTAGGGGTCGTGGGCCGTAAAAGGATGAGGGACGGATTTTCCAATCTACCCCTCACACCCATTACTTTTGTTTGTTTGTTTGACTGATTGATTGCCACACTCAACCACCCCAAGTGTGTTTGTTTGTCTTGGAGTTTAACGGCCCAGTCAACACTATTTTATTCATATCGAGCTGCTCAGTTTACCTAACAACACTTCCTGGGCAGCGGTTAACGCACATTCTTACGCCAGAAACTGAGAACTGCCTTTATTGAATCAGCTGAAGGGAGAGAATGACCGTAGAAAAGATTCCATGATACACCCATTGCAGTTTCTTTTTCTTGTATACCTTTAATTCTAGAAAGTAGACTTAAATGCGGCCACTTTGAATGCTGATGTCCGCCCAATTGTGATGAAATTATTGTTGCGTTTAGTGATGTTATCTTACATGCAATATCTTATCGACAGCATACATGCCGTCCTATACAGCATCAAACACCTCAAACACGTGAGAATATTTTACTTTTATACAATCCCTTTGCAGGATAACCTAAGTAGAATAAAAGTTTCCATCCAAGGACTAAAACTAGAACTAGAACTAGTAAATGGTGAAAGAAAAATTCCTTCAATAAAATATGCGTGTCCAGGAAAGACTCGAACTTGCGCACTCAGGCCAAGGTCATTGGTTCCCGTACTGATATAATGAGTAAGTCTTTAGCTGTTCGCAGAATGTAAACAGACAAAGTATCTTCAGTCACTACTGTGTTGATAAATTATTTTGCAGATTCTTTTGATTGCACTAAGAGTCCAAACAGTGTCTCAATGGTTTTGCTATTAGTAGAGCTCATTGCTGGAGTAACAACTTGTGCTTTGGAAATGACGCCCTAACCTTTGCTCACGACTGGTGAAATAATAATCTGTTTGTTAAAACTGGGATATTAAACCAAATGTACACTTCTATAGTTTACATGTACATGTACATGCGCAGTTATTTTGTATGCCATATGCAAACTTAATGGGTCAGAGCAACTGTTTATTGTGTGTCTGATGTATAATGAAGTTGTCTACATGTCATAAACAATATGCTCTAGCACTCAGCTACACGAAATGTCAGCGAACACATATTTCAACACTTTCTAATTTCGGAATGCCAAACGCATCAGTTGATGTTACAATTTTACAACTTAAGGGGCAGATATTGGTCGGTGTTCTCGGCTGTCTTGAAAACTGGCGCTTGTACTTGAAAAAAAAAAAAAAAAACGTCAAAATTTGGCGACAGAACACATGACTCGTGGTAAGTTGTACCCGTGTTTCAAGATAGTGCGCTAGGAAAAATCGATACAATTCTTATATGAATTATGAAAAAAATAGTATATTTACTTCGATACCTAGGGACTTGAAAACCCTAGAATGGCTGTGTACATGCCATTTATCTTTAATTGATAGATCCTTAACATGAGAAGTTTTGTGATTTTTGCCTATTGTGGCCTAATTTGTAGCTTTGCTTTTCCTTCTCTGACCGTGTCATAACTTAAAATTTGAACAAAACAACAAAAATACAACCTCTTGTAACCACCAGAAAACGAAAATCGTGATATTTCCGTCAAAATAAAGGAAACATTGAACTAACACTTTTTTTCCCGTCAACAAAATTTCAGCTGCGTTCGTTGTACCCAGTCGCGTTCATTGTACCACTGCACAGTAACCGGTGTTAAATATCTTACGCTATGGGAAGAATTGCCTAGAGACTTAGAAACGAGTTCGAATCAGACACGGTATACGAACCATCTGTGTCCTAGTCATTGAAGTTTTACTATATATAGTAAAGGAACACGAGGCTAAAAGTCATTTTTTGGCATTAAAAAATAGCATAACTGTGACAAATTAACAGACTTTGATCTCTGGGCCAATTAAACAAACGACAAACTGTTGATATTTTCTTATTTTCCCAGGAAATAGGCTTTGACATTTCATGCAAATTTTCTGCTAAGGAGACAATTTGCATGAAGTGTCAAAAACCGATTTTTGTGGGGGAAAATATTTTAAAAAGTCGTCTGCTGAATTTTTTCCAAGATGCTAAGTAGTAATTTTTTTACCGTAGATATTCCGCATGCAAATGCCACAAGGTCGGAAATTGACGTCACAGAAATGGAAACACCTGCATGCTGCATGGTTAAAGCAATCCTCTCTTCCACAGAAATATCCTTGTTTGCCGAATTAACACGATTCCAGGTCGTCATGATGACGAAGGCATTATCAACACCCACAGCTGTAAAAATCGACGTACAGTTGACTCCCGTTATCTCAAACACTGATATCTCAAACTGCTGTTTAACCATTACCACTCTCTGGGCTAATTCAGCAGACGACAAACATGATATTTTTCTTATTTTCCCAGAAAACAGGTTCTGACATTTCATGCAAATTATCCCCAATGGAGACAATTTGCAAGAAATGTCAAAACCTGATTTCTCGAAAAAATTAAGAAAAAACATTTCAATATGCCGTCTGCTGAAAATTTTATCAAGCATTAAGTCAAACTAAATAAAGAAAGTATTGATTTAGTTTGCTATATGGCTTTAGTTCAACCCCTCTTACCTCAAACTACTGTCATCTCATACCAAACATTCTGATACCTTGTGTTTCAGACAACAAGAGTCGAATGTACCGGCAGATAAAGTAATATTTGTTTAAATAATTTTGGGAAATTTTACCTGGATGGACAGTTCGTTCAGGCGTTTCTGTCCATTACGAAAACACGCCTATTCAAATATATTGAAAATTTTACCTCCAAAAAGATAAAAATTTTCAGATAAAAATTCTGATATTTTCATATTTCTGCTCAAAAGATAGATTGTGGGTACTCGTTTGAACCGCCTCACCGAGGCGGTTCTAACGAGTACCCACAATCTATCTTTTGAGCAGAAATAAGAAAAATAATGTATACCCCTGTAAACCCCAGTTTTACTATATAAAAGTGGGGTTTAAGGGGGTCAAAATTATATAGGCGTGTTTTCGTGATGCCAAAATTAAAGCTAGCCCATTTACTTTAAGTATTATTGCAGACAGGCCTGAGCAAACAGTGTAGACCCAGAATAGACGAGTCTGATCGGGGTCTAAACAGTTTATCATTCATCCGGCATAGCTCTCTGAGCTAATTCAGCAGACGACAAACTGGTGATATTTTCTTAGTTTTCCGAGAATAAAGGATTTGATTTTTCATTCAAACTGTCCTTTGGAGACAGTTTGCATGAAATGCCTCATCCTATTTTCTAGAAAAAATAAGAAAAATGTTTCAATATGTCGTGTTAACATGACGGTGCTCCAAGTACGAAAGTAATGAAAGGAAATGGTTGTTAATACACGCGTATTAAACGCGAAAATAAAAAAAAAAAAAAAAAAAACGCGAAAAAAAAAAAAAAATCAACAAAAACAAAAAAAACTAGAATGCAACACTTTTACACAGCTTCTTTACATGCTTCTGACACCTACGAGGCAGTTACAACAATAGTTCTTTCTGCAATTCGTTTCATGTTGACTCCTAGCGTCACACTGACTAAACCAATTCGTAAGTATGAATGCGTTGATCAACTTCGCCTCGAGCTTTGGTTTGTTCACACTGTTGAATGAGCACAATTTAATGCTAGCGGTGACGACAACGGTAGTTTTAACCCTTATCCTGCTGAATGAATTAATTTAGTCACATCCATTTCTGACTATCAACTAATCAGATTACTTGATATAATGTATTCATTCAATTTGCAAACTGCATTACAAACAGTGTAGATCCTGATCAGATGGCATCATCAGAAGCCACCTGATCTGGATATACACTGTCTGCAAAGGTCGGGGTTTTCGTGTTCAGCATAATAAGGGTTAAGGTGAACGGATACACGCGGTAGAGTTTCCGTCAGTTTTGACAAGGGAGATAATTTTTATGACTTTCCGTTTGCTTTCCTGTGCAGAAACACCATTCTTAAAAGGATCTGCACTTAAAGGAAAGCATGTAGGAGCAAACTGAATATATCCCTATTTCAGAAGGAAGGCAAAACATTTTGGAAAGAATTACTTCCCCTGAAGTGTATCCATGTCCCTTAAAAATGAACTGTGTGCGTATGCATAATTGAACGTATCCTTTTGTTTGTAGTCTTTGTTTGTGTTGAGGTTTTACGGCCCAGTCAACCCAATGAGGTCATGTCGCGCGCAGTCACTTCACCTAACCACACGTTTACTGGGCAGGCTTAGTCCTCTAAGCGGTTAACCAGTATTGTGCACATTTTTTCGCCAGAAACTGACAACTGACCTTCTTGAATCAGCGGAAGGGAGAGAATGACGGTAGAAAGTATTTCATGATCAATCTCCACGAAAGAATGTTGCTGACCTCGGCGGGGGTTGAACCCGCGACCTCCTGGTCTCCAGTCGGACGGCGCATCCAACTGAGCCACCGAGGCCGTCTTTGTTTGTAGTCATTGGAAGAGTAATACATAATACTATAGGTATAAATATAACCTGAAACTTCTGATGTCAATTTTCACTTTGATGTAATACAGCTGGGAACTAGAAGATTCTAGTCGTCGGACAAGGTTATTTTTTTTTTTCTATACACAGCTGCATCTGATCTTATACGTTTATCAATATAGTTTGGTGCGTAACTAACTTTTCCTAATTACATAAAAACAATTATACGATTACAACAGCACAGACAATAACATGCTTGCAACAGCACAGACAATAACATGCTTGCAACAGCACAGACAATAACTTCTTGCAACAGCGCAGACAATAACATGCTTGCAACAACGCAGACAATAACATGCTTGCAACAGCACAGACAATAACTTCTTGCAACAACACAAAGTGGTTCATGATTACAGACAATAACTTCTTGCAACAGCACAGACAATAACATGCTTGCAACAGCGCAGACAATAACATGCTTGCAACAGCACAGACAATAACATGCTTGCATCAGCGCAGACAATAACATGCTTGCAACAGCACAGACAATAACATGCTTGCAACAGCACAGACAATAACATGCTTGCAACAGCACAGACAATAACTTCTTGCAACAGCACAGACAATAACATGCTTACAACAGCACAGACAATAACATGCTTGCAACAGCACAGACAATAACATGCTTGCAACAGCACAGACAATAACTTCTTGCAACAGCGCAGACAATAACATGCTTGCAACAACACAGACAATAACATGCTTGCAACAGCACAGACAATAACATGCTTGCAACAGCACAGACAATAACTTCTTGCAACAGCACAGACAATAACATGCTTACAACAGCACAGACAATAACATGCTTGCAACAGCACAGACAATAACATGCTTGCAACAGCGCAGACAATAACTTCTTGCAACAGCACAGACAATAACATGCTTGCAACAGCACAGACAATAACTTCTTGCAACAGCACAGACAATAACATGCTTGCAACAGCACAGACAATAACTTCTTGCAACAACACAGACAATAACATGCTTGCAACAGCACAGACAATAACTTCTTGCAACAACACAGACAATAACTTCTTGCAACAGCACAGACAATAACATGCTTGCAACAGCACAGACAATAACTTCTTGCAACAGCGCAGACAATAACATGCTTGCAACAACACAAAGTGGTTCATGATTAGAACAGAATATAATGTAGTAGAACAGAATAAAATTTATTTATCGCTCAAACATACGCAGATATCGGATTAATGGCAATATAGTATTTATATGGAGAAGAACAGACTTCAATGCCTACCCAAAAGAAGAAAAATAAGGGCTTGATGTGGTGCTCCAAACAATAATCCAGACCAGAGTCCTATTCCATAACAAGCTCCTGCCGATAACGCCACACCTAATACTGCTGCTCCTGTCAGGTATACCTAGAATGGTAAGTAAAATGTATTGATTTCATAGGCGTGGCGTTCATTACGCACATTACGCATGTACGTCACATAAAATAATATTTTTTTGCAATAAAGAGACATTAAATAACATAACATAGTTTACTTACTTCTTTACCGGAGGGGCTGCTCTTAACGAAAAAATGATGGTTTCAGAAATCGTTGCTACTCTAAAAGGAAAGAATTTGCTCCCTCTGGGAGCAAATTTTTTCCTTTAAGAGTAGCTCTTCAGGGCAGATAATTTACATGAATTTACATGTTTTATTTTCTCGAAAACATTCCAAAAATATTATAGAAAGTTGTCTGCTACGATTTTGAATGACTATTCAATAGAGAATATGCGATAGACTTCCATTTGCCGGTGCGGTTTAGCTCTTCTGGTTTTAATAGGAAGACAGGAAAGTCTGCTAACCGTTCGTTTCACACCTTTTGAAATCGAAGGCCTTCGGTCTTCTGTCTTCTGACTGTTCGATTCCCGCAGCCACCGGTTTTGGAAGCGCTTCCGAGGCTTCCAAATATCCAGTGATTGGCTACAGTATCAATAAGATCAAACTTAGCAAAGAGTAATTTGTACAGATGGTGTTTGTGTGAAAGCCATATTGGAGTTGATTGCAAAAAATCAATTAGGTGTTTTAAAATGACTGTTGACCTTCTATCATGCAGAGTGGATATTTTCATTTTAACTTTGCATTGTGCAAAGCTGTTTAACTGGTTAAGTTTATCGAATAAAACATTTTTCTAATCAACTTCCTTTTAATTTTCTGCAATAGTAGAGAAAACGCGAGATTTTCTTTGGATCTAGGCTACAGCTGTTCGTTTTGCAATCCAATCTTCCATCTTCTGTTTACCTTCTGTCACGTGCTTCTCATTACGAAAACACGCCTATTTAAATATACTGCTAAATTTCACCACCAAAAACTGAAAGTTTCAGATAAAAATTCTGATATTTTTCATATTTCTGCTCAAAACAGAGATTGTGAGTACTCGTTGGAACCGCCTGGGCAAGGCGGTTCTAACGAGTACCCACAATCTAAGTTTTTTTAACAGAAATAAGAAAATTAATATATACCCCTGTAAACCCCAGTTTTACTGTATGAAAGTGGGGTTTAAGGGGTGAAAACTATATAGGCGTGTTTTCGTGATGTGAAATTCCGCTTCCAGAAGAGCTGAATCGAACCGGCCATAACTTATCATATCTGGCATTATTTAACATTGTAAAGATGAGAAAAAGTCATTTCCAAGTAATTCACATATACAAAAAGACTTTTTCTTAAAGGGTTATGATTTTGCATGTGGATTGTTACGTAGCAGACAACAAATGTGTGATATTTTCTTGTTTCATCAACGAAAGCATGCCTATATACTATAGACCCCCTTAAACCCCACTTTTATATAATAAAACTGGGGTTTACGGGGGTATACATTATTTTTCTTCTTACTTTTCCAAAAAATACATTGTCTGTACTCGTTAGAACCGCCTCACCGAGGCGGTTCCAACGTGTACCTACGATCTATGTTTTGAGCAAAAAATTGAAAAATATCAGAATTTTTATCAGAAAAGTTTCATTTTTTGGTGGTAAAATTTTCAATATATTTGAATAGGATTGTTTTCGTAATGTGTCTTGAAAACAGCATTACCTACAAGGCTGTATGTGCGCCCAGCTCAGTCTGATCAGAATCTTTGCTCTCCACCTAAGACACTGTGGATCTTTGGCTACCCATCTAGTGCCCTGCGAAGGCTCTGATCTCATCACGAAAACACACCTATATAATTTTGATCCCCTTAAACCCCACCTTTATACAGTAAAACTGGGATTTACACTGGTATATATTACTTTTCTTATTTTGCTAAAAACATAGATTGTGGGTAATTTTGAGTTGCCTCCTATGAACGGGAAAGGAAAAAAAAAACAAACAAAAAAAAAAAACAAGAAAAAAAGAAAAAAAAAAAACAACACTAAATGAATGTAGATTCCATATACGTTTTGCCCCGCTCTCCTATATGTCAATAACTTTTCAAAGTACATTTACACAAAGAAACAAACCTACCCCATGTTCTACCAAATTCACTTTTCCAAGCGCTAGTATGATGTAGAGCAAGACAACAGGAAATCCATATACTATAAGAATTATGTCTCCGTAGACACCCTTGAAAAACTCTTCGTTATATCTGGAAAAAAAATACAGACACGTTTTACCGTCCTTGAAATTGGACATGTCCATTGGTGCAAATAAGCGATTCTTTTAGAATCGCTTATTTGCACCAATGGACATGTCTAATTTCAAGGACGGAAGAATTCACGTCAGAAGCTCAGGGATGAAAAGAGTCATTCGGGTGAAAATTATAAAGCTATTAATCATGCTGACATGTAAGTAATACATATCAGGGCCAAGTTGTTCAAAGCGTCGTTAGCTTAACGAGCTCGTTAGTGGTCAAATGTTAACTGTTCTAGTAAGTACAATATCTAATTCACATGTATTTTTGCTGAAAAAAAAATGTCAGTAGCTTTGCAAAAGCCACTCACATTTTTTCAGAAAAAATATTAGCGTATATGCTATATTCAATGATCAAAGACTTAACGATACGTTAACTAACGGCATCGTAGGTTTTGAGCAACTGGGCCCAGATGTATGAAACATGTATTGATGCGATTCAATGTTTTGTCATCCTTAACCATTATCATGCTGAATAAATTAAGATGCCATGCCCACTTCTACTTGTCGGCCAATCAGATTATTTGATTCATTTTCTGAATACAAATTCATATACTGAACTAAACATGTATTTGTAAAACACTCTACCCCCAGTTAAATGCTTGTCCATACAAAATGCAAAGCAGGGCGGTAGAAAAATACCTAAGTCCGAAAAGGGAGCATAATTGGCTCAAACATTTATGAAAGGTCATCAAAATTAAATCAAGTCATTTACACACTAGTTCCGAACTGACTGCAGAATTTCATGAGCCTTTTGTTACTTAGATATTTTGCTTACAAGCGTTTCAGTTGCTAAACTGCTTAAGTCTGAAAAACGGCCTAACTCTACCATGAAGAATCTGACAGAAAAGAAAAAAAATACGGGCAGCAAATATTTCATAAGCAATGCATATACATGAACATATGTATGAATTTTCAAAAGCGTAGCATACATATCAGATGTGTCAAAAGCATGATGTACGGACGGAAAAGCGGACAGAAGGACAGACGATCAAGCCCAAAGCAATATGCCCTCCCAATTTCGAACCTCCTAAATTCTTCGAAGTCGGGGATAATCATAAACAGTGCAGATCCAGATCGGTTGGTATCTGAAGAAGCGAACTGATCTGGATGTGCACTGTTTCCAAAAGTAGGGCGTATCCGGGACCAGCAGGACCAGGGTTTACTAAAAGATTTTCAAAATGATGCGATATGCATTTAACCTTAGAAAAACCGGAATACTGGACTGGGTTATCACTATAGTTTTTATTTTAGTGTATAGTAAAACTACAGTGACTCAAGCACCGATGGCCTTGTTTAGCGTGGCTGATTCGAACTCGTTTTTTTTGCGTTCCTAGGAAATTCTTTCGATCGCTCGAAAGCAAAATATTTACGGATATTTTAGGGAATTTGTCTTTTTCATCATAACAGTGTAAGTTGTGTGTACTCTTTTACTGAAAATAACATTACTTTTTAAAAGGTCGAAAAGACGTCCTAAAGTATCTCAGTTTGTTTCTTGACCTGGCGCTATGGCTCGAAATACTCTTGGTCTCAAAGATGTTCGAGCCATTGAGGTTCAACTATAGTCCATATACAAGGTCCTTTGTAATCACTGAGTCCATTTTAAGATTTTTGAAACTTATGTGAGGATCAGCGATGAGGCCTTATTGGCCGAACTAGCTAGTCTATCCTAGAAAACTGGGCACAAACTTTTGTTTTTCAATTTTATGAATGTGTCCATTGCTCTCAAGGGTCATTTCTGTTAAAAGCTATTTAAAGTTCGGGAAAGATATATAGTTCTACAAACTTGTACCGAATATCAACCAATTTTAGTCTTGAGCACCACCACACTCCTCAAAAGAAAAAGGTAGTTGGCAAACAGTTCAGGCCAAGGTCAGACGCCACAGAACGTAGCGTCTGAGCAGGGTGTACATTGCTTGCATTAAATAAAGGAATTTCTATAAAAAAAAGTAATAGTAATAATAATAATAATAATAAAAAATAACCAAACACCCTGCTATTGGAAATAGACTGGTCTAAAGAGTTGTGGTAGAAGAGGCCGTTTGGAGTAAATGGATTGACGTTGTCACGGACATGGTATAAATCGAACATTTCATAGACCGTTAGCCGTTTTGATACATTTTCCCATTTGAAATTCTAACGTTAAACTGTAAGCTTCACTTATTGTTTGTTTCCATTTCCTTTTGATTCTTTTGATGCATCTCTGGCCTTTCAGCCATTGTCGTGCCAGACATCTCTTTATTTTAATGACTTGGGCTGTAATGTTAGAAAACCTACTTACAGACGTGTGCGACTAGCGAGGATTCAGATCAGCCTGCGCATTCTCGCAGTCTGATCAGAATCTTGAACGGGTTACTTTTGGACAGGCAAGTGATGTGGACAACGAAAGCTCTGATCAGACTACGCGGATGTGCAGGCTGATTTAGTTATTCGTTGGGCGCACATCTCAGAAGGCACATTTTCTCAAACAGCGGCTCGTTTATATCTATACTTCCTTGTTATGGGTCTGAAAACGTTTTTCTAAAATGACTACAATATACAGGTCGAGCCATGCGAAAACGTGTCAACAGGCATATGCGGACAGAGAAGGCCCAGATCAGACTGCGCATCCGCGCAGTCTGATCAGAACCTTTTCTTTCCACAAACCGTATTATTGGAAACTCTAGGATCGAATGCCCGGCTGAAACTTTGTGCATGCGTAGGATGACGTAAATCCGCACAAATTGCGTATATTCAAAGGCATTTTTTGCTTGACGCGGCCCTTACAATATACTTACGAGTCCATTGTGAAGACATTGATCAAATCAAACAAAGGGTGTCCAGCTAGGGCAAGATCTATAGCTTTATACTCAAGCTTTTTGGCAATCGGTTTTATCTGCAAGAAAAGATGCAAATTAGTGAGTCCTGATGATCGAGATTAATCGATCACAAGTCACTTCTGCCTCTTATGATTGATGATTTGAAAGATTCTTTAGTTGAATAATCAGATAATTCTATTTTTAGGAATATTTTTTTTCTTTTTCTTTTCATAGATAAGCTGTAAACATAAAATGCTGTGTCATTTAGATTTGTGGTGAATAAAGGCGAAGGAATTTGATAACTAGAGGCCCAAGTGTGCCTTAAATCGCTCACCTGGATTAGACTGATCATGATATGTTACATTTTGCCATGGTGGCCATCTTGGCTATCAGATCAGATTGCCTTTAGCAACTCAGAATCTGATGTTGTTTTGAGTTTCACGATTGCCACCATGGCCACCAGCTTAATCTCCATGTCACCCCGATGTCACGTTATCATTAGTTTTGAACAATTGAGCCCAGGTTGCCAGTGTCTGATACGACTGCCATGAGCTTCATCCTTGCTTCATCAATGATTTAATTTGATAAACGTATTTTCTTCTGTGATTTTTCACTGAATGAGTTTTTGGAATCTATATGCTAGCCGAATAATCATTTTTTTTAACTTTTTAAAACATCTGAACCTTGGTGAAGATTTGGTGCTAGTAAAATCGTTTTAAACACTATGGTAGTTTAGTACCAGTTGATCTTTCTATGGCGGTGCTTTTGGTGTTGGCTGTTCTGTATGCGACTTTGTAACTGCTCGCTGCAACACGTTTTCATGTTTTGTTCTGTTCGTTGCATTATGAAAATATGCCTATTCAAATATACTGAAAATTTTATCACCAAAAAATAAAAAAAATCAGATAAAAAATTCTGATATATTTCATATTTCTGCTCAAAACATAAATTGTGGGTACTCGTTAGAACCGCCTCGGCGAGGCGGTTCTAACGAGTACTCACAATCTATGTTTTGAGCAGAAATAAGAAAAATAATTTATACCCCTGTAAACCGCAGTTTTACTATATAAAAGTGGGGTTTAAGGGGGTCAGAATTATATAGGCATGTTTTCGTGATGGTCTTATTGTTGTGTTTTGTGAATCCTGTGGATCCTGTCTAGCATTGTGATGGCATTGTTGGAGAAGAGGGATTCAATATAATGCAATACGTTGCTTTAGTTTATGGCTTATGTACTGTCTGTCTTGGTCTGTTTGCTCTTCCTCTTGGCGTCATTGGTAGGCTATGACCTTTGAGTATGACTATTCCTGGACATCTTCTAAATCACTGTTCTTGCGTGGAATGCAAGAGGCTCTGACAGTGGCTGTACCCTTAAGAATATAATGTAGCTGTCAAAGGGACAGGTCAATTTGGTCAGCCTTTACCAATTAATTAGACCAAAAGATCCACGCCAAGCGAAAAGGGGTCTTCGAACATGCGCAAAATGAACAGATTCAGAGTCATCCCGCGCATGCGCAGTCCCATCCGGGCATTTGCTCTCATTTGATACATTCTATAGTGTCCAGTGAACGCTAGCGGACAGTGAAGTCCCTGATCAGACTGTGCGGATGCACAGGCTGATCTGGATCTTCCCTGTCCGCATATGCCCAAAGACGCGTTTTCGCATGACGTGGCCCATATGCTTACCTTTACGCTTGATTGAATAAACCAATCAGCGTGCATTACTCCCGCCTTGATAATGTGATTGCTACTGTTTCTTTCAATCGAACTCAGCATTCGGGTGGCGTTGAAGTCGAAGAAGTATATTGGGCTGAAAATAATATATTTACAGTTGACTCTCGTTAGCTCAAACACTGCTTACTCAGGCTACTTTTAAGTCAAACCAAATTAGGGTTGTTCAATTTGCTATATATTCTTTACAGTTCTACATATTTTTCTCAAACTACTGTTATCTGAAACCAAACACCTGGTCCCTTGAAGTTTGAGATAATGAGAGTTGAGATGAACTTTACTACTGTGATACTCTTTACCATGCTTGTCCTTATTAAAACGTGAAAAAGTAGTTTTCCTACTTATATGATGTGTTTAAAAGCCTGGATGAATGGCAAACAGTATAGGCCCTGATCAGACGCCGCGTTACGCGGCGTCTGATCAGGATCTATACTGTTTGCTCAGGCCTGTCTCTCCCAATACTTTGGGTATATACGATACAAATTACTGAAACAGCGGTGGTTGCTTTAAATAGATAAAGATGTAAAGTATGATTACATCTATCCATATACCAAATTTCATGATGAAAAAAAAAAAATATTTTAACAGGAATGATCCCAGTAGGCACTGAACAGACTCATAAAACTGAGAAAAAGCTGAAATGTCAAGTATTCTGTGCAAGACTATGTGGTTTCGGCCAATTCGGCATCATCAGTGACACTCGTCTAACTTCAAAAATCCCGAAAAGACACAGTGATCACAAAGGACCAGAAAGTATAAATTACACTACAGTGAAGAACGGATAGACGTTTTTGCAGCCATCACAGGGCCTTAAAGGTTCCATATTTCTCAAAAAAAAAAAAAACAAAAAAAAAAACAAACAAAAAAAAACAGACATTTTACTATTCAAGAGAGGCTTGATAAATTGATATATGGTATTCATACAATCATAAAATGTGGCACCTGACACCCTGTAAAATTTCAGTGTGAGTCTCTCGTTCTTGAAAAATGATTTTTTTTATCGTATCTCTGAATTAATGTTGCCAAAATTAATTCTGAGGCACGATAAAAATCATTTCATTTTTGATCTAGTTCTTAAATGAGAAACTAACTGAAATTTTACAGGCTGTCAGATGCCACATACATATATCAATTTAATAAACCTTTCTTGGACAATAAAATGTATATTTTTGAGTAATATGGAGTCTTTAAAACCAGGTTAAGCGAAGATAAACAAAACCCGAGTACTTTTTAAAAGATTTTAAGATGCACCAGCGTTACAGTCAAAACTGTTGGCGGGGTTTCTTAATGCGATGGGGGAATGTTGGAAGAATCTGAAGGATACACATTAATTTTTTTGTCGTTTTCTGTGTGTTAGAATCGACACAGATCAGCTCTTGTGCGTAATTTGTTGAGTAATAAATCACAGTTTGTCGGTCAGTTGTAAGTAGATAAATCCCTCGCGCTCCGCGCTCGTAATTTGATCACCTCCAAACTGTGTTTTATTACTCAATAAATCACTGCAAGAGCTGATCTATTTCTTAAACCTACACTGATTTCACAGCTTACAATAAAACAAAAGCTTCAACCTACTTTTTAGTTACCGTATTTATATCATTAATGATCTCTTCATCTGTTAAATTATTTATTTTGTCAATATCATTCCTCCACAAAGCCAGTAAACTGTCCACAAAACACCGGGATCCAATTCTGAAAGAGTTCAAATTACCAAAATATATTAACCCTTGTCATGCTGAATAAATTAAAATGCCACGCCCACTTCTAAGTTTCAGCCAATCAGATACTTAATGCTGATCGTTGATACAACTGTACATACTTCATGACAACAGTGCAGATCCAGATCACTTGGCTTCCTCAGAAGCCAACTGATCTGGATCTACACTGTTTGCAAAGGCTGGATATTCAGCAGGGCCAGCGTTAAGGAGAATAAAGACACTTTCAAAGGGTAGGCAAATCTGTCAAATTCTTTTTGTGTTGCCTCATATGAAACAAACAGATCAACTAAAGTCTTTAGACTTATTTCTAGATCCCATATGTAATATATATGAATCATCATTATTATCATTGCTATATTTATACAAATGAAATAAGGTTTTAACTTAGCTGTATTTCTGTTTTGCTTCCCTTCTGAAAAGGGATCTACTCTAAAAGGAAAGAATTTGCTCCCAAGGGGAGCAAATTCTTTCATTTTAGAGTAGACCCCTTTTCAGAAATGACTTGGTGTGCGGGAAAGCACAATATGAAGTCACAGAAATTGTCTCCATTGCAAAATATGGAGGAAAAACTATAAATATATTGTCTCCTTAAGATGAATGTCGGCAACTCCAAGAATGGTCATTCTGATCTGGAAGCATTTCAATACTATTCGAAAATGGATATGGTAAATAATTTACAGTTTGCAAACTAGAAAATATTATCAAAACTTACCTCACAAAGAGAGACTAAAAACTGTTGTCGTCAATCATTTCCATACCATTCTAACAGGTACTACTTTCAAAGGAAAGTATTTACAATTTACAAGCTAGAAAATATAATCAAAACTTACCTTACACAGAGAGACTCAAAATTGTTGTCGTCGTCGACGGTCAAGTTTTTAATTCTAGAATGGAAGTCGTACAACTGAAAAAGAAAAACGACTGCCCAACTTTGACGCTTAGCTTGCTGAGTAAAATCTTCTGCAGACGATGTTATGAAATGTTCTTTCACTTTTATTAGAAATAAGATTTGAAATGCCAATAACAAAACAACAAAACAGCAAGAAAAAAAAAAAAAAAAAAAAAAAGAAAAAAACCCACAAAATAACGGGAAACAAGATTGTCAATTTTACCTAACTTTAACGCTTAGCATGCTCGGTAATAGTTCTGCAGACAACGGTTTGAAATATTTTTCTTATTTTTTTCAAGACAACAGGGATTGAAATGTCAAAGCCTATCTGCCTATCTTCCATGATAATTCGGAAGGAGACAGTTTGCGTGAAAACTAGGCGTTGACTTTTCCTGCAAACTGTCTCCAAAGCAAGGAGACAATTTGCATGAAATGTCAAAACCTATTTATTGAAGAAAAAAAAGAAAGAAAGAAAGAAAAAAAAAAAGATCTTCAATTTACTGAATTTGCCCAGAAAGTGGTAAGTCGAAAACATGCAGTGCTGTTGCGCAAGTACTTCTGGGTTCATTTTTATTTCAGTTGCTACATTCAATGGATTTGTCGTGTGGGATGTGATTGATTTGTAGTTAAACTGCCCAGTCAACACTATAAAGGGCATGTCGAGCCGGTCAGTTAACCTAACCGCACTTTTCCTGGACAGGCTTAGTCCTCTAAATCAGTACTTGTACACATTCTATCGCCGGAAGCTGACATCTGCTCTTCTATAGACATTATAGAGACCTTAATATACAGAAATTTGTCATCGGGCGTTTGCGGACAGCGAAGGCCCAGATCTGCCTGCGCATTTGCGCAGTCGGATCAGGCCCTTCACTAACAATATTATTGGACACTATAGAATGTATCAATGACGAGAAGATTGGACACTATAGAATGGAGCAATGTCGAGCAAGATGCCCGGATTAGACTGTGCATGCGTCGGATGAATCTTAATCTATGCATTTTGCGCATGTTTTAAGACATCTTTTCGCTCGGCGCGGCCCATATAATATGAAGAAAAGAATGGTTAAGGACATTACGATATATTTATATAGGTCAATAAGGATAAAAAGTTAATGATCAAATCAGGGTCTACACTGTTTGCCGCTCATCCAGCAGTTTTTTTGGACTCATTAACAGCTAGTAAAATGGATTTATTGAAACTTAAGGACAAAAATCGTATGGTTAAGATGATCCGATAGTTAACCCATTTATACCTAACGTCCCATAAAAGGGGCATTGGCAAACGGTATTAACCCAGATAAGACGCCGCAAATCGCGGCGTCTGATCAGGGTCTACACTGTTTGCATTTAGGACAGGGATTTCTATAAAATACAGTAACAATAAAAACTAGCTAGACACTCCTTAAAGGTAGAAGAGTCCACGCTGCATAAATGGGTTAATACAAATATGGTACATGTCCAATATTTAGGGTAAATACGAGGGGAGTTCAATAAGTTCGTAAAACTCGGGGTTTAACTCACAGATTGGAAGATGGTTTCAACATTATTTTTCAATATAATCCCCCTTTACTTCAATGCATTTGGCCCACTTTTCTTTTAAGCAGTCTATGCCTTTGAAATAAAAGTCGTCTATTTGGTCCTCAAACCAACCCTCTGTAGCAGGCTTGAGCTCATCATCGTTCCGAAATCTCGTTCCACGCAAGTGAGACTTCAAATTTCGAAACAGATAATAATCACTTGGGGCCAGGTCTGGACTGTATGGCGTGTGATTTAACTGCTCGATCGCACTCACGAATAGCCGCTTGTGCAACTCTGGACTTGTGCACAGGGGCATTATCATGCAAAAGAAGGACACCAGCAGCTAGCTTTCCCCTTCGTTTTTCTTTAATGGCAACCCTTAATTGTTTAATGACATTGGCATAGTATTCTCCTGTAATTGAAGTACCAGCAGGCTTGTAATCTATCAATATAATTCCTTTGGAGTCCCAAAACACCGTGGCCATTACCTTGCTGGCTGATGGTTGGGTACGAAATTTCTTAGGTGGGGGTGAGCCAGGGTGCTTCCATTGCATGGATCTTTTTTTTTGTATCTGGGTCCCAGTGGTGAAGCCAAGTTTCATCTCCTGTTACAAGACGAGTGTGAAAGTCTTCTGGATTGGCATTGTACACTTTCAGAAGTTCTTGACTTGACTCCACCCTTTGCTGACGAATCTTGCAAGTTCAGGTTTCTGGGTACCCACCTGGCAGATACTTTTGACATGCCTAAATGTTCATGGATTATAGTGTAAACACTTCCATTAGAAATACCACATTCTGAAGCAAATTGGGCAACTTTGATTCGGCGATTGTTTAGCACAAGTCTCTCAACAGGGTCGATCATCTCCTGGCTGATGACATCAGCAGGGCGACCTGGCCTTGGGTCATCTTCTAAGGAGTCTCGCCCACGTTTAAATTCTGCTGACCACTTTGCCACTGTGGAATATTTTGGGCTACTATCACTATACACATCAGCCATGCGCCAATGGATTTCTTTGGCCTTTGCACCCTCCTTAGTGAGGAACTTTATGACTGCTCTGAACTCAATATTCTGACTTTCCAGTTTTGCCTATGGGTATAGGTTTTCAAACAAAAAGTAAGAGCAAAAAATACACGTGTTGACTGAACGGCTGTTATCATTCAACTGACAAAGGTTTACACTGCAAAAAATGAAAAAAGAAATCTTGAATTGTACAGAAAAATACCGAGTTCAACGAACTTATTGAACTACCCTCGAACCACAGTGTAGGGCCGGAAGTGTACGGTGTTTGCAATCAAATAAGACAAGTTGCGGATCTGTCAGTGGAGGAAATAAGTTCTATTTAAGTATATGGAAATAAGTTCTATTTAAGTATATGGTACAAAAATGCCAGAAATGAGCTCATAAATTAGAATTGATTATTAAATTAAAGAATAATTAATGCTTTTATGATGAAAATCTGTCAAGTTAAGTGAAATTCGAAAAAAGCCCCTAGCTTTAGAGGTCATTTCTCAAGGGAGATAATCACCGACTTGCACATGTTTGGCCAGAGCTTTTCGGTGTGAAAAATCACTGTTTTTCAGACTGGATTATCGAAAAAGTTACCTGGTTGTGGGTATGTTTGCTATAATTTTTCCAAGACCTGATTTAGTGTCCAACACAGTGAGGCATATGGGATTAGCTGGCGTCGCGCAGAGAAAGTGAGAAATTTGCAAACTGAGGTGGTGTGAAGCCTTCTTCAGTGCTAAAATACAGTGGGTGGAGTATAGTTGACAGTCCATCTGAAAGTCCAAGGCAGACTGCAGATTTTTTTTCTATCTGAATCAGTTTCTACTCTTTCACGGCTCATATGTATATGGCCACAATAATCCTGGTCTGTTGCAGTTGCATGTTATAATGTTTCAAAAAAAGTAGGTGTCTTCATGACCAGGGACCCTACAAAATGCAAAATTTTACTGTCCCCTGATGCCCAAGATTCTATGCAGAGAGAATCATCTGGATGTTCAACGTGTTAAACGGTAAGTAAACTTGATGTTCTTTTTCTTTAACCCATTTACGCCTTGTGTCCCATAAAAGGGACACTGGCAAAGAGTATAGACCCAGATCAGACGCCACAGAACGCGGCTTCTAATCAGGGTCTACACTGTTTGCATTAAGTACAGGAATTTCTATAAAACATGGTAATTATAAAAACCAGACACATCCCTTCTATTGGCAATGGACCTGTCCAAAGACATGAGGTAGAATAGTCCACTAAGCATAGATGGGTTAATTTGATAATAACCTTAAAGTCTTGTTATTCAGTAGTAAGTTTATTAGGTATGAATCATCCCCGGCCCATGTAAGCGCAATGTGTAGCTTTCTTAGGGCAATGGAAAGATATTGATCATTTGTCACAGTGCAAAATCACAGGGCACGTTCAATCGCTAACACTGTGAAGTTTCGATCCTACACCGTGAATACGGTATATGACTCAACAGTTCCCAAAGTGCAATGGTGACCACATTTTACAACAACAATGACGACGACGACGACAGCAGCAACAGCAACAACAAAAACAGAAGCAGTAGCAGCAACAACCGCAGCAATGGAAGAAGAGTTATGATAATGAACTTACTCCAATCATACTTTCCCTTGATAAAACGTTTTCATTTTTTAGAATTAATCTGATTGGTCGTTGTTCGTAAGGCACGTGTTCTTCTACCCAATCACGTTCTGGAAAAATTCGTGACGTCGGTGGTAACAGTAGCTCAGCAAAGTCTTCGTCAAATTTGAATTCAATCATACCAACGGACAGTAGCCCGGGGATTATTAAGCTGACGATGATCGTGATGACAGGCTGGTTGGCTATCGTAAATCCGACTCTGTGAAGGGTACGAAAAGACATAGTGCATAAGATATAAGACATAAGAAAGTTTATTTCAAGTCAGTATTCAAATTTACAACATCCATCCATTAGCCATCAGCAGTTTGAAATAAAAAAAATTAATTTAATGCGAATGGATACAATGTAGGGGAGGGGGCAATTTTGTCAGAAATGTTTATCTCCCTTTCGAAAAGGGGTTTACTCTAAAAGGAAAGCATTTGCTCCCCTTGGGAGCAAATGCTTATCTTTTAAAGTAAACCTTTTCAGAAAGGATTAGTTTGCAGAAAAGCAAACAAGACGTCAGAAAAGTTGTCTCCCTCTAAAAAAGGGACTGGAAAATCTACCAGATATACCAAGTCCCTTTAACTTAAGGGAGGTAGGCTGTCCGAAAATTTAGGATACAACGAAAAGCAATGGTCCTGATCTAACTGCGCGCTGTGAGCTATTAGTGTTCTTCACATGTCACATACGCTAGCAGAAATCTCATTTAATGATTACAGAAAATAAACATATGCGCCACCTCGTGAGAAACTGTACTTTACCTGGTGCGACTGTCGAAGGAATAGATCAGCAGGTGCACATCACGAAAACATGCCTATATAATTTTGACCCCCTTAAACCCCACTTTTATATGGTAAAACTGGGGTTTACAGGGGTATACCTTATATTTCTTATTTCTGCTCAAAACATAGATTGTGGGTACTCGTTAGAACCGCCTCGTCGAGGCGGTTCTAACGAGTACCCACAATCTATGTTTTGAGCAGAAACATGAAAAATATCAGAATTTTTTATCTGAAATTTTGCATTTTTTGGTGGTAAAATTTTCAATATATTTGAATAGGCGTGTTTTTGTAATGATCAGTTTGTTTACAATTCGAATTACAGATATGTACTTACAGACGAAGTAGGAAAATTAAATGGTATGATAAACGCTTAGCGTGTTGGTTACAATTTCAGTAGACAACATGCTGAAATATATTTCTTAATTTTCACATTAAACAAGATCTGAAAGGTCAATGACCTGTTTTCTGGGAAAAATAATAATTAAAAAATCAGTTTGTCGACTGCTTAATTTGCCAAGAGAGCGGTAAAGGTTAAACTATGAAATAATTCAATGCACATACAGTCAAATCTGCTTTAAAGGTCATCTGTATTAAGCAATCACCTGTTTTAAAAGGCCACTATTTTAGATCCTATTAAATGGAAAGAATGAAACCTGTATTAATCAAGCACCTGTTTTAAGCAATCAGTTTTTGGTTTTCCAATAGGTGTTTGCTTAACACAGGTTTGACAGTACCAGGAAAACACTTACGTGTAAAATATATCTTCTAGCCCTTTGATCATAGCATTGCGAACTTGTGACACAGCGAATACAGCACTGCGAACACATGACACAAAATTTGGAGTCTGCTGTTGCATTTGTTTTTCTGGTTCTGTTTTTTCCAAGCCATTAGTCTGTTTGTTTTTCTCATCCAGGTTATTCAAGTCGATATCAGTGAAGCCTGTTCCAGTCTCCATTTCAAACTCCGTATTTGAAAACTTGTCGATGTATCGTTTCTTCGTGTTTGTGAAATAAACACTGAATTACAGAAAACTGATGGTGGTTTATTCGCGCCCTTTTGAACTTAAAGTGTCCAGTAGGTATGGAGGAAGAAACTAAGAAAGGATCCGTGATGTTACAGCTTCTTTGTATAAGTGCCCTTGCTTCAAGAATCCCTCATTACATGTATTGTAAGTTTCCTAAAATAGAAGAAAAGTACGTTAACTGCGATGTAACAATATGTTCTGTGTACCCCAGGAATATATTATGAAACAGGGTATGTAGGTCTACACACTGCAAAATATCACCATAATGTCTATGAAAATCAAACGGTATTATCATACTAAATGAATGTTTTCGTACTGGCCTTGTTACAGGTTCGGGGCCTTCATATTGGCCCTCGGATGGCTGTATTGTCCTTCGGCTTCGCCTCGGGCCCATACAGCCATCCCAGGGCCAATACGGCAGACCGAGAACCTGTAACAAGACCAATGCAAAAACATCCAATGCATGACAATTTCACCAATCAACTACTTTTATTCACTATTAATACTGTTGAAAGAAAATTAGACTCTTTCCTGACATTTTTTTTTTTTTTTTTTTTTGATTTTTTTCTTAAAAAATCATTACGATATAACCCTTGTTTGCCTGAATATAATCTTTGTTCCGTTTACACACAAGAATAATTCGGTTGTAAAAACAATGTGGGTATGAGAGAAAGATTTTAATTTTACGGGATAGCATCAACGCCATCTTGATTTGTCTAATTCGGTGTACAAGGTTAATACAGTTACATAGTGATCCTAAACATCTCGGTTCGTATTCCTAAAACATTATTGTATCGCATTATTGGCCCGAGCAAAATGACATTCAGATTTGACGTATGATACAAGCTACTTAATACATAATACTACCAGTATTAACCCATTTATGCAGAATGGAATCTTCTACCTTCACTCTTCGGACTAGTACATTTTCAAGATAATATGTGTTTGGTTAGTTTTTATTATTACCTCGTTTATAGCAATTCCTGTATTTAATGCAAACAGTTTAGGCCCTGATCAGACGCCGCGTTCTGCGGCGTCTGATCTGGGGCTACACTGTTTGCCAATGTTCCATTTATTGGACGCAAGACATAAATTGATTAACTTAGTCGATTGATAAAGTTTCGTGAAATTTTAGATGCAGTCTGCCAGTAAGCAAACCATATATGAACTGAAATGCACGTGTGGAAACTGTTAAACGTAAGCTAAAAATAAGCACAGTAAAAATGTTTTGTTCTCTCTTGTAAGTAAAATTCTTAATTTGACAAACTGTAATAAGTTATTCTTAGAAATACTCCATATTATGAAAAATAAGAGGTAAAAAAATCAGTATTTAAATAATATCAAAATAATATCAACGCATACACAAACCTTCAACATTATAAATTAAATGCAGTTGATATGTCCCAAAAGGTACTCTAATAAAATTATATGAATATGTTATATTCAGATCTAACTTCCTGGTCCTATTAAAAACCCCGATATCACTGAATTCAAAATAGATAGAAAACAAAAGCTTCCAATACTACTACTACTACTACTACTACTAATAATAATAATAAAAATAATAATAGATACAATAGTAATAATCTTCTTCCGTATTTTTCTTCATTATGTGTTTTCCCGTAAGTTTACTGTATTTCGCTGGAAACCACCTGTCAGGTTTTTCCCTTAAATATTTCCTATATAGTTTACAGTGTACATGGTGCATTGGCTACGGGGATTTTCAGAATTTATTGTTTAGTTTTTGCCATTTTTGAACTTATCTGTTAATTCTAGGAAGCTCTGTTTACTGCACAAATCAGTATCAAAGTGCTTAACTCTTTGCATGCTGTGTAATTTTGCATGCTTTTTTTTTTAATCGTCTGTGTATTTATTATTATTATTTTTTTTAAATTAACTTTTTTTTTCAAAAACATCTTACAGAAATACCATCAGAGTATCAAACAGTTTGGATCCAGATCATTTATCGGGTCTGATCTGGGTCCAAACTATTTGCAAAGGTTATCAGCAGACGACAAAAGTTGCCACTAGCGAGAAAAGAGCTAATAGGAGAAAGCAGTCAGTTAACTCCCTTGATTACTTTCTGTAAATAACCAGGTCCAATTAATTGGATTCCTCTGCTTTTATCATTAGTGTTTCCATTAAGTATCACTTCCTTTTCCTTAATAAAACTAATTTTAATAAGGTCATATGCCAATACAGCTTCCAAAACATTTAAAAGAAACATTTTCTGTGCAATGAAATATATAATATTAATTAATCTTTCATGTGGTTATGGAGAAATTTAAAGTTAAGAATTTGTTTAATTCCACTGATGACCTATGATAAATGCAGAGTATTCCAATTAGAAAGACCTGGTTAGTATTTGATCTACCTTGGACTTTACCTGTCAAGGAAGATAATAGAAATACTGCTGCTATCTCTCATTACCTCACTCCTTCTCATTTCCCACAGTTTACGACGAAAATGCAATAATGGCGTACACGGTTCAGGATAATGGCGGTATCCAGATAAATAGTTTTCTTATTTCGTTACAAGAACGAATTCAGCACGTGACTGTATGGCGCTTCATTACGCAGCACATTTCATTAACATCCCAGTAAGCATTCTACAAAAATATATAGCGGGCCGTTATCGGCCAGTCAGGGTAGCTGACGGGCCGATAACGGCCCGTTATAGATTTATGTAGAATGCTAGCTGGGATCCACCATATCGTCTCGATATGACTTAAATAATGTTGAAAGTGGCGTAAAACATCAAAAACCGTCAATGTAACGTCGTTTTTTTTCTCGTCAACAACGTAAGAAATGCATGTAAACATCAGCGTTACAGTCAAAAGTGTTGTCGGTATTTCTTTAAACGATGGCGGAAAGTTGGAAGAATCCGAAGGATACAATTACTTTTTCGTCGTTTTCTTGCCGGTCAATTGTAAGTAGATTAATCACTCGCGCACCGCGCTCGTGATTTGATCTACTTTATAACTGACTTCCAAATAGATTTATTACTCAACAAATCACTGCTAGAGCTGATCATATATTTCTTAAATAATTATAATTTGACGGACACGAAACCTTTGCTTAAAAGGTGTCAAATGATCAGATATGTGTAAGAATAAGGTATGTAATAATTCAAGAATTCGAAAAAAAAAAAAAAAACAAAAAAAAAAAAACACCATAAAACATTCTCTTAAATTCATGATCTAACACTAGAGTAAATTACTTATGTTATAAGTATCGTATCTGGACTATTCAACCTGTTAAGAATTGAAAGCGGTTGTCTGTAATTCTGTATGTAATGATAATGCATATTAACCTATGTCAACGCTTTATACAAAATATATATTATATTGAAATAAAGAAAAAAGTATTAATGTGATATCATCATCGAATCATCAAATCATCTTCTTCTATCTTTCATATTTCATCCTTCGGAGAAGCCTGCGAAAATAAAAATATATAATTCAAGAAACATATGATTTGGTTATTTGTTAGAATCGCCTCACCGAGGCGATTCTAACAAAAATCCAAATCATATGTTCTGTGAAGAAATACGAATAACCCCTTTCTTATATATATCATTCTGCTGTGTTAAAAGATTCTTTACAGCAGCAAATTCATTTTAACGGCAGCGTCTTTGGGTTCATTATTTTTGGTTTAAAAAAAATGGTTCATTTAGCACTACTTCTTAAAGGTGTACTTTTATAGGGTGTGTTAACGTAATGACTAAGCCTGATAATACTTCCATGTCCAACTCAGAGGAAGCTTTTCCCCATCTGCGTCTCATTTGACAGATATGAGGGTCCTGCAAAAAGTTTTGTCACTGGGGTCGGCTTAATTCAGTGCTACGTTTTATCAAACATATTTTTATTACAAACCTTCAAAGGATTCTCCCTTTACTGAAACACATTTTTGTAACCTTTTTACCCAGTCGCGAAAAGCAGATAAATAGTCTTCTTTTGGTATCTGTTGGAGACACTGATAAATATACAGCTCTGCCAAGAGAACTTCTAGACGTATAGTTATTTCCAGAAAGCATTTTCTTAGCCTTGGAAATAAAAAGAAGTCACAGGGATTCAGGTCAGGTGAATAAGGCGGATAGTTTAAAACTTTCACCTTTTCAGAAGCCAAAAAAGACTTAACAACCTCACACTTATGAGAGGAGGCGTTGTCATGTAAAAGGTGGGCTCCTGACCATCTTTTGCTTGGTCGTTTCTTATTGTAAAACTCTTTCGCTTTCTTCAGTACAGAATGCTTGTAGAATCGGTCAGTAACTGTATGACCAGATGGACAAGGCACTTGAACGACTGGCCCACTTGAATTAAAGAAAATTGCGTACAACATCTTTTTCGAACTTCTGGTTCTCTTGGAAATACATGGGCGTTTTTGATATTTTCGCTTCCATTGCTTATTATCAGCCCTTCTTTGTAGCTCAAACATGTGCACCCAGGTTTCATCACCTGTTAGCAAGTTAGAAACAACCCGACTATTAGAGACTTTGTATGTTTTCTTAAGTTCCAGGGCACATTTAAGGCGTTGTGTATTTTGCTCCTCAGTGAGCAAATGAGGTACCCACCTAGCGCAAACCTTTCTCAGGTCCAAACGCTTTTTTTCAGAATTGTTTGCACACTGTCTTCAGATATGCCAGTACAACTAGATTTAACTTTGACAGACGATCGCGCATCCTGTTCGACCACAATCTTTATAGCAGCGATGTTAGCCTTGGTAACAGAGGTTTTAGGCCTTCCAGGAGGGTATCATCTTCAACAGAAAATTCCCCAGCTTTAAAAGCTTTAATCAACCTAAAAATGTGCGCATTGAAATGGCCTGAGGTCCATTTATACCACAGAATTCATTAGATATCTGCTTTGAATCTATATTAAGCCTAATGCGGTATTTAATATAGCTATGAATTTCAGTCTTCTGGTCCATGTTCCAATGTAACAAGCAAATTGTTCAGTATATATGACTGCATCTACTTCAATTTGAAATAACTCAGTTGGAAAGCAATTTGCACGAAATAAACGGGTACCGTTAGCTATTCAACACACCATTCAAGTGCAGTGAAGCATTTTAAAATATACCTGGGATAAAACAAAGGAAGCCTTGTTGAACCGTATTTCTCACGGAACGGTTTCCTCACACGTGTGAAAAATTCGGTCGGATTTGTCACGCGGCGTGAAGAATTCGACCGAATTTTTCACAGCTGCCGAACGTATTCCTCACCTATCTGTGACAAACTCGTTCGGTATCAGTTTTATATATAGCACGCAAATGTATTTGTCACCTTTCAAAAAAACCCTCAAAAAAGTGCCTTTTTTTCATGCACGGATCTCTCACAAACGTATTTGTCACAGCTTATGATATAAAACATACGATTAACCATTTAATACAGTTTCGAGGTAATAAATTTTTCTTATCATGCATATCTTTTAATCGAGTGATAGATTTATTATTTATTGTATTATTATTTTTAACTTCGAATATTATTGGATATCATAAAATGAAATAAATGAAGTGTCATATCTGTTTCTTGATACCTATGGATTTGTTCAATAATATCGATCATCCCTTATTCTATACAGATTTCGACAAATCTTATTATACGTAGATATAAGATTGTTGGTACTAATATCAAATATTCTAATTATAAAGATATCTATAAATTATGGATATCTGTAAAGAGTTTTATTGATATCTATAATTAATTATGGATATTAATAATTACATATATTGATACCCAATTTGTGAATATTTTATTTCGAAAAATCGATATCTAAAAATCAGTCTTTATATTGTTATCTTAAACTTGAAATGTAAATTATTGATATAAATCAGCCCGACTTTAATACTTTAAGATATCAATGCGAATTGTTTGTAACAATGGATTAATTTTGGTAATTGATAATCGTGATTGTGAAAAGCCACAAATGATCTGAATTATACATTAAGAAAACAAGCCTATGCAATGAATACCCCAGCAAACCCCACTTTATGTAGGAAAAAGTGAGGGTTGCAGGGCTATTCATTATTTCCTTATTTCTGCTATAAAAATTGTGGGTACTCGTTCAAACCGCCTCAGCGAGGCGGGTACTGAGGCGTTTCGAACGTGTACCCACAATTAATGATTTCAGGAGAAATAAGAAAGGTATCAATTTTTTTCCTCTGAAAATCCTCTTCGGCAAAATGCAATGTATTTGAATAGATATGTTTTCCTTATGAGGAAAAAGTGGGATTTGCTGGGGTGTTCATTATTTCCTTATTTCTGCTCTAAAACATAGATTATGGGTACTCGTTCGAACCGACACCCCACTGAGGCTGTTCGAACGTGTACCAATAGATCAAACATGAGGGATTCGATCAAATACTTCACAGATGTGAACAGTTTGACCAAATTCGACAAATTTATCTCATATTCAGCAGAATACATCACATGTGAAAAATCCGACCGAATTTCTCACACCAATATTCGCCGATAATGTCTCGTGTAAAATATTCGACCGATTATATGAAATGTGAGAAATTCAATGATATACTACACGGCTGTGGAAAAATCGATCTAATTCGTACAAGTTGTGACTTATTGGACAGAAAACGTCACATGTGAAAAATGCGACCGAATTTCTCACACCTTTATTCACCGAAAGTGTGTCGCCTGTTTGACATCTGACCAAATATAGCTCACTTGAGTAATTCCATCGAATTTTTCACAGCTGTGAAAAATTTCCACCGAATTCGTCACAGTCATGATATATTTGACAGAATACATCACATGTGAAAAATCCGACCGAATTTCTCACACCTATATTCGCCGAAAATATCACATGTAAAATATCCCACTGAATATATCAAACGTGAGGAATTCGATCAAATACGTCACAGATGTGAACAATTAGACCTAATTCGTCACAGTTATGATATATTCGACAGAATTCATCACATGTGAAAAATCCGACCGAAAATATTCGCCGAAAATATCACATGTAAAATATCCCACTGAATATATCAAACGTGGGGAGTTCGATCGAATACATCACAGATGTGAACAATTAGACCTAATTCGTCACAGTTATGATATATTCGACAGAATTCATCACATGTGAAAAATCCGACCGAATTTCTCACACCTAAATGTGGAAATATCGATCGAATTCATACAAGTTGTGATATATTGGACAGAATACATTACATGTGAAAAATCCGACCGAATTTCTCACACCTATATTCACCGAAAATAAAACATGCAAAATATCCCACTGAATATATCAAACGTGAGGAATTCGATCGAATACTTCACAGATGTGAACAATTAGACCGTATTCGTCACAGATATGATATATTCGACAGAATTCATCACGTGAAAAATCCGACCGAATTTCTCACACCTATATTCGCCGATAAGGCCACGTGTAAGATGTTTGACCGATTATAACAAACGTGATAACGTATTCAATGATATACCGCACAGATGTGGAAAAAATCGATCGAATTCATACAAGTTGTGACATACTGGACAGAAAACATCACATGTGAAAAATCCGACCGAATTTCTCACACCTACATTTGCCAAAAATATCAAATGTAAAGTTCCGACTGAATATGTCAAACATGAGGAATATGATCGAACACTTCACAGATGTGAACAATTTGACCAAATTCGTCAAGGTCATCACATATTCAGCAGAATACATCACATGTGAAAAATCCGACCGAATTTCTCACACCTATATTTTACCAAAATGTGTCACATGTAAGTAATTCGACCGTATATATCACTTGTTAGGAATTCAATCCAATACTTTACAGCTGTGAAACTATGGAAAAATAGACTTAATTCGCCACACAGTTGTGACACATTTGACCGAAAACATCACATATGAAAAATACGTTCCAGTTTCTCATACCTATAATTCACCAAAGTGTGTCACATGTAACACATCCGACCAAATATATCTGGCACGTGATAAATTCGATCGAAAACTTCCCTGCTGTAAAAATAATTCGACCGAATTATTCATAGTTGTGACATATTTGACCAAATACATGACAAGTGAAAAATCCGACCGAATTTCTCACACCTATATTTCACCGAACATGTTTCCATTCATTAAAAATTTGTTTGCTGGTGTGCAAGCAATAGAAATTCTAATGTGTGACAAACTCGTTTGGGTTAAAAACTCTAAATCCGCAAAACGTATTCTTCACCTTTGTCCGAATGTGAAAAATTCGGTCGAATTTATCACACCGGCGTGAGGAATCCGTTCCGTGAGAAATACGGTTCAACAAAGCCTATTAGTGAAAGAACTTTTTGCACGACCTTCGTAGAAAGCCTATCCTTGTTAAATTATTTAACGTTTAGCATGATGTGTAAAAATTACTTTCGAAATATTTTTTTATTTGCCAAAAAACTAAGGAGTTGACATTTCATGCAAACTGCATAATAAATGAAAAAAAAAAAAAAAAAAAAAAAAAAAAGAAAAATGCAGGTAATGGCAAATCCTGTTTCTGAAAACAAACAAACAAACAAACAAAAACCAAACAAACAAACAAAAAACTAAGAAAATATGATCCGTTTTGCCAAGTTAATTTTCCTGTTCGTTTTATTTCTTTACTTTTGTGTGTCTGATAATGTAATAATCCATGCACAAATTATATTCCTGGTCAGTGTAAGCCTTAAAATGCAATTCAAATGATACCATTCCACAATTTACAGTGACTCATTTTCTCTTGTTTAATAATAATAAATATACATGTTGGTTAAACGTCCTGCTTTGCACGTCGTTATGTGATTAAACGTCCTGCATTGCATGGTGTAATGTGATATCTAATGGAAGCGTCCTAGTGCCAGGTGAAAAAAATATTTAAGTCCTACGTAGGAGATAATAAGTCCTACGTAGGAGATATTAACTCCTACGCAGGAGATAATAGGTCCTCTGTAAGAGATAATAAGTCCTACGTAGGACTTGGTTACTCCTACCTAAGAGATAATGTCCTACGTAGGAGATATTAGACCCTACGTAGGAGATAATAAGTCCTACGTAGGAGATAATGTCCTACGTAGAAAATAGTAACTCCTACGTAGGAGATAATGTCCTACGTAGAAAATAGTAACTCCTACGTTGGAGATAATAAGTCCTACGTAGGAGGTAGATAATAACTCCTACGTAGGAGATAATAAGTCCTACGTAGGAGATAATGTCATACGTAGGAGATAATAAGAAAGGGTTTGACATTTCATGCAAAGTGTCTCTGTTGGAAACAATTTGCATGAAATGTCAAATCCTATTTTCTGGGTAAAATAAGACAAATATTACCAATTTATCGTCTGCTGAATTATCCCAGAGAGTGGTAAAGGTTAAGGGTTAAACTATTTACCCCAAATATTAGTTTGACAGTTCATGCAAACTGTCTCTATTGGAGACAATTTGCATGATATGCCAAAGCCTACTTTCTGGGAAAATGACGAATACCATCAGTTTGTCCTTGCATAAATGTTGCCTTACAATCATTTTTCAGTTAACCAATCAAACTTAAGATTGAAATAGATTAAAGAATTGCAGTGACCTGTCTCAGATAAAGGACACTTGTATCAGATTACGAAAAAGGGAGATTGTGTATTATGCAAACACGATATACCCAGATCAGATAGCACATCTGCCCATTCTGATCAGGTTTTTCACTGTTTATCAATGTATCCTACAGAAACCAGTGTTTCTTTAGGTACACAATTAAAGATGCCGATTTGTCTGCTCGGATTCTTAGATCATTGCCGTAATGGTCTTTTCAAACGTTGATGTTCATCACTTTGTTTTTATTGCATGGGTTATAGATCAAACTATAACCTTGAGGCTTCTGGTTCTCAGCTGTATGATGTCAAGTATATGTAGATAAAAGGAACCAGGAGATACAGGTCCCTGGAGAAGGTTGTAGTTAACCGGTTCACACTTCATGGAAATACTGTCTCTGTGTGACTCAGTTGCCTGGCAGCGTTAGGACTTTCTGAATTATGTGACCACTGTAGACCCAGATTAGTCTGTGCGTCGGCTTTATGATCAGAGTCTACACAGTACGCGAATAGAGGGTGCAAATTCTATCAGCGAAAAAAATGTATGCACATGCTGATCTGGAACTACAATTGTTGCACATATTATTAAATCCTGTTTTTATTATTTGGAGAGATTCTTGTTATCGCTGTGTTGGGTAGTTTGTAAATATGGATAAAATGTCGTTTCCTTGGATTATTATTTACTACCCTTTGTTTCTAGACAGAGAGGCCTGTGCTTACAGTGTAGACCCAGATCAGATGTCACATAACACATTGTGTAATCAGGGTCTACACGGTTCTACACTTAGCCAGCAATGTTTAGACAAATCAGTGGGTACTATAATGGCATTGTAAAATATATAGGGCAAGTATGGTAAAGGATCGTTTGTTTTTGAAACAAGTACCTTTGCTTTAGGCCAATGTTTGAAAAGGTGTGAACAATTTATTGAATCTGACAGATGATGGTTAGAGAAGAAAGTGGTTTACAGAAGTTAACCTAAGTATTCTGATAGACAGACAGACTTTTTATTTAGACGTAAACTGTTACAGTTTCTAGTCTATCAGCATGCACATATGACAATATCGTATGGTCACAATATATATATGGCTGACAACAAACAGAAGTCGCGGCCCCTGATCAGACATTACATTACAGAGCATTAAGGTCTGCACACTGTTTGTCACTCAAAAAAAAAAAAAAAAACTGTTACAGCCCCACGTCACTCTTTTAAAAACAAAACATTTTGAACTTGACCAATATAATATTTATTCGTCACAATTCAAATGTACAGTTAAATCACTGTTGCTATTACTAATCATTTAAATAAATAAATAAATAAATAAATAAATAAATAAATAATCAATTGAATAGATATATTTTATGGAATGAAATATGACCAACACAGGATTGCTTTTCTCCGCAATGTAATGCGGTTACTATCACCTTTGTAGGAGAAATTAATTCCTACGTAGGACTTATCATCTCCTACGTAGGTATAAGTAACTCCTATGTAGGACTTATTATTTCCTACGTAGGAGTTAGTAACTCCTACGTAGGAATTATTTTCTCCTACGTAGGACTTATTATCTCCTACGTAGGAGCTACGTAGGACTCTACGTAGGAGCTACGTAGGACTTATTATCTACTACGTAGGAATTATTAACTCCTACGTAGGTAGTAAATCCTACGTAGGATTTATTATCTCCTACGTAGGAGTACTAACTCCTACGTAGGACATTATCTCCTAAGTAGGACTTATTATCTCCTACGTAGGAGTTACTATCTCCTACGTAGGGCTTATTATCTCCTACGTAGGAGTTACTAACTTCTTCGTAGGACTTACTAACTCCTACGTAGGACTTATTTTCTCCTACGTAGGTGTTGTAACTCCTACGTATGACTTATTATCTCCTACGTAGGACATTATCCCCTACGTAGGTGTTACTATCTCCTACGTAGGACTTATTATCCCCTACGTAGGAGTTACTATCTTCTACGTAGGAGTTACTACTATCTCCTACGTAGGACTTAAATAATTTTTTCACCTGGCACTAGGACGCTTCCATAGATGTCCAATTTATATAATCATTGTCTGACAAAAATGGTTGTTAGGTTTATACAAGTGTTAGGTTATCAAAAAAGCTTTGTCTACGTTAAGCTTCACCATGAAAGCTAATACTTGGTTAACGTTGAGCAGTCCATGTAAAAAAGTATTGGACCAGTTCATCACCTTTCATACAGTGCTTCAGGAGCAATGGCAATGGCAAACGCTAAACTTGCCTACGCCCATGGGTGTAGACAATAACCTGAGAGTATCGAATAAATCTGGAAACTTGGAAACAACATATACAATAATAACAAGTGTAAGCTTTCACAAAACGTTTGTTCTACGCTTAGCACACAGTAAACTGACTTTAATACGGAGTAGTCTTGGGATTCTTTACATGCAAATCTTGGCAAAATCGTCTAAATTCCTTAATGCAAAATGTGAATTCGAGCGGTCTAAATAAGATCTCCTCCTGTTGGCCTCTACAGGAATGACCCTCACGTAAAAAATACCACTATTTTTTCCTCGCTTTTTACACGCAAAGAAAGCCCGTAGATTTTACGGTAAAATACTGGCAACTGGCTGTCAGCGCATTTACCGTAAATTTTACAGGCTCCGGTAGATTATTTGCAGGAATAATCACACATGGCAAGGCAGAGAAGGGCAAGGTAAGTAACGTATGACATAGGGGGGATGTGAGTTACCACACCATATCTTACCTTACCCATCCTTACCCCATCCTACGAGGTATCCCTGCAAAAGTTCTACAGGCGCCCGTAAAATTTACGGTAAATGCGCTGGCAGCCGACAACCAGTATTTTACGGTAAAATCTACGAGATATTTTACAGTGTAGGATGACCTCATCAAAACTAAAATTAGTAGCTAAGAATATCAAATTTTTGTCATGCGACTAGCAATACCAATGCATCCACACACTTTAAAAGTGAAATTTCAAAATTCTGGGATACACAAGCTAACTGCTTATCAGGTTTATTGTTAAATAGCTTGTTCAGTAGGAATATTTTGACGTCTGCTCTTTTATGACAAGATCTTTAGTTGTATCATTTATTTATTAAATGATAAAAATTGTTGCGTCCTACTCTGTACTGATTATGGGGGCCACACTTTCCAAAAGATCCTGCAGCGAAAGAGAAATGGAAGGCAGCCATCAAGAAATGAGTACCAGGAAACAAAAATAAGACATGAGAGCCATCACCTTATGATGTAGTATGTCATCGGCACTTCAAACCAGGAGATTACAAAGATAAATTGCTAGATATGTTTTGCTAAAATTAAAGATGGTATATACCCTAATTTCAAAATACATCAAATGTATTTGTATTTCAGTTAAAGATATTGTGTAACGACAATAATGTTGAACACTGTAATTGAAAATTTCTATGGTTCAAAAGTTACACGCATTCATACATACAACTAAAAGTGAAATAAGGGGATGCGTCTGATGACTAACAGCCAAGAGTCAACGTATTTACCCATATATGCATAGCGTCCCATTAAATGGAAATTGGCGAATGTTATAGCCCCAGAATGTGGCGTCTCATCAGGGCGTGTACTGTTTGCTAAAAACACAGGCTGTTTTTTTTTTAACTTACAATCATATGATCATCATTATAAAAGACGTAGTTTTGGGTATTTTGTGTTACTTAATTCCTTTATATATATATATTTTCTTCTTCTTCTTCTTCTAATAATAATACAATAAATTATAATACCATCTGCTGAAATTTTGTTTAGTGCTTTAAGAGTTGTACAAGGCCAGCTACTAAACTGTAATGTACTAAACTGCATCGTTATGTAAAATGTAGGTTGAACTCAACATGTTTTTTTTTTCGTCATAAGACCATTTCAGATTCTTTATACTTTATCCTAAATTCTTCTTTTTTTCTTCTTCTAATTCATTATCATTTTAATTTAGGAACACTCCTGCCAAAATAACCAGGGCAGCGTTTCACTAAACTTCGTACGCTGATATACGAAGTTTAGTGAAACGCTGCCCAGATTCTTACCAGCAGGCGCCATTGTAATGTATGTATTGATAATCAGCTGATTCTGTTATGACTTAGTACAGCAGCGCAGCTAGTGGAGCAAGCCTCTTATCTCTCCCACCGATTCATTTCCGTGTCCCGCCTCATGTCTATATAGTCTATATCCATGGGAGTAGACAATTATTATTGCGATATTAGTAGTATAGGGTGCCTATACTACTGATATTAATCTTCACCACTCTCTGGGCAAATTCAGCAGACGATTCAATGATGGCATTTTTCTTATTTTCCCAGAAAACAGGTTTTGATAGTTCATGCAAATTGTCTCCAGTTTGCATGAAATCTCAAAAGCTGTTTTCTAGATAAAGAAAATCAATATGTTGTCTGCTGAAGATTTTACACCGAGTGCTAAGCGTTAAAAGACTTCTACGGAAGACACTGGACACCTTTGATACATTCCCTCCAGTGAAATAATAGATGTCTTCAAAACATATCATTAATAATAACAAGAGCACCAAGGTGGTCCTTAAAGCTCACCTGTAAAGTGGGTCAAGCTCATTCAATGTCTACTACGTTCTTTAATTTGGAGGACATAGTTATTAACATATCCATTCTCCTCATCTGCAAGTTTAAGGAAGATCCAATTAAAACCGATCAAGCTGTACACCAAACAGGATTAATCATAGCCGGCTTTAGCAATCAAGGGACATAACTCTATGTACAAGGTTGTGTAAGTTTACCAACTTTTTCGAAATCTAACTTTATTGAAATTTTATCCAAGTCCTCCTCATAGGCAGGAATATCCAACCAAAACTAAAGGATCTATACCCTTAATGGCTTTTAGCAGTCAAGGACCATGTAAAGAATCTATGGGATATAGCTCTAACATATCTATGTCCAGTTCTAGGACGATTCGACCAAAACTGTATGTGCTATGTACAAATTTTAACAAAGTCAGTGAACCATAAAATACAGGTCATGGTCTAACACGGCTGCCTACAGTAATTTGGCATGCATTCCTGTAAGTGTGTGCCAATGTCTTATTGGATTTGTAGGAGGAGTTAGTCGGAAATGAAGTCATATCTGAACAATCTTTAAAGAGTAATGACTCTACCAAAATTTGGTGTACTTTAACGTAGAAACAATACGCGCTGTACCACCTCATATTCTAAATATCCTGCAAGTTTCCTCAACCTTATCCAATAGAAACTGTAGGAAGAGTTATCCTGAAACCACGTAATGTCTGAAATACATGTATCTGAAATATGTTTAAAAATAGTGATAACTTCCAAAATTTGGTGTACTGTAATCTTGAACTAATATGCGATGTACCACCTCCTGGTCTAACTGTCCACTAAGTTTCAACCCGATCCGATGAAAACTGTAGAAGGAGATCACCGGAAATTTTGTGTACCGTAACCCGAAACACAATTCGCTATACCACCCCATAGTCTAACTATCCATCAAGTTCCCGTCTCGTTCGATGAAAACTGTAGGAGGATTCGTCCGGAAACGAAATCGTATCCGAAAAGGATAAAAACTGAACGAGTTATGCTGATGACAAAGTTAAACGTAGGCTTTTTCAGCAATCAAGGTGACAAAACTCCAAGATCAACATCATCTGGCTAGGTTTCGAATTCATCCGAGATTACATTCATGTCTACCCTATCTGCAAGTTTCAGGAAGATCCAATCAAAACTCAACGTGCTATGCTGACGACAATTTTTCAGCTGTCAAGGTGACATAATGCTAAGATTTATGATCCGATCTGGCCAGGTTTCAAACTCATCCGAGATTACATCCATGTCAACCTTAACTGCCGTTCTCAGGAAGATCTAATCAAAACTGAACGTGTTATGCTGACGACAAGGCTTTTACAGCAATGAAAGGGATGTAACTCTAAGATTAATGACCTGGGCCCAGTTGTTCAAAACTAACGATGTCGTTAGTTAACGTATCGTTAAAACTTTGATCATTAAATATGGCATATACGCTAATAGTTTTGCTGAAAAACAATGTGAGTACGTTTTGCATTTGCAAAAGCTACTCACGTTTTTTTTCAGCAAAAATATCTGTGAATTAGATATTGTACTTACTACAACAGTTGACATTTTGACCACTAACGAGCTCGTTAAGCTAATGACGCTTTGAAAAACTGGGTCTTGATCTAGCCAGTTTTCGAACTCATTCGGGATTTCATCCATGTCCACCTTATCTGCAAGATATTAGCGCAAAAGACGATTGCACATCATCGGCTCAGGTGAGCTAAAGAAGCTCTATCAGGGTTCAGGTACTGTAAATGTCATTCAAATATAACTTATTACGTAAGTATGTGAGAATGATGATGATAATGATGATGATATGAGGTTTTATGCCATTTTCAACATGATTTAAGTCATATCCACATTACGAAAACAAGCCTATTCAATATACTGAAAAATTGACTAGCAAAAAATGAAAACTTTCGGATAAACATTCGGATATTTTTTTTATCATATTTCTGCTCAAAACATAGATTGTGGTACTCGCTACCTCCATTATCTAGAACTGTGTACGCCATTATTAGCATTTTCACCGTATATATAACTGGGCCGCGTACAGCGAAAAAGTACATTCGAACATGCACAGATTCAGATCATCCTGCGCATGCGTAAAGTATCATCCGGACATTGCTCTCCGTTCATACATTCTGTAATATTCAATGATTCTATTAGCGGACAGACATGGTCTTGATCAGATCGCGCGGATGCGCAGGCTGATGAAGACCTTTGGTGTCCGCATATGTCCGTAGCACGTTTCCGCATGTTGCGGCCCAAATATCAAACCCTATTATATAGAAAAATAAGAAAAAAATATTTGAAACTTCGTCCGCTGAACTCATTTCCGACCATCATTCAAGTAAGCATTAATGCAATAATTTTGTTTAAAACTCTCTAAAACGGTGACACACTACTGACACTAGACTAGATGAGTGAATATGGTCCGCAATGTGAGAAATCGTACCTTTGGGCATGTGCACTCGAGGAAGACTCAAACCAAGATGCGCATCGTCGCAGTCCGATCAAAGCCTTCGTTATCCGCATTCATTGGCTATCCTAAATTCGACCAGAGAAAATTCAAAATTAGACCGAGCAAATGTGCAGGCTGATCTAAATATTGGAAGCGTCCGGGTGGCTCAGTGGTTAGAGCTCCCGACTTGGGATCACGAGGTCTTCAGTTCGAATCCCGCTAGAGGTATAATTCAGCTCATGACTGCACGGCGCTTCATTGCATACAGCCTTTTTTATACCTTCCAACATGTACGTCCAGCGCACATCACGAAAACATACCTATATAATTTTGACCCCCTAAAACCCCACTTTTATATAGTAAAACTGAGGTTTAGAAGGGTATACATTATTTTTCTTATTTCTGCTCAAAAACATAGATTGTGGGTACTCGTTAAAACCGCATCTCCGAGGCGGTTCTAACGAGTACCCACAATATAGATTTTGAGCAGAAATATGAAACATACCAGAGTTTTTTATCTGAAAAATTTCAGTTTTTGGAGGTGAAATTTTCTATATACATGTATTTGATTAGGCGTGTTTTCGTAATGAGATTCAGATCATGATGATGATTTGGCGTTTTACGTCCCTGATGATCATTTGGCGATTTGTTTGTTTGTGTTGAGGTTTTACGGCCCAGTCAACCCAATGGGGTCATGTCAAGCGCGGTCAGTTTACCTAACCACACGTTTACTGAGCAGGCTTAGTCCTCTAAGCGGTTAACCAGTATTGTGCACATTCTTTCGCCAGAAACTGACAACTGCCCTTCTTGAATCAGCGGAAGGGAGAGAATGACCGTAGAAAATATTTCATGATCAGTCTCCACGAAAGAATGTTGCCGACCTCGGCGGGTGTTTACGCCCCTTTCAATTGTATTTAAAAGCACCATATTCCTCAAAAATCGACATTTTATTATCCAAGAAAGGTTTAATAAATTGATATATGGTATTTATACAATCATAAAATGAATGTGGCAACCGACAGCCTGTAAAATTTCAGTTAGTCTCTCGTTCTTGAAATGATATGATTTTTAACGTATCTCTGAATTAATGTTGCCAACATTAATTAAGAGATATGATAAAAAATCATTTCATTTTTTATCCAGTTCAAAAAGAGAAAATTTTTTTCAGGCTATCAGATGCCACATTTTATGATCGTTTTAATACCATATATCAATTTATTAAACCTTTCCTGGATAACAATGAGTCCCCATAGTGTCTGCCTATACTACTAATGTATATATATTTTTTAGGACTATGGTGCCTTTAAATGATAATGAATCGGACGTAAAACGCCAAATCATCATCATGATCTGGCCCCGAGGTTATAAAACTTTTTTTCATGCTCAACTCAGCTGAGGATGAAATTTGTCCTGCTAATAAATCTCAAATTACGAACAATTGCAAATTATTTCTCGCTAAACATTGCTGAGCATGAAATTTTCTCTGCTAATAAATATGAAAATGCCAATAATTAATGGCATTTTCATATTTATTAGCAGAGACAATTTCATGCTCAGCTGAGTTGACCATGAAAAAAGTTTTATAACCTCGGGACCTGAATCCGCGCTGGGCGTACATGTCGGAAGGTACATTTTCTGACCTTGTGGTTCGTATCCTTGCCATGGTACTTATTCCGTGTTTGTAGTAGCTGACGGGCCGACAAGGGCCCGCTGTAGATTTATAAAGAATGCTAGCTAGGGAGCAACATAACAGAGGTGACGATGTGCATGGTTAGAATTCCATCCGCCCAGTCTGATCAGTTTTTGCTGTTTTACTGAAGAAGCGTTTGGATCATTGGTTATCCACAAACCGCCCGGCGAAGACTTCGCTGGGCGCTCATGGCATAAGGTACTTTATCTCACGTCAAGGATTTCACGTATCAGCACTTCGTCGTCACGAAATAATAATTATGTTGTTGACATAAATTCGTTCACCCATCCATTCATTTATCCTCGTTCATGTGTGTTAATATCCTATTTTTAAAATTATTACTTTTTTTTCGAATGAAAAGAAACATTCAGGCATAAAAAAATCACTATTCACACGAAATCATGACCGAGAAACTGGCCTAGCTTATGCAATAATGTGTTTTCTAGGCATCAGCTCAGTCTGATCAGGGTCTATGTAGGCTGCTTACAGAATCGTCGAATACTAGAAAGTACTGAATTTACCCTAAATATTTTCTGAATTTATCCTAAATATTTTCTGAATTTACCCGTAATAATTTCTGAATTAATCCTAAATATTTTCTGAATTTACCCTAAATATTTTCTAAATTAATCCTAAATATTATCCGAATTTATCCTAAATATTTTCTGAATTAATCCTAAATATTTTCTGAATTTACCCTTAATATTTTCTGAATTAATCCTAAATATTTTCTGAATTTATCCTAAATATTTTCTGAATTAATCCTAAATATTTTCTGAATTTACCCTAAATATTTTCTGAATTTACCCTAAATATTTTCTGAATTAATCCTAAATATTTTTTGAATTTAATCTAAATATTTTCTGAATTTACCCTAAATATTTTCTGAATTTATCCTAAATATTTTCTGAATTTACCCTAAATAGTTTCTGTTTCTGCTTTGGTACAGCGCATGGCTTTTCAGCGTAACGCACTGCGAGAGAGAGAGAGAGTTTTATTATCTGTGGTGAACGTAGGTTTTGAAGCCCTCTACTGTCTCTGCATTTGGCTGTGGCTCAGTTGGATGCACCGTCCGACTGGAGACCAGGAGGTCGCGGGTTCAACCCCCGCCGAGGTCGGCAACATTCTTTCGTGGAGATTGATCATGAAATATTTTCTACGGTCGTTCTCTCCCTTCCGCTGATTCAAGAAGGGCAGTTGTCAGTTTCTGGCGAAAGAATGTGCACAATACTGGTTAACCGCTTAGAGGACTAAGCCTGCCCAGTAAACGTGTGGTTAGGTAAACTGACCGCGCTCGACATGACCCCATTGGGTTGACTGGGCCGTAAAACCTCAACACAAACAAACTGTCTCTGCATGCAAGACCGCTTTCTCCAGAGGGTTCCACTTAATTAGTTAAATAAACAAGAGGGCCATGATGACCCTGTAACGCTCACCTGAATATCATAGCACTTTGAAAACATGACCTAGAACTGATCAAGGCAAACATTCTCATTAAAATTCATTATGATTATATTAACAAGTAAGACAATGTAGCATGTCTAATGGACTGTGAAATAGAGGACAAGCTCAAATATGGATGACTGCACTCAAGAGGTCATGCTAAGATGTATGCATGTACTAAGTATCACTGGCTGTAGGAGCAATAGTTACTGAGACAAACACTTCTCAAGTGCCAAATATCACTCTGTAGAGTGATACTGAGAAACTGACCTAAACGGAAAAACTTAATAAAGTCACTGGGCTGTGAAATACACGTCATAAGTGACCCATTTCCAAACTTCACCTAGAAATTATCAAGACAAACATTTTGAGCAAGATTCATGTTGATCACTTCAAAAATGGGACCGCAAGAGTGTCAAAATGGTTTTCCTTTGTTTTGGCCTGGTGACCAAGTTTCTGACATCAAGTGACCCAGTTTTAAACTTGAACTAGAAATCATCAAGACAAACATTTTGAGCAATATTTATGATGATAATTTAAAAAATGTGACCTCTGGAGTGTTATTTTTCCTTTGATTTGGCCTTCTGGCCTAGTTTTTGACCCCAAGTGACCCAGTTTCAAACTTGACCTAGAACTTATCAAGACAAATATTTTGGGCAAGATTTGTGATGATTGCTTAAAAAATGTGACCTCTAGGGTGTTAACAAGGTCTTCCTTTAATTTGGCCTGGTGACCTAGTTTTTAATCCTAAGTGACCCAGTTTCGAATTTGACCTAAAAATCACCAAGACAAACATTTCTGAGCAAGATTCACGATGAATGCTTTAAAAATGTGACCGCTAGAGTGTTAACAAGGTTTTCCACTGATTTAGCCAGGTGACTTAGTTTTTGACTCCACAGTACCCAGTTTCAAACTGGACCTAGAAACCATCAAGACAAACATTTTGAGCAAGATTCATACTGATTGCTTCAAAAAATGTAACCTCTGAAGTGTTAACAAGGTTTTCTGCTGATTTGGCGAGGTGACCTAATTTTGTCCCCAAGTGACCCAGTTTTGAACTTGACCTAGAACTTATCAAGAAAACCATTTTGAGCAAGATTCATGATGATTGCTTCAAAAATGTGACCGCTAGAATGTTAACAAGGTTTTCTGCTGATTTGGCCTGGTGACCTAGTTGTTTTACCCCAAGTGACCTAGTTTTAAACTTGATCTAGAACTTATCAAGAAAAACATTTTGCGCAAGATTCATGATGATTGCTTAAAAAGTGTGACCGCTAGAGTGTTAACAAGGTTTTCTGCTGATTTGGCCTGGTGACCTAGTTTTTGACCCGAAGTGACCCAGTTTCAAACCTGATCTAGTAATTATCAAGACAACCATTTTGAGCAAGATTAATGATGATTGATTAAAAAATTTGACCTCTAGAGTGTTAACAAGGTCTTCTGCTGATTTGACCTGGTGACCTAGTTTTTGACCCCAAGTGACCCAGTTTCGAACTTGACCTAGAAATCATCAGAATAAATAATTTGAGCAAAAAATGTGATCTCTAGAGTGTTAACAAGCTTTTCCTTTGATTTGACCTGGTGACCTAGTTTATAATCCCAAGTGAGCCAGAATCAAACCTGACCTAGATTTCATAGAGGCAAACATTTTGAGCAAGTTTCATTAAGATTCGGTCAAAATTGTGACCTCTAGGGTGTTAACATTTTTTTCCCTTTGATTCGACCTGGTGACCAGGTTTTGACCCCTAGTGACCCGGTATTGAATTTGACGTAGATTTAATAGAGGCAAACATTCTGAGCAAGATTCATCAAGATTGGTCAAAACTATGACCTCTAGAGTGTTAACACGTTTTTCCTTTGATTTGACCTGGTGACGGAATTTGTGACCCCAAGTAAACCAGTATTGAACTTGACCTAGATTTCATATAGAGGCAAACATTCTGAGCAAGTTTCATCAAGATTGGGTCAAAACTGTGCCTCTAGAAACTAACTGTTGACGACGAATGACGGACGACGGACGACGACGGACAGAGGGTGATCACAATAGCTCACCCTGAGCTTTTGCTCAGGTGAGCTAAAAATGAATTATTACGAAAACGTGCCTATTCAAATATATAGAAAATTTCACCTCCAAAAACTGAAAATTTTCAGATAAAAAACTCTTAATATTTTTCATATTTCTGCTCAAAACATATATTATGGTACTTGTTAGAACCGCATCGGCGAGGCGGTTTTAACGAATATCCACAATCTATGTTTTAGCAGAAATAAGAAAAAGAATGTACACCCCTGTAAACCCCAGTTTTACTATATAATAGTGGGGTTTAAGGGGGGTCAAAATTATATAGGCATGTTTTCGTGGTTTTCAATTGTTTACTTTGGCACTGCTCTAACTGTAAATCCTCGGTTGTGAATCACACAGAATATTTTTTAACGATGTTAACACATATACATTCGAACAAATGACTCGAACATCTTAGTGACCATAGAAATTTGTTCAAGATATGGGTAGTTCGCGCCACTGAGGGTTAATCATGGTGCCAGGTCAGGAAACAAATGGCGAAAATTGGAGCGCTGTGGTGCAGTGGTAAAGCGTCGGACTCGAGATCGAGAGGTACCGGGTTCGATCCCCACTAACAGCAAGCGTTGTTTCCTTGAGCAAGAGACTTTATCCACATTGCTTAGTACTGGTTTCTACCCAGGAAAAAAGAGGGCCACATGGAAGATTAGTACTAGATTACTAAATGTGTTACCCTCTATAAATAAGGTCGATTATTATTATTATTATTATTATTATTATTTAGGTAACATTACGAGAACATGCCTATTCAAATATATAGCAAAAATTTAACTCCAAAAATTGAAAATTTTCAGATAAAAACGCTAATATTTTTTCTTATTTCTGCTCAAAACATAAATTGTGGGTACTCGTTAGAACCGCCTCAGCGAGGCGGTTCCAACGAGTACCCACAATCTATGTTTTTGAGCAGGAATAAGAAAATGATGTATACCCCTGTAAACCCCAGTTTTACTATATGAAAGTGGGGTTTGAGGGGGTAAAATTATATAGGTATGTTTTCGTGATGATCTGTTCGCTTTACTACAGGTATGTTGAGTGTATTCATTAGAATCGCTTCGGTGAGGCGATTCTAATGAGTACACACAACATACAATTTCATGACAAAATAAGAAAATTTCAGTAAATATTTGTTTTCTTGAGCTATCCGAAGAATTTCGTAGGGACTCAAAAACGAGTTCGAATTAGCCATGGTAAATGAGCCATCGGTGTTCGAGCTATTGAGTTTCGACTGTAGTTGGACACCTTCACTTCTAACAATAATTGTAATAAATTTGAACAGGTCCATTTTACTACGTATACTATTGATGCGTAAAAGTCTGCACGATGAGTGGCAAACAATGTAGACCGTGATCAGACGCCGCGTTCTTTGGCGTCCAATCTTGATCTAAACTGCTGTCTCAGATCAGCTCCCTAATTTTCAGACACTTTAGCTCTTTACGATACTTGTTTCAAACTGCCACACACATGCATAGGCAGGACAGGGCAGGGCAGACAGACAGGCAGGCAAGCAGACAGGCAGGCAGGCAGGCAGGCAGGCCGACTGACTGACCGATCGATCGACCGACCGATACATACATAGATCTTTATACCATACTTGTTCTAAATTTTGAACAAATTCATTTTATCACCTTTTGGGTCTAAAACTGCTAGATGACTGGCAAACAGTACAGACACGGATCAGACGCCGCGTTCTGCGATATCTGATCTGGGTCTTCACTCTTCACTGTGTGCTCAGACCTGTTTGTCCCTATACGTAGGGTTATTACGATATTTCTGTTACCTCTTTTAAGTGATTAGTAATTCCTTTATCATTGTTTTTTTATCGATCCCAGATAGAGATTACGCAGACTCAGGTGGAAAATTCGTGTAGAACAACAAGGAAAACTACGAAAGACCGGTAGTGACATTTCAACTACATTAATTCAAGGTTTCAACTTCACGAATTCACGATTTCAGCTTCACGAATTCACGATTTCATCTTCACGAATTCACGAATTCAACTTCACGAATTCACGAATTCAACTTCAAGAATTCCACTTCACGAATTCAACTTCACGAATTCACGAATTCAACTTCACGAATTCACGAATTCAACTTCACGAATTCCACTTCACGAATTCAACTTCACGAATTCACGAATTCAACTTCACGAATTCACGAATTCAACTTCACGAACTCACGAATTCAACTTCACGAATTCCACTTCACGAATTCAACTTCACGAATTCACGAATTCAACTTCATGAATTCACGAATTCAACTTCACGAATTCCACTTCACGAATTCAACTTCACGAATTCACGAATTCAACTTCACGAATTCAACTTCATGAATTCAACAATTGAATTCGTGAAGTTGAATTCGTGAATTCGTGAAGTTGAATTCGTGAATTCATGAAGTGGAATTCATGAAGTTGAATTCGTGAAGTTGAATTCGTGAATTCATGAAGTTGAATTCGTGAATTCGTGAAGTGGAATTCGTGAATTCATGAAGTTGAATTCGTGAAGTTGAATTCGTGAAGTTGAAATCGTGAATTCGTGAAGCTGAAATCGTGAATTCGTGAAGTTGAAGCCTTGAATTAATGTAGTTGAAATGTCACTACCGGTCTTTCGTAGAAAACCACACAATAATCAGTCAAAAGTTGTCACCGAATCTACGCCCGGGGGTTCGAACACTTCGCAGCTCTAGATAAGACATAATTTCAAACCAAACATGTCGACAGTTTCTTATTAAATTATGAATATGTTTGTTTTGTGTACTTATATTAGAATCGCCTGTCCAAAGTACAAGACGATTGTAATGAATACCACAGGTTCGATATCACAGAGAAATCAAGAAAAATCATTAAAAACAAACAAACAAAAAAACGTATGCCTCTCGAACCAAATGTACGAAATCGGGCAAGAAAATACCGCAGAAAGACGTGAATTTTATCATTCATGCTCAAACGTGAGAAAAAGAGACTTTATGCCATGGCCAAGATTAATCTGCGCTTGCGCGGATAGTGAGCGGGATCTTTTCTGTTCGTCGATATTTTATTATACTGTTAAATTTGTAGGCGGAAAACAACTGCCTTGATCAGTCCGCGCGAATACGCAGGTGGACCGTCGGCGCCTCATACGGCACTTTTTGCCATTACGAAAACACACCTATTCAAATATATTGAAAATTTCACCACCAAGAACTGAAAATTTTCAGATAAAAATTCTGATATTTTTCATATTTCTGCTCAAAACAGATTGTGGGTACACGTAAGAACCGCCTCGGTGAGGCGGTTCAAACGCGTACCCACAGTCTATGATTTCGAGCAGAAATATGAAAAATAATGTATATCCCTGTAAACCCCAATCTTACTGTATAAAAGTGGGGTTTAAGGGGGTCAAAATTATATAGGTATTTTTTCGCGATGCAAGCTGAGCATTACCTTTGCTTGTGTGCAAATATGACATCCGAACACAATGAAGTCCGTTCGTGCGTACGTCAACGTTTTCGACCACCCGAGAGCTCAAGTTCATTTCTGAATAAAATTTCACTCTAACAAGGACTTAAACAACAGGGAACCATTTTATGACAATATTTTCGCTATCTAACAATTTATTCTTTTTTAACCGTTGTGATGCTGAATAAATTAAGATGCCACGCCCACTTCTACTTGTCAGCCAGTCAAATTACTTGGTCCAGATTATTGATACGAATTCACTTAATGAATGACAAACAATGCAGACCCAGATCAGTTAGCTTCTGAAGAAGCCAACTAATCTTGATCTACACTGTTTGCAAAGGCAAGTCATATCCGGGACCAGCTGGATCAGGGTTAACGTCAGTCCTAACGATTAGCCCATTTCTAACTGACTGTAACACCTACAATTTAAATTTGCATTTGCTTTCACCCTTACATAGACCCAAACAGTCTACTCAAGTTTGAATTTCAGAGTTCAGATTCTATTGGAATGGATCATCTATAGTTTCTTGCCGACGATTGGCAGCCGTAGCCTCATTTTCATATGGCTCCAAAATGAGGCTATAATTTATTGCCATCTTTCGTTAAAGAAGACACTAAATAATTGATAGCTTTTGAGATTTGTATTTCAGCACCGCCAGGGTCACAAAATACGATGCACCGTATACAGCTGTCACCAACAGGTTGTTTGTTGTTTCGGCCTTAGGGAAATATAAGCATACGATAAAACATTACCTTGCTGTAGTTTATGACAAGCATACAATAACATTCCAAAAAAGTAATTGATACTCGTAAAATAAGACTTTCAGTATATATGGTATTTATATGGTAATGGGTTTTACCTAACTTTCAGTAGTATATCATCACAAAAACACACCTATATAATTTTGACCCCGTTAAACCCCACTTTTATAAAGTAAAACTGGGGTTTACAGGGGTATACGATGAGACCTTTCCAAGCAGGCGTTTATACAACGTCGCATTAACGTCGATGCAACGTCATGATGTTGCATGATTATTACAGCAGCGTTACTGCGACGTTGTAAAAACGTCATGTGTCCGCTGGGTAGGCGTCATGTACTCGCTGGGTCAACAATAATAGACGTGAATGGGTCAACCTACATCGTGGCTATAAGGGGTCATTAAGGGTCAACCGCCAAACATTGCTGTATTTGATTATAAGATAGAAAGCTTAGACATAGCTCCAGATAAAAAGGTTATCCTGATAATTATTTTTCCACACACACACACACACACACACACACACACACACACACACACACACACACACACACACACACAAACACACACACACACACACACAAATTAGAAATTATATGGACGATTGATTTTGGATTCAACGGCCAAGTGACCACTATCAAGATTATGCCGAACAGGTCAATTTACCTTACCACATTTTTTCCCTGAGCTGGGTTGGTACTCTGAGCGGTTAACCATTACTTTTGTTCATTATTTTGCCAGAAACTGACAACTGCCCTTCTTGAATCAGCGAAAGGGAGATAATGACCGTAGAAAATATTTCATGATCAATATCCATGAAATAATGTTACCGGACTCGGTGAGGATCGAACTCACTACCTCCTGATCACCAGACGCGCATCCGACTGAGCCAGCGAGGCCGGCCGGATGATTATGGGTAGTCTGCAAAAAATGGCTGTGTTTGGTTAACAGATAGAAGACTTAGACATACCGAGCTACAGATAAGAAGGCTACCCTGATGAACTACAGTCGAACCTCAATGGCTCGAACATCTTTGGGACTATGGAAATTCGTTCGAGACATGGGTAGTTCGAGCCACTGAGGGTTAATCATGGCACCAGTTTTTGGAAACAAATAGCGATAATTAAGGGAAATATTTTCGATTTTCTACACAATGATTGTATGTTGAGTGTACTCATTAGAATCGCCTCGATGAGGCGATTCTAATGAGTACACACAACATACAATTCCATGATAAAATAAGAAAAAAATCCCTAAATATTTGTTTTCTTGAGCTGTTGGAAGAATTTTGCCGGGACTAAGAAAAGAGTTCGAATCCTCCACCATAAACGAGCCATCCGTGTTCGAGCCATTGACGGAGGTTATACTGTATTTTTCTTATTTCTCCACATAGCATATGTTGTGGGTACTCATTAGAAGCACTTTTAATGAGTACCACAACATCTGTTTTTGTGGAGAAATAAGGAAAATATCAATATTTTCGGCTGAAAAAATAACTTAAATTTAACTGATGGGATAAATTGATTTACAAAAAGACCCTTTTCAGCACACGTGGATCTGCAGGTTGTTCATTGTGTGTTAAGGTTTACGGTCCAGTCAACCCAATGAGGTCATGTCGAGCGCGGTCAGTTTACCTCACCACACTTTAACTGGGCAAGCGTAGATCTCTGAGCGGTTAACTAGTATTGTGCACATTCTTTCGCCAGAAAAAGGTTAATGTGGCCCTACTTTCTTAGCAGATGGCCTGGACTTTTTTCCGCATGCGGCTATTTATTCTTGTTCATTTGATACATACCAGGTGATAAAGAAGCAGCGTCATGGGGAAAAAGCCGTTATAGCATATGCGAACAGCAAAAATTCAGGCGACCCTGCGCATCCGCGCAGTCTTGCCAGAAACTATGCTATGTGCTCAAGTAAGCGGTGGGCAAAGAGAAAACTTCAACCAAAGAACTAGACATGTGGCCTTGCTGAGGGGCCGGACCTGCGTACTGATTGATTGAACGGAAAGTCCGAAGAGCATTTTTTTCGTGACGTGGCTCAAACGGTCTTCTGAGTCTCATGCGAACAGCAGTTGTCCAGATCCGCCCGTACATCCGTGCTTGTCAATATAATCTTCGATTTACAATGATTCTGTAAGCTGGTCGAGGTCTTCGCTGTCCGCACAGGCTCAGCAGTTGCGGTTTCACATGACACGCCTCGATTTTATACTAAAGTGTTCGCTGGTGTAACTGTACAGCATCACGCGAAAACGTGTCTTCTGGCATATGCGGACAGCAAAGGCCAAGATCAGCCTGCGCATCCGCGCAGTCTGATCAGGGCCTTCACTGTCCGGTGATGGATAAAGAGCAAAGGCCCAGATAATACTTTATGCATGCGCAAGGTGATCCGAATCTGCGCATTTTGCGCATGCTCGATGGTACATTTTCACTTGACGCGGCCCACATTATGTCTTGATTGTTGACAGATGCACATCCAACATCACGATTATGCATGATAAGGGCTTTTAGGCCAAACGTGAGCAACAAAGGCACAGAACTGTCAGTGAACTCACGCAGTCTGTTTAGATACAAAATCTATGGATATATCGTAGATTATATAGAAGAACCGAGAAGGCCCTAGTCACCATGCATCTTCGCTGCTCACATTAAGGCAATTAGAAATACAAGTATAAGCTTCCACAAAAAAGCTTGGTCTTAGCACGCAATGTGTGCTAAGCGTAGGCCAAGTTATTTTTTGTGAAAGCTAAAACTTGGTCATAACGTTGAGCAGTCTAGACCTTTCATAAAGTGTTTCCGGAGCAATGACAAATACTAAGATTATCTATGCCTGTGGGCGAAGACAATGAAAGCCGTTGAATGACCTTCACATTCATGCGTCCAGTCACGATTTACACTGCTGTTGAAGCAGATTCTTCAAAACACGATGTACAAACTTTGTTTGATTTCTTGTTTAATAACACTTTGCGGAAACATAAGTTCATTCGAGGGTAAAATAAGCTGCTTCTTAAACAACAATTATAATTTTCTGTTACAAATCTGGATGCGCGCTTTAGCATGCTTTCTAGTTCTTTCTGACTACTATCCTGGGGCGCCAAATCTAACTACCCTACTCCAAGACTCGACGCACGAATTCTTGTACCTGCTGAAGTGTACTTTCATTTGAGGGCGAAATCGATATAGAAGCAAGGTGCAGAAGATGCTTTATTCAAGTATTTCACCAAGGGATCAACCTGTTTGACTGTTCAAAGTTGCACTGAGTATCAAAATAAGAATCAGAGAAGTTGAGCATTTCACAGTTTGGGCATATCCAGATGCAGTTTGTGTTTTCCAAAGTTTCATATTCACCGTGTGAAATGTATGAACATTCATTCAGTATCTACATTTCACATGAGTCATATTGCACTGCCTTATGACCATTCGAAACTGTGGCTGCACAGTCCGCCGCAGTTCCGCTTTTCAGTCTGTGCAATACCAAGTATCAATTCCCGATTCATTTTTTTCATCACGAAAACATACCTATATAATTTTGACCCCCTTAAACCCCACTTTTATACAGTAAAACTGGGGTTTACAGGGGTATACATTATTTTTCTTATTTCTGCTTAAAAACATAGAAATGTGGGTACTCGTTAGAACCGCCTCGTCTGTTCCATGTGAAGTACTGAAGGTTCTCAACCATTCGGAACTTCTACGGTTTCCAAGTTTCCGGACACCAGCCAAATACGGAGTCAGACCATTGTCACAAGTCTTATGGGACTTCATATTCATATCAGCTGTTTCTGTACAACCATCACGCAAACACGCCTATGTTATATTGACCCCCTTAAACCCAACTTTTATATAGTAAAACTGGGGTTTACAGGGGTATACTTTATTTTTCTTATTTCTGCTCAAAAGCATAGAGTGTGGGTACTCGTTAGAACCGCCTTGACGAACAATCTATGTTTTGAGCAGAAATAAGAAAAATATCAGATTTTTTTATCTGAAAATTTTCATTGTTTTGGTGGTAAAATTTTCAGTATATTTGAATAGGCATGTTTTCGTAATGATACAGATTCCATCACCAAGAAGCAAAGGGTCAGCACAAGTACGAACACATTCCATCTAGTTGATCCTGGGGCCATTTTAGAAGCCAGAAATCTTACAGTGATTCTTACACAGAGCCTTAATTATACAAATTGTGAGATTTTTAGCGGAATAGGGCTAAGGTGATGAGGCTGTCAAAAAAAGAAGAAAGAGATTTTTTTTATTAAAGTCGTCGCATATGCTTAGCTTGCTAGGTAAAAATTTTCAGCAGAAGAATTTTTTTAAATATTTTTTTCCCCCCGCAGAATAGGCTTTCACATTTCAAGCAGTTCTCTTCTTATAAACTTTTTAATACTTGGCGCTATAAGGGTTAAAACAGTTTTGAGGTCACACTATTTCACGCATCACAAATTGCAAGGATATGAAAACCTTGTGTATTAGACCTCTTGTTGCCTACGTGTATATGTAAACATATTCTAAACATATCCTTAATGGCTTCAGACTTCGTAAGGATAACCATTTATACATGTACATTTAAGGTATAATCTTACCTTTCCACTTGTCTATATTCCGGATCACAAAGCAGATGACATGTCACCGTATATAAAAGTCTCATATATTTTTTAATAATATAGACTGGTGACTGTTTCTCCGATCATTTGCTATATTTTATACACAGCTGAGAACCAGCCTGTCTATTCAACCAAAGAAAGTTTACTACGATTAAGTAGGTACAATACAAACGTACCGAATAAATTCATTTTATGGTAATATGAAAAATAATAAAAATAATAAAAAATAAATAAATACAAATAAAAAAAATGAAAGAAATTTTAACGTATTTTTAACTTTCAGTTCTTGAGACATTTAAGCTCCTAAAATGTGCATACAGTAAAACCTGTGTGTAAGAGGTTCGAGACTGATTTTAAATAGTGGTTGATGTGGAAAAAAGTTGTCTGTCTTATAAAGGTACATGTCATGTAATTTTGCTAGCAAAATTACATGACATGTACCTTTATAAGACAACCGCCTTTACATATCAACCACTAAGGTCAATTTCAAAGGTGGCTGTCTTACACAGGTTTTACTGTAGAGTCGAACTTAATGGCTCGAACAGCTTTGGGACCATGGATTTGTTTTTCTAGACATGAGCAGTTCAAGCCACTGAAGATTAATAGTCTTAGAACCAGGTCAGAAGGGAAATGGGAATAATTCAGGGCTCTCTTTTCGGTCTTCTATAAAATAATCGTCTGCTAAGTGTTCTTATTAAAATTGCATCGACGAGGCGATTCTAATGAGTGCTCACAACATACTATTTCCGTGATTAAATAAGAATATATCCTCAAAATATCCCATAATATTTGTTTTCTTGAGTTATCGGAAGAATTTCCAGGCATTGAAAATCGATTCCGAATCAGCCATGGTAAACGAGCCATCGGTGTTCGAGTTTACTGTATATTTAAACAAAAACATTTTTTTTTTCTGTTATTTGTGGCAAAAGAATAGGATAAGACTATTAGTTTTGGCGAACAATATTGCTTCCCCGTTATGTTCATAAGCTACACGAGCCTAAACGTCAGAACATGTACGCCCAGCGCAGTCTGATCAGAATCCTCACTGAACGCATTTCGATTAGCCAAGGATGCAAAATGCTTTATGCGGACAATAAAGACTAATACGTCTGATCTGAGTCTGAGCAGGCTGATCTGAGTCTTCGTTGGGCGCACATACCAGAAGGGACGTTTTCTCATGTTATGGCCCTATTGAGTAAAAGATGACTGGTGTCACAATTGTTATGGGGAAGGAAGTGGTACGTTTTCATGGGAGACAACTCTCAGATTTGTTTGTTCCCTTCTGAAATGCCTGATACAGCCTAGGTTTTGGGATACACACGCCTAAGCAAACCGTGCAGACACAGATCAGACGCCGCAGAACGCGGCGTCCGATCAGGGTCTTTACGATTTGTAACTCATCCAAGTGATAATTACAGACGAACAGGTAGTAAACTGGAATGGTTCAAAACTTAGAACATGTATGGTAACTTAAAATCTCAGTAACTCTGATTTCAACTGGGTTTTCATAACTCGGCTCTCAGAAAACCTGCCTTTGTTTCTAGCATATAACAACCAAAATCAAGGGATGCGTCTGCTTTAAAGGGCAAAGCAGTGAGGCGTTCATCTTTAATATATATACACGTAATGTTATTTTATATACACAGCGATGAAAGTAATGTGAAAATATTAAATAAAATTTTGGTATAGTCATAGATATATCAAACTACAGCCGACTCACATTATCTCAAATACAAAGAGAACATATTTTTGTTTGGTTTGAGAGAACAGTAGTTTGAGATAAAATGAGTTGAAATGTAAGGAATATATAGCAGTCAAAACAAAATTTGCACTTTATCAAGTTTGACTTAAGCAGTAGTTTGAATAATCAGTGTTTGAGATGATGAGAATCAACTGTATTTAAGTCAGAAGTTGTTCTGAAAGCATGTTTTAGCATTAAAATGGCCTAGCCATTGTTTACATATGATATAAATGGAATATTTAAACTAACAGAAGAATCTATATAAATTAATGCCCCGTCACCGTCATGCAAACAGTTGATACGTGCATGTACAGGTCCAAGCTGAATTTCAATAACTCAAACTAGCGATCACTCGAACGTTTAACGTTTGTACCGGCGAGCTCGAGTCATCGGGGTTCGACTTTCTCATTTTTTATGTTGAATTTTGTCTACAATACTGTTAAGTTGCGCCACAGAACTTTAACTAACAGTTTGCATACAAGCGTTATGCATAATAATAGTGTTTTATCTATACTTCTGTCTTGGCAAACTCAGCAGACGACAAACTGATATTTTTCTTTCCTTTCCCTGAAACTAGGCTGTGACATTTCATGTAAATAGTCTCCTAAATAGGAAGACAATTTGCATGAAATGTCAAAAGCCTAGTTTCTGGGAAAACAGTAAGAAACCTATTTTAAAATGTCGTCTGCTGAAGTGCTAAGCGTTAACAATATCACCGTCACCTGATTTGTCGGTCGTAGTCCAGTTAATAATAATGCTCGGCTCACTGGAGGCGTCTGGTATCCCTTAATTATCTTTTGTTATTCCTCCTTATCATAGCTTATATTCTGGTATCCTTATCTTATCTATAGCTTTGGCATGCAAATGTGTTCAGCTGCATTTGATAATAATTGTTGAATATATTGCTCTGCAAGATTACGTTGTGACGAGTACCCCATCGGCACTGCCTCGCCCAGGTGATTTTAGTGAGTATCACAGCATTGTTTTCTTTGTAGAATTGTAGAGAATTATCATTAAATACACAACTTTATCTGTAAACACCACATTTGCCTATATAAAATGGGGTTACTGGTATTGTTAATGTAATGAAATGAGGTTTTAGGGAATCATAATCTTATGTGCTGTACATTCTTTTGCAGTTCCAAGAGGAAGGAGATCTACAAGAAAGAATTCCTGGGCCCATTTGTTCAAAGCGTCGTTAGCTTAACGAGCTCGTTAAGGGTCATTTCGTTAACTGTTCCAGCAGATTCAATATACAATATTCTGAAACTGAGCCCCTTAAGTATCTGTAACACTGCAGCACCCGCTGGTTGAGCTTACAGAAGTGTGTCACCCGCCTACTGCAACAGTGGCCAGCCCTTCAGAGTTACTTCTGCAGCCATGATGATGTCGATAGACCAGGAAGAGTACAGAAGGTCAGAGACTTCCTGATAGACCCTGAGATGTTCCTCTATTACTTATTCCTTAGCTTCGTTCTTCCAATGTTGAATGAATTCAACACTACTTTCCAGGTATATGAAATAACTTTTAATATAACTTTATGTAGTTTTTAAATGAAAAATTAAAAAAAATAATAAAAACATTAAACTATAATACCCCGCCATTATCGTGTCGCGGGCAGATAACTCTGTTAAACATAGGCGAAATTTGCCCATTAGCAATCCAAAACCAGATATCCTTCATATCAATGCATGTACCAAGTTTGGTTAAAATCCCTTGAAATTTACTCACGTTTTCGTCCGTAAATGAAAATATGGGCGTGTCTCGGGCAGACAACTCCGTCAAAAGTTGACGAAATTCACCCATTAGCAATACTATAGCAGATCTCCATAATATCAATGCACATACCAAGTTAAGTGAGAATCCATTGATGTTTACTCAAGTTATCGCCCGGAAATGAAAATATGGGCGTGTCTCGGGCAGATAACTCATTCAAAATTTGACGAAATTTGCCCATCAGCAATCCCAAACCAGATCTCTACAATATCAATGCACAAACCAAATGTGAAAATCCATTGATGTTTACTCAAGTTATCATCCGGAAACGAAATACGGATGGACGGACGGACGTACGACTGACCAACGAAAGGACATACACACAGACGTCCAACGTGAAACCATAATACCCGCCACTATCGTGTTGCGGGGTATAAAAATGGCATACTTCTTTTACTCAGTTAAAAGGTGTTCTGTAGGGAGAGAAATATCATTTTCGACAACAATCATGTCACCCGAAATATTCAGACAAGTTAACTGCTAACTTAAAACGTATTCAAATATTATGTGATCAAATCAATTTTAATATAGTTGGAAATGCAATGGTACAGTTTATGACTCTGCTGTAAAGTTGTGGTCTGATTTATTCAACATTGTTTCTTCCTATTACATCTGTTACTTATATCAATTACTCTTTAGCTGAGTCTCTTTTCAGGCTGGAGCTGCTGTGATAGGACATCTCAATTGTGAGATGGTACGACTGTTGCGGGGACTGATGGGAAAGTTTGTTAAGACAGCTGTGATCACAGCCAGCCTAGATCTAACCAGTGTTAACTTCATAGACAGAGACAACCAACATGACGACGATAACATTGCTGTGTGTTTACAGACACGAGAGTATCTGAAAGACAACCAAGACAGCCGACCATCCCTTACAGTCACCAGATTCTTTGCGTAAATGAAGTTTCTCTCAATTGTAGCTTGCTTAATTTTGGTCATATGGGAATATATGTAAATGACAAAATGAAAAGTGGGTGCCAAAAACATATAGTGTATGTATGTTATGTCTGCAAGTCTGAATATGTTTTAAGCACTGCATATAATTTATGGTCATATTCACTTTTAAATGGACACATTTGCTTCTGAATGCAGTAAACATATATAATGCAGTACTCTTCTTGTTACGTTGTAGAACCAAACAAATATAATCTAAATACATGTAATAGTATTAAAATCACACAAGACTTAGAATCAAGGCTGTAATTATTCTAATCTTTGAACAAGCTTGTTTCAACATCAGATTATGTGTCTAAAACGTTCAAGAGTCTGTAGACAGAATGTAAAATAGTGTAGACCTGATCGAATTACTCCTAAGTCTACACTGTCTGCTCAGGCCCTGTCTGTCCGGATATGTAAGGTTTGTACCGAATTAACTATTATAAATTACATTTTGTTTCAGGTCGGTTAGAAGCTTTTATCATGCTGTCATATCCAAAACAGTGAAGGTTCCCATTCAGAGATGAAACCCTGAAGACGCTGGCATTCCTAAATAATCCTGACACGAGGGAGAAAGTTACCTCTGATGAAGGTATAGCCAAGTTTTGTTTTCTTCTAAAATATAATGGAAAGAATATTAGATTGGAACAAGTCCATTACACTACCTGCTGATGTGTCTAAAAACTCCTGGACGAATGACAAATATTGGGTTGACTGGGCCGTAAAACCTCCACACAAACAAACGAATGACAAATACTGTAGACCATGTATTCTGTGGCATCTGATCTGGATCTACACTGTTTGCTAAGGCCTGCCCGTCCAAATATTTAGGATAAATATGTCACCTAAGAAGTTCGGCTTTTTGAAAGACTTGATTTTATTTTAGTGATTCATACTTTTGTCTTGCAACACTATATATTATATTTGTGTGTGACGAGGCAAAAGAAACAAAACAAACACAATGCCAATGTTTTTACAAATCAACATTGTTTTATTTTCAATGCTAAGCTTTAACTTTTTGTTTAAAGATAAATAATCATCACATGTATTCTTTAGTTTCCATTTATCTTTTTATATTTACAATTGTCCAGTTGAGGAAGAGATTTACTCCAGAACTACCAGCTCCAGAACTATCAGCCACCAGTATCGATTAGGAAGTACAGGAGTATTTGCTGTCTCCAAGAAGTGAACTACCTCCTTTTGACCTGGAAACAACATTGTTGGGCAACTTCTGGATGTCGATGTCTAAGAGGAAACTTCCCTCAGGAAGACTTCAATATGGAAAACTCAGCCAAGTTGCCATGACTGCCTTGTTAATTGCTCATTCCAGTGCAGATGCATAGAGGAGTTTCAGCATGCTGAAGAAAATACAGACAGACACGAGACACAACTTAGCTCAGGATACAATTCATTCTCTTCTACGTGTAAAAATGAACAATACTGTAGAGTGCCATCAGTTCAAAAAAAAGGTAAGAGAAAAGTCCAGGGAGTGCCACAATCACAAACAGCAGCCCTTCCCAGACACCAAGAGGAAGAGAAAATAGACAAAACCAAACAAGCGCAAATCGAACAAACGTACGGAAAGCACTAAGATTAGCTCTCTCTTCCCCAAGCGAGGTAATGGCGTAACCACCGGAGGGTTAAAAACTCTTTTACAGCTAGCCAATTTCACCCTGGGACCCGATGCTACTCTTAATACAGAAATACACAAAAATTTGGTTCACATAAAGGCTCCCAACTCAGTCAATGCATCAAAGCGAAAACATAAAAATCAAATTAATCACTATAATAAACAAAGAGGGGTACTCCTGGCTAATTCTACAGTATGCCAGAGTAATGAAAACCAATAGTTGAACCACGGCGGGCCAAGCCGAAGACATTTAGTCAAGCCCCAACCCACTGGTTAAAGTTTTACGAAGATGCCGTCATTGAGTCTGAGGTCCGAACCGCCGTCGTGTAATTAAAGAGGGAAGCATAGCCATCAACAATGACTGGGTTGACAACTAGGCATGCAGTCTATCGCATAATATCCAGGCTATAACCAATTCTTTTATAACGGTTAATTAGTTTTCTGAATTGCTCCTAAAAGTTAGATTTTCCTACAATTTTTCTAAATCTGTACAATAAGTCACCGTAAAATTCTGGTTCCGATATACCTTGTTGCAGAAGTGTTTTCTGACTGACGCTATATTTTTCTACCAAGGCACTGTGTCTGCAATAAAATTTCGAAAACGTCTTACGAAGTTTAAAATAACGATAGCCCTGCCTAAGAAGTCTGGCAGTAAGGGATTTATTACGTCAGTTAAAGTCACTAAGATTTGAAGAAGTTCGGGCGAATCTAATAAGTTGATACGTATGTATACCCCATATCAGGTACCCAAACCTTCAAAGGACATTATTCAAGCGGCCAAATCAGCATGTACAGAGGCGCTTAGGCAAGGCAAAGCAAGTTAATTGTGATTCAGAATAGAACATCATGTGCTCTTCATTAGGAGTCAGTTTTAGTGTATATGTTCAAAGGGAAATCATTCTGGTGAGAAAGTATTTGTCTCCCTGCTTGTTGAAATCATCTCCTAAAGGGAAAAATTTGCTATCAAAAGGTGCAAATATTTCCTTTTGAGATAAATAATTCTGATACCAGGGTAGCAAATCCTTTACCAGCAGAGCTATCTCTCTTTGGCAAGGAGTTATTTTGATAGTAAATCCTTTACTTTCAGAGTTATTTCTCTTTGACAAGGACTTAGGCATGTGGAAGTGAAAAACTGAAGATCTTGAATTCAGGTTCAGACTAGAACATCATGTGATCTTTATTGGAAGCCAGTTTTAGTGTGTATGTCCAACGGGAAATCATTCTGGTGAGAGAGTATTCATCTCCCTGCTTGTTGAATCATCTCCTATAGGGAAAAAAATTGCTATCTAGAGGAGCAAATATTTCCTTTTAAGATAATTATTTCTGATACCAGGGTAGCAATTCCTTTCCCAGCAGAGTTATGTCTCTTTGGCATGCGGATAGTCAAATCTGAAACACAATACAGATCTTGCACTTATTTAACTGTTTCTTGTCTTGTCCAGTTGTAGCAAAGTAAACTAAATATTGAACTTAACTATACTTTTGTTTATACCATAATTAAACTGAGTATTGGGAGTCAAACAAATTACTGTTTTCATCCTATCATTTGAACAATATACTGTCAAATGCAGCAACGTGTGAAAAAAAAGTTATATATCCTAATAAGATCATTAGCAGCAAGAGAGGAAAATACTTAAACATAAAACATAGGAAATAATGACGTTTACTTCAAGATCCACAAATTAATGTTGCTAATTTGAGCCATGTCTGACTAAATATAGGTGTATAGTTCACCAGCAAGTCCCTCATTCAAATATTAATTTCAGTTAACTAAAATAAATTCTTCAACCTGTATTTATCTGTTACTACATGAGATTAAAAATAAAATAGGAAAGAAATGGCAATTATACTCACAAGAATGTATGTGTCTTGAACAGTGTCTAACTTAAGAATGACAATTCTAAAGTAAAGTTGAAAATGGTAATTCACTATTTATTATTATAGTTTATTATAGTCTCATCATGGTTAATATACATTAACATATGTAAGGATAAACAAAATTGCTATTTAAAAGATTAACCATGCCATTCTATAAAGAATTATAAGAGACTATCACCGCATTTTCCAGACAATACGTGCTAAGAGCATGTGTCAATAATTTACATCAATGCATAAAATATTAAGATTATCAGATTAAAATACATTAATCACCCCTCACTTGACCACACGATACACACACCGCCAATTAGACGGCGTCGCCGAGGGCAGAGGACATGTGGCAGACCAATGTCTAGACAGCATACCCCCGCCCTGGCTAAGACGCCCGCTGATACGCCTACCATGCGGTCAATCGATTAGGATGATGTAGAACCTAAAGAAAAGAATATTATTTCTTTATTCATTAAAGTCTCTAAAGTCTCATTTTGGTGTACAATATCACATTCTGTGCAAATATATACATACATATAAAATACACCAAACCGTTCTATACAGAATTATAAGAGACTATTGTAAAATGCACTATATATAAAACCGTATTCAACATAATACGAAAAATTTCAATGGAAATCACTATGACCTCCGGGACTAAAATATAAGACTAAAACCTGAAAAAGGACAGTATACATCCATGTACGTATATAAAGATCACGTTATTAAGCTTTGGCGAGGTCACAACTCGAATATGCAGCAGTTAACCATACCACACATAAGTGCACCATGGGACCTTAAGGGTCGATCCCGCGAGCCATGAGGATTACTAGCTCACCGCGGATCTGGTACCGGAGCGTCGCCCAAGTAGCTTCTCCGCGTGACCACCCCGACTCTCCAGGTGCCAGCAAAGTGGCCCAGAGCAGACGGTGGAGCACGAAGGTGTGAGATGGACAACACACTGGACACTCGCTAGCACTTACTATACGGAGGCCATTAAAAGTACTCGTTTAAACGACTTAAAACGTATTCAATAAAATTATGAAATGATCACTAAGACAACTTATAATAAAAAATTAATGATACAATAAAGAGTTGCGCGTCTGAATGATTTTAAACCAGGTTTTGGCACATAAACGAATCAAACTAGAATGGCTAAACAGTAACTTCATTTTCTCAATATCATTTAAAGCGTTAAAATTACAATTTGGCAACAAGGAGTTTGCATTAGAAAATAAATTGTTTCTGAGATCACGATAAGTTTCACAGTGTAAAATTACATGCATTTCGTCTTCAACGGAGCTACAAAAAGGGCATATTCGTTGATTCACATCGAGGTTTTCATACCGCCCTGTTTCGACTTTAATTGGCGCGACCCCGCGACTATGTTTTGCTGTTATGTTGAAGCATATTATATAACATAAGAAACCTATTGAGCAGTATTCATATTAAGTAATAGCTATAGGGAACAGAGATGAATTGAGCTATAGCATGACTGGTTTAGTCATGTTGTGGGTTAATCACAGGTAGGTTTGGGGAGAAAGTAAAGATCCAGATCAAAAAGAGCAGTATGATCAGGGACTTTATTGTTAGCAACTTTTTTTGCATCTTGTATGGGTACCTGTATCCTAAAACTATTGATTGAATTAATGGATAGTTACAGCGTGATTGGGGTGCTCATATTTTTCTGATATATAATGTTCTGTGTTTTATTGTTTTAATTTTATTCAGATAAAGTATGGCTTATATTTTGAACATATTTTCTTTTTCAGCGATATGAATGAATTTATAAAATAAAATCTAGATGGATAGTAAGACAGCTTAATTTCAAACAGAAGTTAACCTGCCTGTAGAACAGTACTAGGAGGACATTGTCTATGGACTCAATGTAAATTGTCCATGGATTCAGTGGACAGTTTGTATACTGTGCATGGGCACTCTGGACTAAGTACAGGGAATGCTAGACGATGTCGATGGACATTATGTCGGGAGTCGATGGACAAAGTGGGCATTGCTCATAGACTGATTGGAATTGTCCATAGATTTAGGGAATAGTCTGTCTATTGTTCATGGTCAATCTGCTCTACAAAATAAAGTAGGAATTTAATAAACTTAGTTTCAAACCATAAGCAAAACAAAAGTGATGTGTTTAGCAACTCCTGGAAGAGAAACATGTTCTGGCTGTTCTCCAAATATGATCTGGCAAAATTCTCATATAGATGTTATTTCCTTTGATTAAATTGCTCATAAAACATGTACTCCTTTGATCACATTATTAGCAATCATATTCAAATAATCATTGACACTGGTTGATTGATTTTCATCAATCGCTCCAAGGTATATTCGCGACAACGCTATTCGGCCCAGATTGACCACATGACCGTAGTGAATTATTAATCTCACCGGCTAATAAAATAGACATTTTTCCTTCATTTCTTAGACGATCTGAAGTTCTTGGCTGGCCATTCAATTTATTTCCCGCAAAATATCACCAATAACGATTATTATCAAGGCCTCATCACTCTTTCATAAAGTATCTATATACATACCCATTACTGATGGAAATTATGGAAGAAAATACAGATTTTTCACAAATAGTTTTGTTTGATTGATTTGGAAGTTTTACTGCCCTTTCAATCCATTAGAATTACATTCATCGCGGTCAGTTAGTTTAATCAGACTGTTTCTGGACAGGCTTAGATTTTCTAAGTGATTAACCAATACTTAGTGCTCTTTATCTCATCAGTAACTGACAACTGCCCTACTTGAATCAGTGGTAGGGAGATAATATATGTAGAAAAAAGTCCATTGACAAATGTCTACGAAAGGAAATGGCCGTGTCGGTATTCGATCTTACACAATCCCTGTATTAATGAGATTACTGAAAACCTGACGTACTATCCATCTGCGCTGTTTTACTACGCTATTTTACAGACAGATATATAAACAGATGGATGGACGGACAGACAGATGGCAGAGGATGGACAACGCCATACCAATATACATTCATTGTTTCAAAACTGGCATATAAAAACATTGGACATACAACTTCAAAGTGAGTGTGACATAATTTTAACTCCTAAGAATCACTCTTGAGTCAGACGCTGGAATATAATGTTATGGAATAGAAGTTTACTCTCTTATATGATTATATTCCAAATATTAAAGAGTTCTGGCCGGTGGCTACCGAGATCTGAATGCATAAAACTTTTACATAAAACTTTAAAATGAGTGTGACCTATTTTGTTTATCCATAAGCCCCCACCCAAGGGTCTGATCCTTGTATATGCTATTACGGAATACAAATTAACTCTACAATACATATATACTCCAAATATGAATGGGTTCTAGCTAGTGGTGGCTGAGATACAAATGTTAATAAAACTTTGTCGTAAAACTTTAAAGTGTGTGACATAGACCTTGGCCGCTAAGCCCAACCCAGGGCCTGACCCTTGGGTTTGGTATCATGGACTGGAAGTTTACTCTGATATATGAGTAAAGACAAAATTTGAAAGGGTAGTGATCTTTAGTTGCTGAGATATGCATACTTAAAAAACTTGATCGTAAAACTTTTAAAGTGAGTGTGATGCGGACGCGGATGTGGACGCGGACGAAGACGCCGACGTCAAAGTGACAACAATAGCTCTATGTACTTTCATACAGGCGAGCTAAAAAACGTTTAAACGGATGGAATAACGGACAGACGGATGGATGGACGGACGGACTGGCGAACAAACTGACATCAGGACAAAAGCTATATACCCCTATTGCATACTTAGTATACCGGGGATGTAAATAGCATACTATGAATGCCGGGGGTATAAAAATGCTCACCTGACTATGGTGTTATGTTGAATGGTATTACATAATAACATGCAGAAATGTGTTAAAGGAAAGCTGCAATGAGAAGCTGTGTTGACTGGTATCAGATGATTATCAAATAAAAGTATACTGAACGATAACTGAAACCTGATACTTAGTTTTGGACAGAGTTCTCGTAATTTGAAGCAATGGGAAGCTGGGTTAATGTGGCTTGTCAAGATGGATTAGAGACTGGATTGATACAGGCACTCAAATGCTGATTTCACATAATCTTTCTAAGGTTGGCTCTACAATGCGAATGTGACTCTGCACAAGATTTAATTCTATTTACGTCTGTACACCTAAAAAGTGGGTAGGAAAACATCTAAACATACGATGCACATGCCTCTTGAAAATTTGTACAGTCCAGAACATATGCATATTCGATTCATATGGCTTCAGCATCTATATAAAAAAAGTAAGAGAAAAGTCCAGGGAGTGCAACCATCACAAGCCGCAGCCCATCCTAGATACGAAAAGGAAGAGGAAACAGTCGAAACCAAACAAGCGCAAATCGAACAAACGTACGAAAAGCACTAAGATTAGCTCTCTCTTCCCAAAGCAATGCTAAAAGGACTGAAAAATACAAAATAACACAAGGCAAGACTTAAAACAAATCGCCTCGTATAATAAACCACAAAGAAACAAAGAGTAAGACTAACACCGGGACCACCGCCTTAGAACGGTCAGTAGAAAAAACAAACAAAACAAAAAAAAACAAAAAAAAAAAAAAAAAAAAAACCAAAAAAAAAAAAAAAACAAAAAAAAAAAAACAAGAACAATATCACTATGATAAACAAAGACGAGTACTCATGGTAATTCTATGTGTGCCTGAGTAAATGAAAACCAATAGATGAGCCACGGCGGGCCAAGCCAAAGACATATAGTCAAAAAAAAGGTAAGAGATAAGTCCAGGGAGTGCCACAATCACAAGCCGCAGCTCTTCCCAGACACAAAGAGGAAGAGGAAACAGACAAAACCAAGCAAGCGCAAATCAAATAAACGCACGAATAGCACTAAGGTTAGCTCTCCTCTTCCCCATGCGAGGTAATCACAATGCTAAAAGGACTGAAAAACACAAGAACAAAATAACACAAGGCAAGCCATAAACTCGCCCCGAAGAATGAACCACAAATTAACAAAAAGTAAGACTAACATCGGGACCACCCATTAGAACGGTCAGTAGAATAAACCACCGGGAGTTAAAAAAATAAAATAAAAAAGGTAAGAGAAAGTCCAGGGAGTGCCACAAAGCCCTAAAACACTTTTACAGCTAGCCAACTTCACCCTGGGTCCCGATGCTACTCTCAACACCAAAACACATAAAAATTCGGTTCGCATAAAGGCTCCCAAAACAGTCAATGCATCAAAGCGAAAACATAAAAATCAAATTAATTACTATGATAAACAAAGATAAGTACTCATTCTATTGTGTGCCAGAGTAAATGAAAACAATTAGTTCAACCATGGCGGGCCAAGCCAAAGACATATCTTCAAACCCCAACCCACTGGTTAAAGTTTTACGAAGAGGCCGTCATTGAGTCTGAGGCCCGAACCGCCGTCGTGTAATTAAAGAGTAAAGCGTAGCCATCAACAATGATTGGGTTGGTAACTAGGCATGCAGGCTGCCGCACAATATCCAGGCGATAGCCATTTTCTTTTATAACGCTTAATTAATTTTCTGAATTGCTCCGAAATGTTATATTTTCCCATAATTTTTATAAATCTGTACACTAAGTCACCGTAAAATTCGGTTTCCGATATATCTGGTTGCAGAAGTGTTTTCAGACCGACGTTATATTTTTCTACCAAAAAAATTTCGAAAGCGCCTTGCTTTAAAATAACGGTAGCCCTGCCTAAGAAGTTTGGCATTAAGGGCTTTATTACAGTTTTTATAACTTACCTATGTAAAATCAATTACAATTTTCCGCGCCCCTAAAAATCTCAAACACAAACTAGTTTGACATTCAATTGGGAAAATGATACAATTACACGTTTTGAAACCGCATCAACCAAATTTGATGTTGCCTTGATATCAAAAGAATTGCATTAGGACAATTATAGAAAAGACCTTACTGACCTTGTAAACTGTGTAAACTGCAGCTGTCTGACCGCACCTGACCCGAAAAAGTTATGGCTTAATTGTCACCGTCGTGAATTATTGAATCCGGTTATCATATATATTTCCGGAGTTAAAGCTCCCCAGTGGTTTTACTGCTGAGCCTTCCTTTGCAGTGTCTTATTTGTAATTGGCTTTTTGCCATTGGTTTGTGTTTTGTCTGATGCTTTTGTTAGTGCCTCCATGTCACACACTTTCTTTCGGTGGTTTGAGATGGATGCGCGGATTCTTTAATTGTGGCCTTTCCTGAGTGGCCTGTGTCACATTTTCCTACTTATTTCCTACAGACTGATTTTCAAAACAATTACAATATTGTCTGAAATACAAGTTAAAAATAATGTCTATGTCTTTGGACTTTTGTTTTCCAGTTTTAAATACTTTAGAAAGGACAGTGAATCTGTACTGCAGCATGAGGAGTGAACGGTACTGGTATAACACACACTCTACTTTGTCATGTTTTTTTTTTTTGTATAGATATGATCCAGACAAGATCCTTGAATGCGAGTTGGTTCAGGAACAAGTTGAATGAATCTTCTGGCTGAAAAGAACTGTGATCACTGATCATTTCTTGATGTCATTGCGTCACTGTTAAAATGTCTACTGACAATAATGGGAATTCCAGTATCTACCGCTTTGTCCAGTACATGTTTGAAACCAATTCGAAAGCTGTTGATTATCTGTGATGGTGGTTTGTTGGTAGTCAGTATGATGTTCATTCTTGTTTTTTCAATGTTATTTTGTAAAATTACTGAGAGGTACTCAAGTCCTTTGATTGCATGAGATGTATGTTATATATTTAGTCCAGGTCTGAAGTAGTTAATGACTCCACCATGCACTTGAAAGGCAGCAGTTTGTTTAGACAACTGTTGTTCAGACACACAAGAGGCTCTGTCAGCTCTCTTCCACTGGAAATTGTCAAGGTGTAAGTCATATACTTTGGTTGGTGTTAACCAGGTTCCTGTCTGAGCAATCAGATCTGATGCTAAGAGTACATGATGTTTGCAGGTCTTTCAAGTGAGCAGTGATTGAATTAATGTTCAATAATGTGATACAGATTGACGCTACATCTCACCTCCAGACTGGCATTGGTAATAAAGGTCTTTCAGACAAAATGGTCTGCAAAGCTCTCCCTGCTTCCGCAATTTCAGGATTTTTTTCTTGGGTTTAACGATGAGAAGTATAGAGGACAAAGACTTCACTCTACTGGCGCGAACATAGAAGAGTCCTGGACAAAATGCACCCTTGACATGACATAACCTTTGACAAGGTTAGACCTTGAACTTTATGAATGGTACTAGACCGATGCAAGGGGAAATTGTTTTCGTGAAAACTGGGCCACCTCATAACATCCCATTTTAAAACGAACCTCTCCTTTGTAGTAGCTGTAGAACTATTACCAACAATAGACTGATTGATACTTCCTTCCGGTAGCTTGACCAGGGTCTGGATCACTTAGTTGCATCAGGACAAAGGATGTAGAAAAGGAAATGGTGCAGAGGATACAGAGGGATCAGGTTGTTCTGGATAGAACTACAAAACAGTTCCCAGCATCCCATTTACCAGTCCATCAGGGGTACCAACATTTTTAGTAATCATAACTCTAGCTCCTACTGCCAGCTCAACCGATTCTAAAAGACAACCTGTAAGTTTCGGATCTTTAGGGGAAGAAATGGTCATCTATCCAGTATGTATTTCCTTACAAATATCTTGAGCTCTGACTGTATACACATGAGTTGATAGATTGTTTTGTAATTATGGTTGTTTACCAGTTTATTTGTTGCAAAAACATGCAATGCTTCGGATGGATGGGAACTATCATCAGATGTTGTTATTATCCTTTTAGAAAGCATTTCTACGTCCTCTGCTGTATGACCTTTTGGGCGAAGTCTAACAAGAAGCTCGGCAAAGCGTCTATCATCTTTCTGGCGTATAATCCGTGTAAGCTCAAACCCAGTGAAATTATCCCGTAATGAGCCATAGAGCCTTCACATAAGCTTTACAGGGAGCTTAAAATGGTTGATTCTCCAACAGGTGGTAATTAGTATAAATCCCCAAAAGCAAGAACAGATATTCTTTCAAACAATCTGTTTTGTTAAATAACCCTTGATCTCAATCATCGCTTATTTAGAAAATGCAGAAAGTCAGTTCCGCTCAGAGACATTTCATCTACAATGAGAAGATTTGCATATTTCATTCTTAGTAATGACAACCTAGTCTGAAAAATGTTGCAATGATCAGATATCTACTGGGGGAAACTGAAAGCCGAATGTGGCCATGAATGTTGTAGGCAGGTGGGCCTGTTGGAGCAATAATTAACCAGACTATGACAACTGGTGTGTCTGCTTCTGATCGTAATGTCTTCACAGCTGTTTGATAATTGACTTTTATCCAATGGCTTTTTCCAGTGCCTGCACTGCCACTAATGAATATGTAGAATGGATCAGGGAGTTTTCCCGGCTTTCTACTTGTCACCACCTGAAAACACCATTTGTATACTTCACTGAAGATCTGTCTATGTTCATGGTTAAGTGAATTTATGTCATTGATAGTCCTTATCCTCCATTACCCATGTCAGGACCTTCTTCAGTAAATGAACTCCACCAACAGTTGCATGCGCAACTTCAGGATGTTGGTCAATGTCGGTGAAGATGTATTCCTCAGCAGGATGAGATCCTTCCTTTTGCTGTACTGGTCTCTCTTGTTCAGCTTCTGCTCCTAGCTGGCCCAAGCATCTTCTGGAGGACCAAACTCTTCTAAATATTCCATGTCTGTGTCGACAACATCCCTGTGTTTTTCAAATTTTGCAAGGTAAGTTTGTATAATCTCTTCAACCTCTTTATACATCGACTGAAAATGTCCATCACCATACTACAGAAGAAACCCATCTCTTCGCAATGGATAGTTTAACATCAGTAAGCTATGGCAATACTTTTCTGGCTCTTTTTAAAGTGAACACTTATATGTTCTGATTACTGCTGCTTTCACTCATTTTATTCGACCAATATTATTCTTTAAATTTAGAGAATTTGGTGAAGTTCTGACTGTCTGAAGTATCTCCAACTGTGCATCTGTCATGCCAGTATGTGGTTTTCGGTAATCAACATTGTAATATGAGAAAAGTTAGCTAGGAATAGGTCTTCAAGTACACCTGGGCGTTTACTATATCTCTCTACCATTCCTATCTGATAGATATACTCATCATTATCATCCATGCTGTCAATAACAGACATAGGCTTCAGAAGATGAAGACGTTCTTGAAGAAGATTAGTAGTAACATACACTATTTCTCTGGAAGATCTTGATCAGGGAAGGGAAAGAACTCTAAAGGCATTCTCCTGCACTGAAACTTCTCTAATAGTTAAAAACTTACTTGCTGTCCTGCAGATGTTGTCTCACATCAGATTCTGATGCTTGTCTGCTAGTAAGTTCTTATTTGATATTCTGGTTTTGTTACAGTAGTTTTGTAGTTTGAAGGTGCTAGCAAGTAAAGCTCATGAGATCACAAGGGCAACTATATAATCTGACAAAGTAAAAAAAGTGTGAAATACAGATCAAGATGACTTGCAAAGGTGTATGCTGATTCAGCGTGTTAAGAAGAAACAATATTTAGTCTGAAGGTTCGAGGCACTATAGTTGACGAGATCACAAGAGCAATCGTACAATCTGACAAAATCAATGGAGCCTGAAATATAGGTCAAGGTCACTGGTCAAGGAGTATGTTGAGTAATTACGTCAAAAAGATTTATGAAGTTTGAAAGTTCTATCAACTATAGTTGCTGAGATCACAAGGGTCAGTGTATAAACTGAGAGTCAATGGAATCTGAAATATAGGTCAAGGTCACTGGGTCAAATTGTATGCTGAGTCAGCATGTAAAGAAGAAATGTTATGTAAAGCTCTAAGCGCATAGTTGCTGAGGTCAATAGGCCCATTGTATAATCCGACAGTCAAAAGAACGTGAAATATAGGTCAAGGTCATTGGGTCAAGATGTCTGTTAAAACGCCAAGAAGAAACATGTTAAGTTTAAAAGGTTCTAGGCACTATAGTTGCTGAGATCACAAGGGTCATTGTATAATTTGACAAAGTCAATGCAGCGTAAAATATAGGTCAAGGTCACTTAGTTTAGGTGTATGTTGAATCAGCATGTCAAGAAGAAACAATATGTGAAGTTTTGAAAGTTCAAGGCACTAAAGTCGCTGAGATCACAATGGCCATTGCATAGTCTGACAAAGTCAGTAGTCTGATATATATAGGTCAAGGTCATTGGGTAAATGTGTATGTTGAGGCAGCATGTCAAGAAAAAAATATGTGAAGTTTAAAAGTTCTAGGCACTGTAGTTGCTGAGATCACAACGGCCACTGAATAACCTGACAAAGTCCATGGAGTGTGAACTATAGGTCTAGGTGTATGTCGAGCCACTGTGTCAAGAAGCTTCATTAAGTATAGTTTTAAGGTTCTATCAACTATAGTTCCTGAGATTGCAAAAAGGAGGGCTTCTCAAGATAGGATGCAATTCTATGTCTGTGACCTTGACCTTAAAATCACGTCACCAGACAGGGATGGTGGTAATTATAACGTGAGATCTATATCTGCTATCATGCCAAATATAAATTAAATCCATCAGTCTTTATAATATAAGGTCATAACTTTTGACGCAAAAAAACTTTGACCCTGGTATCCACGCACGTGACGGAAAGATTAACTAAATAACGTACGTTCGAACGAACGAATGGAAAAGCGAAAATTACCGTATTCGACCTAAATACCGAACATAACCCTATAAGCGCACAGTCGAGCAATTCCGCAGTCTTCAGATTACAGCCAGAGTACTCAATTTTACTTAAGAAATAAATTATTCCGAACCGTGCTCAAATGCCTAAGATAAAGCACAGTTGAGTTTGGGTTGTACCCATTTGAGCACGAGCGAGCGCAGTGTTTTTTTCTAACACCCCACATTGAGCGAATTTTGCATAAATTAAATTTTCTATTGATTTACATTATTATTTTTATTACCTGACTTCTCCTTTGGTAGTTGACAATACCTCTTAAGCATTATGTCACGCGGTTACATAGTTACAAGGTTCGATGACGAATATTCAAAATGGCGGATAACTTATGCGGATCAGCTGATGATGAAAAATATAAATAAACGATGTATTTATATATAAACTTGAATCCTGCGTTCATGAAAGAATTGCAAAACGTATGAAATTTGAGTGCCGCGATGGACTTAAGAAGAACAGATATAAAACAGCGAAATAAGAATGTTAACCGACTTACTTTTGTTTTCGAACATGTCAACAAATAAATCTACACGATGGAAACAAGATGTAAAACGAATGTGTTTGAATGGTATAACCTGTACAGGAACTCATCAGGTAAAAAAAAGTCAGTTACTGCCATGCTCATAGATCATTTTCTGTCTTAATACATAATATAATTTATTATGTATATGAATGTTTCGGCGAATATTGTGCTAGCGTCCATAGTTACCAGGGGGGCGAAACTTTCGCAAATATGACTGGTTTCCCGTCGATAGCGCGCGACGAAATTCCTGTGCTCAAATACCTTAGATAAAGCATGGCTAGAAATGAAAAGACAAATAAGGAACAACACGTCCAGGGGTGTTAGAATTCTTTATAAAGGCAAATGTTGTGGGCACCCATCTAAATTGCATCGACTACTTGACGATGCAATTTAAATGAGTACCTACAACATATGCTTTTATAAAGAAAATCAGAAGAAAAAAAACAACATAAAAACATCGCATTAGATAAGTCATTCGCTCAGCTTTCTTTTTTTAAGTGTACCCTTAGTATAGGTGGATAAATATTTTACCGCAAGTACTTTTTTTAAAAGCCTAAGCGCACGGTGCGGTTAGGTCGAATACGGTATATACCCCTCGGCATACAAGTATGCAGGGGTATAACACTACAGGGACGTATACAGCATCGACTTAGCTACAAAACGGACAGGAAACTTAAGACACTACTACAGACCAAAACGAAACTGCACAGAAAGCTATAAAAGTATCTCATACAATCAACCTCTGACAATTAAATTGAGAAATGAGTGGTATTATGCAATTTAAAGATAAAGAAGTTACTCGAACAAACCTTACCACACGAATGGTTCCAGTTGTATTAACATAAACATATATTGAGTACCGTTTTTCCTTTGGTGCGTCGTGTTTATTAAACTGATCATAAACATATATTGGGTACCGTTTTTCCTTTGGTGCTTCGTGTTTATTAAACTGATCACTGTTGCATAAAACTTCATTAACCTTGAGCTGACATTAAGCTTTAGGTACCCACTTAAGTTAAAGAACTCTATTAGGTATGTTGGCATTTATTTGCTGTTGCATAAAATATTTTTAAATCCAACAGCTAATTTTAGGTTAAGCTGTCATTAAAGCTACAATTAAAAAAAACACACACAAAAAAAACAAAAAAAAAAAAACAAAAAAAAAAACAACAAAACATGACTGACCTGGTCAAAGAAGGCAGTGTCTTGTGAAAATTGCACAGAAAAGGGCAAAACTCTCAGGAGAAGAAGACCGCCCTTCTCCTCGACCTTTTGCAGGAGAAGAAGACCGCCCTTCTCCTCGACCTTTTCGATGAGCACCGGGAGACTTTGCGATCCGAAACACAACACTGATTACCCAGAAACAGAAAAAAGAGATGATGCAGGCCATCAGTGATAAAGTCAATGTGCTGGGCTTTTGCAACCGGACAGTTCAGCAGATAAAAACCAAATGAATCAACATGGTTGAAGATGGAAAGGAAAAGGCCGTTCAATTTAAAAAGGCCCATCAAAAAACTGATGGGGCAGTCTTCGCGAAATCTTTTCTACTGATGCAGGACAGAATGTCGGACAGACTGTAATCTTTTGCAGGACAGATAAGTATTTGCAGGACTGAAGGCATATTTGTTGTCAGAATATTATTTTCTTTGCTAAGATTCACAGGACATTTGTCAGACAGACTAAAAGTTTCTGCAGGACAAAATGAAAAAATGCCAGTTTTGTCAGGCAGTCCCGCACTTTTCGCAAAGACTGATGGGGGCCACTCTGCTCCCCACCAACAGCTTTTCAAGAGAAGGTCATTTCCCTCTTTGCTGACACATTTGTACGTGTTAAAAGATTATTTACATATTTTTTTATGTTCAATTACCTCTTGTGAATGAGATTTCTAAAGCACTAATGACGAAAAAAAAGGACACTCTTCATGCGTGTGCGTTTTCATGATAGTTTTTTGTCATGTTCATTTTAAACTGCATGTAAATTTATTAATCTAAGCCAAATTATGAGAAAACATGCCCGGAAGTGAATGAAACTTTGAAAAGTGTTTGTTTTGAAAAATGGTCATTACGTTAATATTTGAAAACTGAATCCATATCAAAGTACACAAAGGTTATCACGAATAGAATTGACTGAATACAGTCATGATTCATAGACTCCCAAATTGTCCCCTTATTTCTCATGAGTTGGCTCATGATTTCATTAGTTGATTTATGCCTTCGTTTCAGGTTTTGTTGAAGAATATATGCGTTTTTTTTTCATTAAATGGATTTTGTATAGCACTTTGAGCATATACACGTATGAAAGTTCACCGGCAAGTTTCGGCCGACTTTCGAAGTGTTCTATAATCACTATGGGTGTGCGTCCGTCCGACGATCCGTGGTCTGGCCCCGAGGTTATAATTTATTTTTCATGCTAAACTCAATTGAGCACGAAATTTTCTCTGCTAATAAATATGAAAAATGCCAACTTTTAAGTTGGATAGTTTATTAGCAGAGAAAATTTCACGCTCAGCTATGTTAAGCAAGAGAAAAGTTGCAATTGTTAGTAATTTGAGATTTACTATCAGTACAAATCTCATGCTGAGCTAAGTTGAGCATGAAAAAAAAATAACCTCGGAGCCAGTTAGCTAAAACTGTCATGGTGGTGGCGAATAGTTTACTTTTGCTAAAAGTTGATGTAAAACGAGATCTCACGGCACTAGGAAAAACGGCAACTATAAACGTAAATTGCGCGCGTTTAAAAGAAAGAATACTAGGCTGAAGTGACTGTCTATAATATTATTGAATCACGGACGCCACTGAATGCTTGCATTTCTAAGTTCATTACCCATTTCTGTATTACGCATTTTGGACATCGAGGCGAATACATTCTACGATAGATCTCATCAGCTGTATGCTGCAGCTCTTCTAACTAGAGGTTATACTCAACATGCTCTTCCTCCTTACATCGATCCTGAAATTAATCACAAACGTCATTTCATCAAGGTATCTTTCATTAATAGAGGTTTGGATTTTATAGATTTGCCTAGTATCTTCCGGGACAGTTTGGTGATCTCATCTATTCCTACTTATTTTCAAAATTCTGAAACACCTATAATTTACTATAAATATAACAAACCCATAAGACCTATCATTTTTAAATTTAATAAACTTGTTTCAGAGCTTGATATTGATACTAGCACTCCTGATACCTGAGACTGCAAAGACTCTGTGTATTGCTATCCTACTGCTGGTCATATAATTACTGGCAATTTAAAAATTATTCCTGATTCTAGGATACGAAATGTTATTTCTAAAGGACCGAAATACCGATTTCCTTCTAATATTGATTTCAATAAATGTAGGGAAGAAATCGCTGCTGCCTTGAATGAATGAATTCGGTAATCGATGGTGTAAGCGAGAGTATGCTAAGCATAAAGCCCTAAAAGAATGGAAACTTAGCATTTTGAAACTAGTGAACAAGCGCATTTCTTTCTATTCTCAAAATACTAACTTATTACCTCCTAAACCGAAGACATCTTTACGTCACCTTAAACTAGATATTCAAGAATTTCATGAGAAGTATGTTTTGGCTCCGGCAGACAAGGCCGCTAACAACGTTGTCGTTGTTTGACTGCTCCACTATGTTAACACTCTTCAGCAAGAGCTTGGTGGTACTAAGGCCTATGAACTACAACCTTTGGCTGAAGAGAGGTCTGTAGTTAATGACCATATCTGTTATTCAGCCGCCAAGTTTGCTGTATGTGTTACTGAAGGCCAAGACAGGCTTCCTACGTTATATTGGTTACCTAATCTTCATAAAAGACCTTACAAAGCACGTTTTATTGCAAATTCAAGCTCTTGTACCACACTGAACTTTCTAAATTATTAACTTTCAAATTTACCGGTATCATAAATTACGTAAAGCCTTTCGGAACCCGAATTTTATGGTGACTTAGTATATAAATTCAGAAAAAATATATGCTTGCAATGACTTCAGTACCCAATTTCGTAAAATCATTCTTCGATATAAAAAGATTGGGTACATGTTATTCGACAGACTGCATGCATGGTTGTTAACGGTTAATAACTTTGCTTCCCTCTTTAATTGCACGCCGGCGGGTTAGGCCTCAGATCTTATTATGGTTCCAGCGTAAAGGCTTACTTGAAATTTAATTTTGGGTAATGATGGTTGGTACTTGATGCTCTATCTTTGGTCGGGCCCACCGGAGTCTTACTGTTAGTTTTCTTTTGCTCTAGCATTTCAGTTGTTTCGTGCTGTCGAGTCCTCATCGTTGTTTCATCTCTGTAATTTGTTGATTTTTTGTGTTCTCGGAGATGTAGCACTGATGAGTTAGGAAGCCTTCATGACTGAACAAAATATGTGCCTAAAAAAAGGTAAAAGAAAGTCCAGGGAGTGCCACAATCACAAACCGCAGCCCTTCCTAGACCCTAAGAGGAAGAGGAAATCGACAAATTCAAACAAACGTACGAAAAGCACCAAGATTAGCTCTCTCTTCCCCAAGCGAGGTAACCGCAATACTAAAAGGACTGAAAAACACAAGAACAAAATGACACACGGAAAGACATACAACAAATCGCCTCGTAGAATAAACCACAAAGCAACAAAGAGTAAGACTAACACCGGGACCACCGCCTTAGAACGGTCAGTAGAGCAAACCAACGGGGGTTTAAAGCACTTTTACAGCTAACTAATTTCACCCTGGGTCCCGATGCTACTCTTAATACAGAAACACATAAAAATTCTAAACCGCGGCAGAAGTAAGGGCGAGGATTGTGGCCACGTAAAATCAATTTAAGCACCACCCCCACCCCAGTGAAATACTTTTCACTGACCGTTCCAAGGCGGTTCTTCTGTCATGGTTTATTTTTGTTATAGTTCGTTTTTGAATGTGTGTGTCGCTTACATCTTTTTGTTTTGGATAGCCATTTGGCCACTTTGTGGGAAAGTAACTGTCCGTTTGGCTTTCTGCTAGTGATGTTTCCATTAGGGTCCAGTTATTTCGTGTTTATGTTTCTTTCCCTTTGATGTCTCTGATGGGAGGTGTGGAATAATTGTATCGATTCCTGGTCATTGCCTTCCTTTCTATTTTGATTCCACTCAGATTTGTATGTATGAGCATACAGCATGTCACTTCTTAGTTGTTATATTGTATATATATGAACAGACAGACGGACAGCTATCAAAAAGTAAAATCTGAAATATCACAAAGTGGTTCTGATTTTTATAGCAGAAGAAAAGAATGTTGATATAAAATGGCATTTTTGATATCAAGCAGACATGTGTCCAAAGTAGACAGATGTCCCCGCCATTTAGCCTTTGCTCATATCGCTGTTCCATATGCTCAACCTCCTAGTTATTTGCGAGGTAATGACTCTGGGGTAACACAGTGATAAAGAAAATGGTTTTTACGTATTAAATATCTGTGCCCGATTTCAACTTTCTAGCTTTACGTTCAACCAAATTATTATCAAACAATTTTCTTTAGGGCCCACCCCTGACACCACACAATGGATTTGCCGCAATGCGACACTACGTCATTTTTTCATCTATTAAATCATTGTCTAATTTCAACATTCCAACATTTAACTGTATCTAAGTTATGATCAACAGGCCATTCAAATAACTGTTACTGGGTCCCATCAAATACCCCACCCCTCTTAAGATGACTTCGAAGACAGTGCATGCCGGTATCTGTCATACCGTTTGCCTATAGCCCCATCCCTCTTCAGATGACTTCGAAGACTGTACATGCCGGTATCTATCAAACCGTTTACCTTATATTCTATTGCACTTGATGCTTTCACAAACTCGTCAATATATTTGCTCATGTGACCATTATTTTCAGATTCTACCCGTCCCTACTGCAAAAGGTGATGCACAATCATCAGCGCAATGTCCAGAAGAAAGAGAACCATACATACCTCCCAAAGTGACTCCACCACAGAATAATCATCACGATGAACCTTCAAACGACCAAAGTCAGGTAATAGGTGGCCGGAGCTGAATAGACCGAGTTCAATCATACAGTTTGATTTCATTTAAAAAAAGTCCACAACTACTCGCACAAACAGTTCTACCCCGCTTCTATGTCTGTCTTCACCATTATTAATTCTGACAAAATTCGTAGTAATTATATAAAGGCTGAGATAAGCAGGATTGAGTTTTGAAATTTAAGTAGTTTACATAGGCGTTATAGATACCGTTTCTTAAGGAAACTACATTATTTCTCACGTAGATTGCATGAAGCATCATGCTGTAGTGTCCTGCACCGCTCGTAAACTATAGTAAATAATGTAGTTTCCTTAAGAAACGGTTAGCGTCCAAAACTGTTTCAATGCAACTCAAACCTGGACATGGAAACCAAAACTCACTTAAACAGTGAATGTAATAACTGCAGAATCATGAACAGTCATATTTCAAGTGTAAAAACAACCTTATGGTTAACATGGCATCGCAGGTACACAAATCCCCTCGCACAAGACTATTCGGGGAATTTCATGTTATATAGTAGTTATGTGAAGGACGAAACATTAAGCCTGTGACCTTAATGCCAAGGTCATATATGACCTTGACAATAAGGTGCAATATTTTCAACATTCAAATTTTCAGGTTGGGAGGAATTTAACCCTACAGGATAGAAAATATTCCAGTCATGTCCCTTAACCTTGAGCCCAGGACCCTGAAAGTCGAACTTGCACGAGAGATTATCATATGACAGTTTCGTTTTCTAAAAATAGCCAGTTATCTTGACCTTAAGCCCAGCAACTTGAAAGCTGAACTTGCTCGAGATATTTTCATACCCAGTGGAAAGAAGATTAATTCATAAAATGTAGAAACTCTTATAATCGGATGCTGCGCAATTAGCGTAACGTCTTTGTAACGTTATACAAGCGTAACGTAACGTCAGCTACAAAGTAGCAGGGACAGAGTTATGTGGTCACGCTAAATCTTAGGGCTCAGTATTGTGGAAAAATCGTGAAATAAATTGAATTTAGGAATTTACATCGATGTTAACTTCTTTTGTTGCAATCCCACAATCGGGAAAATCGCCGCAACAAAATCTGGTAGCAGAGCGAGGTTGAAATCATCGTAAAATAGAGAAAAAACGACAATTTATCATGGCGTCATAGGAAAATAAAATTATTACAGAGGATCGTGGCAATATCATCGACTTTGCAGGACTGGAAACAGAGTTTAAGAAGGACAAGGCACGTGCTAAGTACAACTTTACACGTTCCCGGAATAAGTTATTAATATTGTTCGAGCAAGAAGATATGCCAAGTCGCAGAGAAGTTAGGAATGCATGCCATAGCATGGACACTTGCTTGGAAATTGTAATGGCTGTCAAATATCTCGGATTTTTATACGAAATATAATGAACTACAAAAGAAAAGGCTAGTTGTCAAAGAGATGGAAAAATCGAAGAAGATTTCTATACAACATCTGAGACAGCCAGGGAATATTTGGACGCGAGAAAAGATGACAAATCGAGTGTAACATTGGACATTCTTACAATAAATCTTCACGAAAATATGAACATTTCGGATATTTCGGACACTTATGACAAACAGGAATCGGTAGCAACACAGCAAGAGACAATACCTAAGGTAAGAGCCTTTTATCCTGATGGTGAACAATGGGAATCAGTAACTGAGGCATCGGCATCATATCGTACTCCTGTTACCAAGCCAACGGGAGTTAGAGAGACAGAAAATGGTAACATCCATCAGGATCAACCAGTGAATAGTAAGCACGGGGCAGTGACTGAAAATAGACATGGTATTCACTCACAGCACAATCAACCAACAGCTGATTATCATACGAACCAGATGAGCCATAGAATGGGCACGAATCCGCACGCATTTCCATTGGAGGCGAACAAAGCAGCGCCATCTATCGGACAAGATCTATGGCGACAATTGAAGCGCGTCCAAATACCAGTGTTTACAGGGGATAAAAGAAAATACCAAAGCTTGAAAGCTGCTATCCTGACGTGCATTGACAGTGCGCCAGCGACAGGAGAATATAAACTACTGCAACTTTGTTAGTACTTGTCAGGGGATGCGCTGAAAGTTATAGAAGATCTTGGACATTCTGCAACAGCCTATTAAGCGGCAAAAGAAAGACTAGAGATAAAATACGGGGGTAAGCGCAGACAGATCTCAATCTACTTAGAAGATTTAGAGAACTTTCGGCAAACTCGGTCGGGAAATGCAAGGGATCTTGAACAATTCGCTGACCTCTCGGACATTGCCATAATAAACTTAAAAGAGGCAGGGCTGCACCATGAACTTGAAGATGGTTCCCTGTACACAAAGTTGCAGAGAAAGTTACCTGAATCACTACCATCGGTGGATTTTCGAAAATAGCATGTCAGAATCGGTACTTACTTTGATGACGTGGGTCATACAGGAGTCGGAATTTCAAACTGTCGCTTCAGAAACTGTGCATGGTTTGACTGGGAAAGCATCAGGAAATCAACCCTTGCAGCCGTTACCAAGGAACAACAATCAGCGGGCGTTCTTTGGAGAAACTAAAGGCAATGACCGTGCCACGAAAACCGTATCATGTCAGTTATGCAGAAAGTCGCATGGGATTTGGAAGTGCCCCCAGTTTTTGAAAAAACTGTGCCCGACTGATGGAATGTAGCAATGGAGTTCCAGTTATGTTATCGTTGTCTGGCGGAAGTGCATGCCGGGAAGTCCTGTCCAAGAAGTCGCCCGTGTGGTCAGAACAGCTGCCGAGAGCTACATCACAGGTTGGTACATAAGCAACGGCACTGGCCGCAAACTACTGAACAGCATTCTTTTTCACTGAATGACACCGAGCCAAAACGTACCTAAATACCGAACAAAAATCAAGATGTACTGAATCCCAAACCTTTCTTACAGTCCAGTCACTTCCTGAACGGACGGGAAGGAGCAAAGACAACAGACCACTATGTTGAGCCAAGGCGATCGTATACCAGACTTCATAGCGCTTCGTACCATTCCCGTGATGCTAAAAAGTGGTGGTAGGCCATTGCAAGTCAACGCATTATTAGACAACGCCAGCACCAAATCCTACATCAATGCAGATGTTGCGGCGGAGTTGTCTGCAGGGCAAAACAGAACAGGTGACGGTTAATGTTTTGAATGGCCAGGTTGAAACCTTCGAAACCCAACCAGTTAACATCGAATTAGAGATTGAACGGCAGCGTAAGTAGGAAAGTTACAGCATACACAGCAAATAGGGTAACAGGAAACATGGCCATATTTGAATGGAACAAATGCAAGAAGCGATGGCCATATTTAAGAGATATTGACTTTCCACGCAGCACGAAAAGGCAAATTGTTGATGTACTTATCGGTCTGGACTGTGCGGATCTTCACTGCGCTATCGAAGAGGTGAGAGGAAAGCCAGGAGAACCTATAGCTAGGCTAATGCCACTTGGGTGGACCTGCATCGGCAATCCGGGCAAGAACCATTGTTCAATACTGCAGACAAACTTCGCATGCACCTACTTTGTTAGAGACCAGTCAGCTCTAGACAGGTTAAATGAAAACCTGAAAAGGTTCTGGGAGATTGACGAGGTCCACACTGCGCATGAAACACCAGTGATTCGACTTGAGGAACAGTTAGCTCTGAGAACTGCAGAGAATTCTCTGACATATGAAAATCAAATGTATCGGGTCGGTATACCCTGGAAAGAGAGTCGGCCGGTATTACCGGACAATTATGACATGGCTGTTCGCAGACTGGAAAATACTGAGAAAAGACTTAAAAGATCGTCAGACATTGCAGGCGCATATAACCAGTGCATCGAACAGTACGTTGAGAAAGGATATATAAGAAAGATACCAGAGCATGAGAAATGCAAATCGAAATGGTACCTGCCACATTTTCCGGTTATTAGACTGGACAAAGAAACAACCAAAACTAGGATCGTATTCGGTGCGTCAGCCAAGTATGAAGGTGTATCTTTGAACGACATCGTACATCAAGGCCCTAAGTTACAACGGAATCTGTTCGATGTACTGATGCGCTTCAGAAGGTTTCCAATAGCACTAGTATGCGACATCGCAGAAATCTACCTCCGCATTGGTATCGCACATGAAGATAAACCATATCACAGATTCCTATGGAGGGGAACAAATCAGAATCGTCGCACAGATATCTACGAATTCGACAGAGTTGTGTTTGGATTGAACTCTTCGCCATTCCAAGCACAATATGTTGTGCAGGAACATGCCAAAAAGTACCAGCAAGATTTTCCCATGGCAGTTGAAACTGTCCTAAAATCAACATACATGGACGATTCGATGGACTCAGCACGGGATGAAGATCAAGCTATAGACCTATACAAACAGCTTTCTAACCTATTGACAAAAAAAAAAAAGGTAAGAGAAAAGTCCAGGGAGTGCCACAATCACAAACCGCAGCCATTCCCAGACCCCAAGAGGAAGAGGAAACCGACAAATCCAAACAAGCAGAAATCGAACAAACGTACGAAAAGCACCGAGATTAGCTCTCTTTTCCCCAAGCGAGGTAATCGCAATACTAAAAGGACTGAAAAACACAAGAACAAAATGACACACGGAAAGACATACAACAAATCGCCTCGTAGAATAAACCACAAAGCAACAAAGAGTAAGACTAACACCGGGACCACCGCCTTAGAACGGTCAGTAGAGTAAACCACCGGGGGGTTTAAAGCACTTTTATAGCTAGCTAACTTCACCCTGGGTCCCAATGCTACTCTTAATACAGGAACACAAAAATTCGGTCCGCATAAAGGCTCCCAACTCAGTCAATGCATCAAAGCGAAAACATAAAAATCAAATTAATCACTATAATAAACAAAGACGAGTACTCATGGCTAATTCTACTGTATGCCAGAGTAAATGAAAACCAATAGTTGAACCACGGCGGGCCAAGCCTAAGACATATCGTCAAGCCCCAACCCACTGATTAAGTTTTACGAAGAGACCGTCATTGAGTCTGAGGCCCGAACAACCGTCGTGCAATTAAAGAATGAAGCATAGCCATCAACAATGATTGGGTTGACAACTAGGGATGCAGTCTGCCGCATAATATCCAGGCTATAGCCAATTCTTTTATAACGGTTAATAAGTTTTCTGAATTGTTCCGAAAAGTTAGATTTACCTACAATTTTTCTAAATCTGTACACTAAGTCACCGTAAAATTCTGGTTCCAATATACCTTGTTGCAGAAGTGTTTTCAGACTGACGCTATATTTTTCTAACAAGGCACTGTGTCTGCGATAAAATTTCGAAAACGCCTTTCGAAGTTTAAAATAACGATAGTCCTGCCCAAGAAGTTTGGCAGTAAGGGCTTTATTACGGTAGTTAAAGTCATTAAGATTTGAAGAAGCTCTTGCGAATCTAATAAGTTGAGATATGTATACCCCATATGAGGTACGCCGGGGGACATCGCCATCCAGAAAAGGGAAATTGACTATATCAAAATCAAAATAGTCTCGTTTATCATAAATTTTGGTAGAAACTGTACCATTAGATATACATAGATTCAAATCCAAAAAAGGTGCCTCGGTATCGGACGAATTTGCTCTATTTAATTGGAGTTCTGTAGGGTATATCCGGTCCACCATTTGGTCAAAGTAAAAAGCCGGCATGCATGCTAGAAAGTGGTTGTCAAATTCAGCCAAAGTGTTATCAGAGATCCCGGTGGAAGACAGAAAAGCTGAAGTTGACATAGACCGCGACCAGTTGCCATGTGCCAAAACTCTCGGAGTGTGGTGGCTCGCAGACAAGGACGTCTTTACATTCAAAGAAACTGCACCTGAGAGTATTATGGTATATACCAAACGAAATTTCTTGAAGAAAATCGCAACATTGTTTGACCCGATTGGCTTTCTTGCACCCTTTACAATCCGGGCCAAAATTCTACTACAAGATATGTGGACCGCCGGTTTAGAGTGGAATGAGGAATTAACCGAGCCGATGATAAAAGGCGCACGTGCGTGGTTTGAAGAACTAAGCGACCTGAAGCAGATACAGATACCAAGATGCCTATGCGGAGAAACTGAGGATTCGGACACCATATCGCTGCATACATTTGTAGATGCATCAGAGAACGCATATGGAGCCGTTGTATATGCGAGGTGCTTATATAAAGATGGATCTGTTACTCGCAACATAGTAGCCGCCATGACACGAGTGGCACCAAATGTATCAACGAACATCCCACGGCTAGAATTGATGGCTGCTGTTTTCGGAGTTAGACTAACAACGAGAATTTCAAAGGTATTAGATATTCCAATGAGTAAGTCAACTTTCTGGTCGGACAGCGCTAATGTATTATGGTGGGTTCGAGGTCGAAGCCGTCATTTCTGGTCATTCGTATCTAATAGAGTTGGAGAAATACAGAGCCACACAACCCCAGATCAATGGCGATATATACCGACAAAACTGAATCCGGCGGATTTTCTTAGCAGGGGAATTAAGGCAACAGAACTAGGTAGAAGAGGTACATGGTGGAGAGGTCCAGATTTCCTAGGAGAACCCGAGGAGACCTGGCCTATAAGTTAAAACATCGAGAAACTTACCACAGATGTCGAAATGAAAAGGTCAACTTTAATTCCGAGAGATCAAAATTTTGAAGCTGAGAACAACCGTTTCCATGACTCAACGCCTTTAGCTTTCGTGTCTGTCGCTGCCCATGAAACACTTTTTCTGGTGGACCCAAGTCGCTACTCCAGCTGGTTGAAACTAAGAAGAATACAGGCTTGGGTCAATCGTTTTATCGAAAACTCACAGAAATCAAAGGGAGAGAGAACATTCGGGGAGCTGTCAGCTGATGAACTGAACCGGGCAGAGAAACAATTAATCAAAGAGACCCAGTGCTTCTATTTTCGAGAAGAATGGCAATCTCTTTCGTGCGGAAGACCATTACCATCAAACAGCAAATTGTTGAGATTACAACTGAAACTGGACAGTGATGGTCTGATCCGATCTGATAGTCGTTTTAAGCACGCCAAATTCCTATCATATGATGTGAGGTACCCGGTAATTTTACCCCGAAAGAGCTGGGTAACAAAGCTGATTGTAAATGAATTCCATGAAAAAGGGCACCACGCGTCAGGAACAAACCAAACATTAGCAGCGTTATCGGCTCGGTACTGGATCATGTCTGGGCGTGAGGTCATTCGGTAATGGGAAAAGAAATGTGCGGAATATCGACAACGAAAATCAAAAGCCTGTGAGCAAATAATGGCCCCGCTGCCTCTGTCTAGATTGGAGTCATCTTTTCGGGCGTTCACAAGGACAGCTGTCGATTTCGGAGGCCCGTTCATAACCGTGCAAGGGCGAAGGAAGCGTCGAGAAAAAGATACCTATGCTTGTTTACCTGCCTAGCAACGCGAGCTGTACACCTAGAAATAGCTTTTGGTCTTGATACTGACTCCTTTTTAAACGCTTTCTATAGGATGTGTCACAAAATTGTAACAGTGGTGTTCCCTTCTCCTGTATAATAGCAGTTTTAGTTGTTAGATTTCTGTAGCGAAAGGTCCCTTTTCGGAAGGTCCCTTTTTTGAGTGACCATTTGACCAAGCATGCATGTAGTCAGTTTTAGGTATAATTAAGTTGGTAGTGTGAAATTCATTGTTCACTTGCAGTTTATGTTAGGATGTGTGAATACAGTATTCAGGATGAAAATATTTGGATATTTTTAGTCTGGTCAACTGTAAGTCAATTTATAATATAGATATTGTTATTTTGTTTATCAGATAAGGTCAAGCTTAATGAACTTCTCAACTTCAGTGTCGTTTGGTTTAAACAATATTTTATTTGACAATATAACAGTAATATGAAGTACAAACACATGGTGCAGGATCTGACAGTAAGCCAAAGCTTGATAAGATCATTTTCTGCGTCATTGTGGAACATACATTATATAAAGATGAATGGCTGTGTCAAACAAAGAGAGAGAGAGGGAGAGAGAGAGAGAGAGTCATGTTATGTGTCCCCACGGCAAGAGCGTTTCCTAATACATGTACATAAAGCTTATTTCCAAGAGATTTGGAGAGGCGATAGTTTTATACTAGTCTCGGTTTCCTCAGGTAAACCGTCCGGAATTAACAATGAACTCTTGCACTTGACTAAAAAGAGCTTCATTTTCTCCTTGCGTTTTGTTGTCAATGCCGAAAAGAAAATCATGAGATGTGTAAGCGTTTATGTTATTGGGTAAGTATCTTGTTCTTGCGGCCGCATACCTAGTGCAGTTGAAGAAGAAATGATGTGGGCTTTCGAAAGCTCCACACTGGCAAGAGGGATCGGCCACAATATTCTTCCTGAAGAGATGGGAGTTAAGCGAGCTGCACTCCATTCGCATTCTTGAATGTAGTATCTGGCCTTTGCGTGAGCCGGTATTATAATAATTTGGCGGTTTTGATATGTTTCTATTCAAACGAAATTTAAATGCCGCAATAGAGGTAGCTTCTTTTGTTTCGTCAGACAAATTATTCCATGCTCGAATAGTTGCCGGGAAAAAAGAATTATAAAACAGGTTGGAATTAGCGTGAATTGTTTGGATGTCGTTTGAATTTCGAAGGTTGTAACTAGCAGTCTCCTGTATCAGAGGAGGAACAAGATCCACAAGATAATTTGGAGTAAAACCATTTAAAATCTTAAAGAAAATTGTCAGTTTGTGCTTGTTTCTACGGCTTTGAAGTGATTCCCAGCCTAATTCTGAGAATAGTTTCTCGATGCTGCAAAGTCTTGTGGCGCCAGTTATAATTCTCGCTGCTTCTACGTGGATCGATTCGAGTTGTTTCTTATTTTCAGCTGAGCAGTTGTCCCAGACGACATCACAATATTCGAGCAGTGGCCGTATAAAACTTACATATATTTGTTCTAATGATTTTCTGCTTACTCTAAACTTCAGTGTTCGCATGAGATTCAATCGTACCCAGGCTTTCGATGCGATTTCCTGGATATGATTGAACCACGTGCATGACTTTGACAAGATGAGACCAAGGTGCTTATGGCTATCTGTATCAGGCAGCATTATGTTGTTCATGAATAACGGTGGGTGCTGTGGAGGAAGCAGTTTACGAGATAGCACCATTGAGAAAGTTTTTCGTTCATGAAAGTTAACTAACCAGTTTGCTGCCCAGGTGCTAATGGTATCAAGATCAGTGTTGATAAGATTTGCAGCTATCTGGGCAGACTCTACTATTATGTACAGACTTGTATCGTCTGCGAACAACCGTATAGAACAGCCAATATTTTTCACTATACCATTTATGTATATCAAAAAAAGTAAGGGTCCCAGAATAGACCCCTGAGGAACCCCGGCTTCAACAGGGGCCCAATCAGATGCTTGTCCATTAAGTACGACGCGCTGCCTACGTCCAGATAGATAACTCGAAAACCATTTGATCACCCTATCCGAGCATCCTATACCGGATAATTTGTGTAAAAGACCTCTGTGCCAGACCCTATCGAAGGCTTTACTAATGTCGCAGAATACTGCCCATACTTCTTTACCGCCATCTACTGCGTTACAGAATGTGTGGTATGTATGAAGTAGCTGATATGTAGTTGAGTCACCCGATACAAATCCAGATTTGAACGGAGTGAGAATTTGATTTTCTAACACATAATTATACATATGCTTGTGAACGCATCGTTCCAGTGTCTTTCCGATTTGGCTCAAAAGAGTAATTGGGCGGTAATTTGATGGCAATGACTTATCATCTTTCTTGTGAAGAGGTATTACATTTCCATGTTTCCAGGAAGAAGGGAAGTTACCCTGTTCAAGAGAACGATTGAACACCACTGAAAAAGGAGAGGCAAGGGTAACTGCGCCTTCCTTAAGGAAACGGGGACTGATTAAATCCGGACCACAAGCTTTGTTTACATTGAGGTTCAAAAGTACATCTTTAACTTCCTGGCTTGATATAGTAATAGTCTGAAGACTATGTTCTACATGGGGTAGTTGGGGCATCGGCCGATTATCGTCGACAACTGTTGACTGAGAAGCAAAGTACGTGTTTAACATAGTGGCTTTTTCAATGTCACTTTCAGCGCGTTCGTCATTCGAGTTTAGCGTGGGGATGATAGATCTTGATTTTCCGAATTTTAACAGTTGTTTAGATGTTTTCCAAAATAACTTCATATCCGTTGTTTCAATCGAGAGTAAAGAGTCCAATTTTTCAAAATAGTCATTCCTTGATTTCCTTATAAGTGATACTATTTTATTGCGAATTATCTTATATTTTTTCCAAAGGTTGGTATTTGATGTTCTTTTGAATTTCTTGTATGTACGGTTACGTTTTCTAATTAGATTTCTAATGTGACAGGTTATCCATGGGTGTTCCGCGGGTCTGATGGTAGCTACTTTAATTGGAATAGCTTGCTCTGCAGCAGACATTATAGCCTCTGTAATATGGTTTATATTTTCATCAATGTCCGTAGATAAATTTACTTTTTCTTCCAAATTATAATCCGCTAGAATTTCTCGGTATCTTTCAAAGTTACCTAGTTTAAAGTTCCATACTTTCCGTTTAAATGTTTTATTTTGAGGCCTTATAAATTTCATTATTACAACAGTGGGACAATGATATCTAATTTGATTAGGTATAAATGTATCAATAACTCCGCTTGTTAGGATATTACTAGTGCTGCGTACGAGGATTAAGTCTATAAGTGTAGATGAGTGTTCAGTAAAGTTTGTGGGTTCTGTTATCAGCTGTTTCATGCTGTATTCCTGCATTAGGTCTTTTATTTTATTGTTGTTGGCATTGAACATGTTCATGTTAAAATCGCCGAGTACTATAATATCGCGTATGTCGGTACTGTATGCCAGGTCGATACTTTCATTAATGGAGGTAAAATAGTCTGCGTTACTGTTCGGGGGTCTGTAAAAACCTCCGACGAGGACTGTTTTGGACTGTATTTGAATCTCAACCCACACAGCCTCCAGACCAGGGATTTCCAGGTCAGTTCGGCGCTTGCTGGGTAATGTGTCGCGAACATAAACAATGACGCCACCACCGGGGCGATCGAGCCTGTCTGCTCTGAAAGGTGGTGAGAAATGTTCAATACAAATACTTGCATTTGGAATTCTAGGATTAAGCCAACTTTCAGAGAAGACGTCATATGCTGATGCTTCGCCTTCAATAAGATCCAGCTTTGGTACGATGCTTTGGATATTTAAGTGCATTATACTTAAGTGCTTAGAGAGGTATTCAAACGAGCTGGATGAGCAGCTGGAGACGGAACCAATACTGCCTTCGACAGAGTCTGGACCTGGGTTTGGCTGTACATCCCCGCATAACAAGATAAGACAAGTGACCCAAAGTGAAAGTGTTGACACAAGCAGCGGGATCGTAAAGTGATAACAAATTACGTCGTTCTTTGTTGAGCATAATACACGACGGTACGGGTGTTTAATAGTTTTGTACATTTCGTTGCTACGCTGGAGTGCTAGCGTCAGGCAGAGGCATACGTGGCTATCATTAGTTTGTAGTGCGGTAGAAAGAATGAACAGAACCAAAAGGTGGAAACCACAATATGCGATGTGTTTACGACTGCCGAGACCAATAGTATTTGATATCCCAGAAAAGCCGCCTGAGCCGTCCGATTTCAATTTACAAATCATTAAATACTACAACAAAGAAACTGAAGAAAGATCAGGATCAGTCCAGACAGCAGATCCGGGATATGAAAACTCTTTCCAGTCAAGCTAGACGGATCCTCAGGCCGCGGGCACACATAATGATAAAGTAGTTTAGTATGAGGAGTAAAGGGCTTGAAAGAGAGAGAATAACAATCTAGATACATAAAAAGCAAAACAAACATATTCAAAATGTAATATAAAGAGGTTCCTAGCATAGTTGATGATGGTGCATCTGGTTCTTGTACGTTTACATCTGGGCTACACATATATGCCTACTCAGAAGGGGCACAAAGTGTCGGCAGGACCACGTAGACGTCGGCGCGACCTCTTGACGCCGCGTCGGAGCCGACGTGACCCTGCTTGGACGTCGATTTCCACATGTATCGTGTTCAAGTACAATATCATCTGGACTACGAATACAAGCCCACCAAAAAGGCACGCAAAGTGTTGGCAACGTCGCACCGACACCGGACGAACATCCCTCGTACTCGTTCACGCCGATGCGACACCGACTAGGCGTGAAGTGCCCACACGCACATTGGTCATGCTCATTATCATCTGGACTACTTATATAAACCGACCCAGAAGGCACACGGCGTGTCGGCAATATCGCGTCAACGTCGACGCAATGCAAAGCACCGCGTCGGCGCCGACGCGACGCCTCCCAAACGTCAAATGCTCACAACCAACGCGCGTGCGCACACCTTTACTACACATATAGGTATATCCAGGAGATCCATAACGTGTCGGCAGCATCGCATCAACTCAGACGCAACGCAGACATCGCGTCGGCGCCGGTGCGACACTGCTTAAACGTCAAGCTCTCCCATATATCTTTATTTTTTTATTTTTATTTACATTTTCAGCGGGGTTATGTATATAACCCTACCCAGGAGATTCGTCAACCGAAAAAGCACTCGTGTCTTAGCTATTCAAAATGCATTGCAGCTTGCGGTCTTAGTCTCTCATTATAACATTCACTCAAGGCTCGGGTACGAACATGGCCCAGTGCGATTACTCACTAAACCGTTTGCAGAACTTCAACAGTGGCTGACTATGCTGTTACAAAAGATATTTGGTGCGAGTGCTGCTTCGTTCAACAGTCATTTTAATTATCAGATACTACATTCCAACCGGCGAACAACGTCCAATCTTTGTCTTACCTACGTTGGTCCGATGTCGCAGCGGCTCAACGCTGCGATGCCGAACCGTCGCAGCTCCAACGCCGATTGGTGGACGAAACTTGTCGACAGAAAATATCTAATAGTGCGGAAGAAATATGGTCATAAAAATATGTCAGAACTGTTTCAATAGGTACGAGCGTCCAGCCGACGAATGTTGAAGCAACTTCCGATCTATGTCGGCCCGACGTCACAGCGGCTGAACGCTACGACGCCAAACCGTCGCAGCCCTGACGCCGCTCTAACGCCGATTAGTGAAATAAACATGTTAGCAGAGAAATACCTGGCAGTAGGGCTGAAAAAAAGGGAAAATTTCATAAAGACAGTATTGGAACAAACATGGGGCAGGTTACATAAAAACTAAAGTAAAAGCAAGTTAACTACAAATGTGATATATGCAGGTTTGGAGTTGTCTCTCTTGGTGCTTCGCTTAGACCAGACAGAGACTACTGTTCCCTTGAGATTCGCCAGGACCATAACATAAACAGTTCAGTGTCAAGTTTGACTTCTTAGTGAAATAAATGCACTGTTCAGAGTGTAGACCCTGATAACTTGTTTCAGTTTTAAAGTACATTGCTTATGATAAACCTGAGATACTTGTTTTAAATTGTAGTGCAGTTTTTCCTTGCTAGTATAAATCTTAAACAAGTATTGACTTCTTCAAATATGTTAACATTAGCAGTAGATTTAGTGCACTTACATTTTCTTGTAGGTGGCTTCTTGTGTCAGAGTAGAGAGTTGCTAACCCTGATCTGATGGAGTAGTTATAGCCTGGGACTCCACGTCTGTGTTCCCTCGGATCATTTGAATTACATCATCCCAACTGTGGTCCTCAGTGATGTTGACATATTATCGTATCCTTACATTATAGTATTGCTGGATACCAGGAAATACTTAATATTGATTATTAATTAACAACATTCTGATTCTTATGGGTGATTGTGTAGAAAGCCTGATGTCATTTTACTTCCGTGGACTGATTTATTTACCTGCGTTCTATTGGATTATTTACCCGTGTGGTATGATTTATTTACCTGTGTGGTACAGATCTATCTACCTGTGTGGTACTGTTTACCTACCTGTGTGGTACAATTTATTACCTGTGTGGTACGATTTATTTACCTGTGTGGTACAATTTACCTGTGTGGTACAATTTACTAGGTGATATGTTTTACTTACTTGGGTGATACAGTTCACTTACAGTTAATATGATGGCTTATCATGGTTAACATAATGTATGGTACAGCGCATATGTTGGCATAGTTCATTACTCTCAATAAGGATGACAGAGACTCTTAACTTATAATAGGAGATTGTTGACTAGTGAGATAATAATCTGAACAATGACTTTAAATATAAAATTTAATAGGGATAGTGATGTGATGCCTTACATTTTTTTTTTTATAATTTTTTAGAAGTGTTTATTAGTAAGGTGTAAATAAAATAAGTGAGCACATATCTATATTTGTTTGATCTGGTAGGTCGTGGATAGTATATGGGAGTAATATCACACAACCCAAGAGTCCTGCATCACAATTCACACGAACTTGTGACAACTGGCGATCCCGGCAGGATCCTTTTAATGATCTTACAAGGACAATCGTGTGGTATATATTTGCTCTCTCTGCTGTTTATGACGGCCAGTGTATATCGATATGTGTACACTCTGATGACTGTCAAAAAAGGTAAGAGAAAAGTCCAGGGAGTGCCACAATCACAAACCGCAGCCCTTCCCAGACCCCAAGAGGAAGAGAAAACCGACAAATCCAAACAAGCACAAATCGAACAAACGTACGAAAAGCACTAAGATTAGCTCTCTCTTCCCCAAGCGAGGTAATCGCAATACTCAAAGGACTGAAAAACACAAGAACAAAATGACACATGGAAAGACATACAACAAATCGCCTCGTAGAATTAACCACAAAGCAACAAAGAGTAAGACTAACACCAAAGATGGAAAGTTTACAAACGTTAGTAGCTACAGGTAAAGAATTAGGTTTAGAAGGAGATAAACTTGTAGAGTTTGTGCGTGAGCGTGAAGAAAGAGAGAGAAGATGTAGTTGCAAGAGAGGAAAGAAGGTCCCGGTGTTAGTCTTACTCTTTGTTGCTTTGTGGTTTATTCTACGAGGCGATTTGTTGTATGTCTTTCCGTGTGTCATTTTACTCTTGTGTTTTTCAGTCCTTTTAGTACTGCGATTACCTCGCTTGGGGAAGAGAGAGCTAATCTTAGTGCTTTTCGTACGTTTGTTCGGTTTGTACTTGTTTAGATTTGTCGATTTCCTCTTCCTCTTGGGGTCTCGGAGGGGTTGCGTTTGTGATTGTGGCACTCACTGGACTTTTCTCTTACCTTTTTTGAGAGAGAATATAAAAGGTCAGAACAAGAGCAGCGGTTAAAATTAGAAATATTAGCTAAAGAAATTGAGTTGCAAAAAGTGAAGGCTGAGGCCGCAGCTGCTCAACCCCCACCTGTACCAACCCAAGGTGCTAAAGCAAAACTACCCAGATTACCCGCGTTTAATGAACAATGTGATAATATGGACGCATACTTAAAAATATTCGAACGGTTTGCTGAAAGTGCGGGTGGGATCGTAGTCGTTGGGCTACAAATCTGAGTGCATTATTGCAAGGTACCGCATTAGATGTCTACTCTCGACTCTCGGGTTCAGAGGCCTTAAACTATGATGTTCTTCGGGAGTCCGTTTTAAAAAAGATTTCAACTCACGGAGGACGGTTTCAGATTAAAGTTTAGAAAGAGTATTCCAGAAAAAGGTGAGACTGCTAGTCAGTTTGTGACACGCATTAATAATTTTTATTTATCTCGTTGGATGGATTTAGCAAAGTTGAAGAGACTTATGAGGGTATCCGTGATTTAATTTTGCGTGAACAGTTTATGAACTCTGTTCAAAAGAATTTACGGGTATTTTTGAAAGAGCATAAGGTAAAATCAGTTAAGGAAATGGCAGAGTTAGCTGATCAATATTGTGAAGCACATGGTCATTTCGGGGAGACGTCATATAACAAACAAAGGTCAGAAAATTTGTCTAGTACTAGTACTCGTAACGTCTCGAGAAATCAAGATTCTAACCAAAAGGCCCCAAATGTTAAAGAAAGATGCTATTTTTGTCATAGCAATGAGCATTTTGTAAGAAATTGTCAAAAAAAAAGAACAATTATCGCCCGAAAACAGCTGGTCTGCTTGATAGAGGTAGAGGTTTAGCGAAAAGGTATAATGGTAGAGGTCAAAGTAGAAGTTGTGATAACGAAGGACACGATACAGCAGGTAAAGAAAATACAGACAAAGAGGGTTCTCATCAATTGCAAAATGTAGCGGTTTGTATTCTGCTAGATAAGGGATTGCATGAATGCTGTGTTGTTGATAGCTGTGTACCTCTAAAATGTGGTCATGATTTACCACTATTAAGTGCAGCTTGTAAAGATGGCAATTGCCAATGGATTGCAGACAATGTGATGCCTGTTGATACCGGATATGTTGGAAAATTCAAGGTAAATGTGTTGAGAGATAGTGGCTGTAGTACGGCGGTAGGTAAAAGAAGTTTAGTAGAACCTGATCAATTGACAGGTCAGTATAGACACTGTGTGTTGATAGATGGAACAGTAAAGAAGGTAGAAGTAGCTAATATTTATGTCAATATACCATTTTATGTAGGACAGTTAGAGGCTTTATGCATGGAAAACCCAATCTACGAATTGATCATTGGAAATGTTCATGGTGTGATAAATGCATACGACATAAATAAAAACAATATCAGGGAGTGTCAGATATATACTGATGTCAGAGTAGACACAGTATAGTGTAATACAGAAGCCATAGTTGACGTAGCACAGAGTGTGCAAACAAGAGCTCAGAAAGAAAAAGAAAAGCGCAAAGTTAAACCACTGAGAATGAGTGAACAAATACCTGAGATTTCACTTGTAGATATTAAACAAGCTCAGTCAGAGGATGAGTCTTTAATAGTCCCAAGGAGGATGTCTAAATCAGGTGAGCAAAAAGTGTTCAAAAATGGCAGTGCATACTGGTATGTAGAAGAAGGTGTTTTATATAGAAAATTTCAGTCTGAAAATGTGGAACATAGTAAGGCTTTTAAGCAGTTGGTAGTTCCTAAGGACTACAGGAAACATGTACTCAGACTTGGACATGATTCAATCCTTTCAAGGCATCTAGGCATTAAAAAGATGACAGACAAAATATTGTCTGAGTTTCACTGGCCGGGTGTACAAGGAGACGTAATAAGGTATTGTCGCTCATGCGATGTTTGTCAAAGAACATTCCCCTAAAGGTAAAGTATCACAGATACCGGACAGTGACATGCCATTGATAGAAACACCTTTTTCAAGAGTTGCAATAGAATTAATAGGACCTATCCACCCTGTATCAGAAAAAGGTAATAGATTTATACTTACAGTGGTAGATTATGCCTCAAGATATCCCGAGGCTGTAGCTTTAAAAAGGACAGACAGTGAGACAGTTGCAGAAGCTTTGTTAGATATATTCAGTCGAGTTTGATTCCCCAGAGAAATCTTGACTGATCTCGGAAAACAATTTACATCAGATGTTATGCAGGAAGTATGTAGATTAGTGTCAATATCTCATTTGACATGTACCACATATCATCCACAATGCAATGGTCTCGTGGAAAAATTCAACGGAACGTTGAAGACAGTGCTTAGGAAAATGTGCGAAGAGCAACCCACTCAGTGGGACAGGTACATATCCCCTCTTTTGTTTGCATATAGGGAAGAAAAACAAGAAAGTTTGGGATTTTCTCCATTTGAGATCATTTATGGTAAGTCTGTGAGGGGTCCGTTGAGTATCTTAAAAGATCTGTGGACAAAAGATGTTCCAATTGGTGAAGTAAATACCACTTATCAGTATGTGATAGATTTAAATGAAAGGTTAGTCTCAACAAAGGTATAAAAAGTATGCTAATCAAAGGTCTAGAGACAGAAAATTTCAGGCAGGTGATAAAGTCCTTTTGTTATTATCTACAGATAGTACTTAGCTTTAAATGCAATGGAAATGACCTTGTGAAGTTTTGGAGGAAGTAACTCCACAAAATTACAAACTTCTTGTCAATGGTAAGTCCAAACTCTTCCATGCAAACATGTTGAAAAAATACTTAGAGAGAGGAGCAACCGCTTCGCTAAATTCGATAGATCCTCAATCTAGTGACATAAGTGATGCTGGCATTATGGCTCAAGTATGTTGCCATCGTACACAGAGATATCTGAAGACAAAGAAACAGAGTCTGATCCAACCATCAATGTAAGCGTACCTAGCTTAGTACACGAAGAGTCTGTGTCTGATGTGAAAATAAATCCCGAGCTTACTAAAAGTCAACAAAAAGATTTGAGACCTGGTAAGTGATTATAAGGACGTAATTACAGACATACCTGGAAATACAAACATAACAGAACATGAAATCAAACTAACCTCAAATGACCAGTAAGATCCAAACCATACCAAGTTCCGTTTGCGTTACATGAAACAATCAAGAAAAAAATTTAGTCCATGTTACTAATGGGTATTATAGAGCCGTCTGATTCACCTTATGCATCACCAGTTGTAATAGTAAAGAAGGGTGATGGTAGTAATAGATTCTGTGTCGATTATCGAAAATTAAATCGAATCACAGTCTTTGATGCTGAGCCGGTAGGAAATACTGACGAAATCTTCACAAGGTTATCAAAAAGTAAGCACTTTACAGAATTAGATTTAACCAAAGGGTACTGGTAGATCAAAATAAAAGATACATGTTGACTGCTTTTATTACATCTGAAGGCCTATTTGCTTTTCGTAGGATGCCATTCGGTTTGGTAAACTCTGGCGCAACTTTTTGTCGAATGATGTGCAAACTACCGAGATTTACAGCAGGTAGAGAATTTTGTGGATGGTGTAATAGAACACACAGAAACATGGGCTTGTCATATGTCAACTTTGCGGATGTTACTGACAAGACTTAGAGAGCTAATTTGACTGTCAGTGTTATATATAGAAGATAGTTATACTACTACCCCGTAGGGGCTTTAGCGTTCTACGACGAAGATTTCGTGTTTAGTGATATTTGGAATTCTTAGACAGGTAGGAATATTTTTGATACGTTTACTTTTATTTATTCCTACTAATGTCAGTTGCGGCTCCTCAGCCCAACCCTGTAACTCAAAATACAGCGGACCAGCAGCAGTTAGGGTATGGGCCAGGAGTTTCTGGGGGCCCCGGAATTTGTCAAAAATTTACACGGTCAGAAGATGGACATAGTGTGAAGACTGTTACTTTTTCCAGGACGTATGTTCATTTTTTAGGTCCTGGTACGGAGTTTATAGGGCCTCATAATTTAACAGATGAGAATAATTGTTTGGTATATGCTTATGATTTTGAGGGGTCTATAATACCTTTTAATTATTCAAGGGCATCAGCTAGACCACATCACATATGGCCTTATTTTCAAAGGTGTAATTCATATCGTATTATGGGCCATTCTGTACATTTAACGGATTTGATATGTAGCAGAGATGAAGTGCAAGCAGATGGTAGGATTGTTAGTACGGCACAGCAGGATTCTATAGAGGTATTTCATGATACTCTTGGTAAGTTTAGACCAAATAATATTGTTCCGGTTGGTACTAAGTCATTGTTTGAGTTGAATAATGGATTCAGAACGGTTGAACCACGATCGATTGAAGAGGCCACACTACCCAGAGCGAAGATACAGTTTCCGGCAGAACAATATCCTAGCACGAAATTAGAGACGTTGTCTGATTATGAGATAGCAGCGTTTGATGTATATAATGGCATGTTTACTGTTAAGCATTGGAATACTGGAGAGGATTATGAGTTGAGTCATTCATTTGACTCAGGTAGAATACCAGTTGGTAGTTTTGCTGGTATGGATTCCTTGGCATGTAATAAGAATAGGTTAAGTTTATGTAACAGTTTATTGGATACTGTGTGGGGAGTACAGGCTAATATGGCTACTCAGGTTAATAGGTCACCTATAAAACCTCCTCATGTTACATTCTTTCGTTTTGCACCATATTGGACTGCTAATGGTAAGGCACAGAGGAGGGCTCAGTTCAAAGCTACCTATAAGACAACGATAGAGTTTCATTTCTCACCTGATTGTGGTATTGATATGTTCCAATGGGGTAGTCAGCCTGAAATTCATAGTATTCCACAAGTAGATCCATATGACCAAACCAGAGCAGCTGTAGATAGGTTTAATTGGGCCGTTCATGCTGAAGATTTTGTTATGCCTTTGACAGGTTATGTGTTAACAGAGACAGAGTCTCATATGCCAGATACTTTGAATACTGGTATTGAGACTGATAAAGATGCTGGTAAAGCTCGAAGCCTTGATAGTAGAATACAGGCTTCTCTAGTACATACAGGGTATGCTGTTGATGAACCGGTACGGGAAGATGGACATAACATTACAACAGTTGTCACGACAGGTGCTAGTAAACCTAGCAACTTGCAGCTTGCACCTGAGTTGTCTGCTCCTGTCTTGGCTGCTGAGGGTTTTACGGGAGAAGATATTAGGACTATTAGGCAGGAGGTCATCTGTCATCCACCCGCTGACGAGGTGGTCTATAGTCAAAACGAAGATGGCCTCATTGTTGACGAACAGAATAGACCGTTGCTCCCCGTCCAAGTAAAACAGGAGGGTGAAAATTTGTATGCATTTAATGATAGGTTTTATAGACCTGCTCAAGCATGGGAAGCAATAGGGGTAACTAATCCTCCTGTCTGGACTAAGAAAGATGGTGGCAGATTTATACCTTGGCCAAAGTTTGGGCAGTATGGTAGATTGTTTGGTAATAATTTATGTCAAATACGTGATATAGATGAGGTTAGAAAATTAAATAAGGTTGGAATTGCACAGAAAATGGATGTGGTTAATAAAAGTAAAGTTGTTCAGCAACAACAGAATATTAGAATGAAGGCACCGGCAGAAAACTTAAAACAATCACAGCCTACTGTCCCAATGGTAGTCCGTGGTTTAAAATCAGGTCCGAAGTTTCCGGCCCCCACCGTACCTGATGTTAACGAGGATTATACTCCTTTCTTTTCAGCTTGGTTTAGCGATCAAGTTGCATCTGGAGAGCTTAAACTTCCCGAGGGTTGGTCACAAGCTGTTCCTAGTATACCTAGTGGTGCTGGTTCTGAAGCTGGTACTGACGCTTCTGGTGAACAATCTATTGGTGATCAATTAACAGAGGCAGCTAAGAAGAAGTTACTTAGTGAATTAGGATTAGGATCTAGTATTCCGTCATCGCCGTCAGATCCTTGGACTGGTTCTGACGATTTGTTTGCATCTCCTAAAAGGAAGAGACGCAATTATTACGGTAGTACATTGTCAGATATATCAGATACAATTGTCAGATACAATTGTAGCAGAGAGTTGTCCTGGGACACCACCGAAGAGAAAACAACCACAGAAACCTAATTGATTGTGAAGATGACTCAGGCACATTTGAACATGGCTAGGTAATAAATATGGCTTTGTTTCCTTCTATAGATAGAATTAGAGATTTTATTAGTCATAAAATTAATAGTTATGATGTTAATGAGGTATGGAAGCCGCTTCCCTTTGTACTCATTCGTGAGTTCTTATGCCGTCAGATGTCCTATAGCACCTGGTATACAAAGTATGTTATCGCCAATCCAGACTTCTTTGTTTTACCGGGGCAAACTGTCAGGCATAATTATACTCATTATTTATATAAAAGTGAAACCTAGGATTCCTTTTTTCCTACCTTCTTTATTAATGACAGTCTTACTCATGGTCTTCAACAATTAGCTGTGTCATTTCCTAAGGATATGACATTTACTATTCCTACAGATGTCTTCTTCTCTGTAGATGTTGAGAGAATGGGTCCGAAAGACATTCTTACTATAATTAAACAAAAGTTGACTACTATTCATTGGCCTTCTGATTGGATTGTCCAAAATTTTCCTGTTGAGATACCTGTTGAGACATATGATAAATTTACGTCTCATGAAATTGTAATGTTTTGTTGTAATAATTTGTTTGCTAACCCTAAGAATAAGTACTGGATAATGACTCTTCCCATGGATAGTCCTCATATTATGAGTGAGAGAAAGATAAATTTTAACATATTTACTAAGACACAGATTGTTTCTAGGAAGTTGCAGACAAGTGTGTTTTTTGAGAATAATCGTATTGGTGTGTTACATGGGTATCCATTTTGTTTTTTTTTGTTGGATAAACAATTTAGTACTAAAGAGGAGTATCTATGGGGTGAAGTTCGTTTGCCTTTAGAATTTATAATTGAAGATTTGCAAGATAAACTTGCAGATATAGAGAAGCCTCCTAAGTTGACTGCATTGGCTGCTAGAGTTACTCAGTTGGAGGATATGACTGCTAAAAAGGCAGATAGGGAGTATACTGAGGCTAATTTGACTGACATGAATGAGCGAATAGAGAATATAGAAAGTAAGACAGATGCTTTGGATAGTGCTATTGCTTGGGCTAGGACTATTCATTTAAGTCTGCCTGAAGAACATATTAAGAAAACTATTGAAAACCAAGGTACTTCTTGGTGGGCTACCCTAGTTGGTGGATTAGGTGGTGGAGCTTTGAGTGGGTTAGGTAGTGTGCTAAGTTCTGTTATTGATTTTGGTGGGGATACAGAGAATGATTTGGCTAAAAGTGTTAGTAATAATGCTTTGAATTCTGTGGATAATGTTTTGAGTAGAGCGGGTACCAGTCTGGAAGATTGATTGATTGAGTTGGGGTTTAACGACACGTCAACCCTTGTGGGTCATTTTGTGTCGTCTCCCAGAGAAAGGGAGAAAAGAGACAGAAGAGATAGCAGAAGAGATGAAAGAGAGGGACAGGGAAGAAAGAGGAACAGGAATGAAAGTGAAGAAAAAGAAGAAATAAAAACATCACCTCCCTACCCTTACCTGCTACAAGGATAGCAGGCCTTGCCCAACTATAAGCCAATATCAGCTGGACGCCCCGGTGACAAAAGATACATGACACCTTCGCACCACCCAACCACCCTGAAAGAACTGGCTGATAAGATTACTGGTCTAGATAATTTAGTTAATGAAATAAAAGATAAGCCTGCCCCTGAATTTGATGCTAGCGAATTAAGAGCATTGATCAGAAAGAATGAAGAGGATATTATTGTTTTAAAGAGGGATGTGCGTGAGTTAAAAGATAAGTTGAAGTCTCCTTGTAAGAAGGATACTCCTCCTAAAACTCCGGATAAAGGTGAAGATAAAACTCCGGAGAAGACACCGGAGAAAACTCCTCCTAAAACACCACCTAAAACTCCTCCTAGTCCTGCTAAGTCTGAGGATGCTAAACAGGGTGCTCCTTCGTCTCCTGATCACTCATTAGATTGGTTGAAAACGGATCGTATAAGAAATATACTGAGACCTGGAGGTGTAATTGATCAAATGGCTGATAATATTACTGAACTGAATTTACATATTGCTGATTTAAATAGCCGTTTTAATAGTATGCAATTTAAGAAGCAAGGTCTTATAGCTTCTTATACTACAGGTCCATATCCGTTTAACCCTCGTTCTAATGTTCGTTTTCAGGATGAACGTTAAGAAGAGGCCGTTTGAACTGTTGGGTAGCTTGTCAAGAGATGAAGATTGGTATAGTGTTGTAATTAGTCGATTAGATGACTGGAACATTGGACCTCATATGATTTTGAATAAGGTTTATATGGAGGATGAAGAAGGCCAGTATCAGGAAACTAATAGTGCTGGCATATATAAGAGTGTGTATGCAACTGAGCAGATGTTTGTTGATGGCATTTATAAGAAGCCGATGCATAATTTGAGTACTACCCTTGAGGTGTACAATTCTCTGAGTGTTGAGCAGAAGGAAATAATTGATGGTATTAAAAGTATTGCTAATAACTTCCCGTCGGCCTTTTTCTGGCACGACGGGAAGGCAGATGATGGCTGTCAATTTATCGGACTGCATGTGCATTTGTTGGTTAGTTGTAAAGATCAGTTAAGTCAAGTGTACTCATATAGAAATATTAGTCAGAGGTTGAAGAGACATGGAGTAGACGTCAAGTCTCAGAAGGTGAGGAACCTGGACGCTTTGACTCGGCATCTACTCCTGCCTCCTCGCACATTATTGGGATGTAACAACATGCAAATGTGCGGTTTGATAAGTCGACTGATGTTGCAGGTGATTTTGCTGCTCCGCCTATTGATTTTACTGAAGATGAGGAACCAGTGATCGATCAGACTCAAGTTAAAACAGCGGGAGCCGTCCGATGGATGGAACGTTGTTTGAACATGAGGCAGAGGCAGGATCGTTTGGAGAGGCAGAGTAAGCAAGGTGTAACTGCGTCTGGGTATATTGAACGTCTTGGTAAGATGGATAAAAATGATGCTAAGATGGAATTAGAAAATAAATGTTTAACTGGTAGATTTGAGGATATTGTTAAGGGTGTCAGTGATAGAGATATTAAGATAATGAAACCTTGTAAGACTGCTAACAAGGTGGACGTTGTGAAGGATTTCATAAGGAAGTACAATCAGAAAACTGTAACAGATTTGCTTGTGGCTATAATGGACACTGGAAGCCTAGAAGAGCTGGAGACCTTTCGTACCCTTCGGTTGGGACCCCAGTTCCAGCTCGTGTTTGCACAAGCTGTGCAAGAGTTGGAAATAGAGTCTCAACAGAAGGGTGAGACTTTTATTGATTTGTTTGCTGAGAGGTGTCCTCTTCAGGAAGGGTGTATGAATGTGTTTACTACTGCTTGTTTGTATACTGAATGGTGTAGGGAGCAGAACTTGATAACTGGAGAGTTCTTGTTAGAGCTATATTCTATCTTGGATAGAGTATACCCTAAGAAGAACTGCTTCATGCTGCAGGGGGCAAGCAACGCGGGCAAGACTTTTTGGACCGATCCCCTGATGGCCGTTTCTGACATGGTGGGCCAAACGATACCCTCTCAAGATTTCTGTTTCCAAAACTGTGTAGCAAAACAGATTATTAATATTCCCGAACTTACGTTCAGTAAAATGGATCAAGTAGAGGAGGCCAAGAAGATTTTTGAAGGCCTTCCTACTTGTATCAATATAAAGAACAAGGAACCTGTGAGGTTGAATAGGACGCCCGTCATATTAACCTGTAACCAGGTGCCTTGGGCCCAGTTCGAGAAAGAAAGTAGGACATTGCAGAATCGTATGTTCTGCCACAAAGATCTGATTAAGTCTAGGGTGTCACCTTAAGCCTGATCCACGTTTTTACCAAGAGGTATTTGGGTATATCCGTAGCGAGGTCATTCCGAAGGTGGAGTGGCCTCCTGCTCCGGGAGACCTTGATTGGTATTTTGCCGTAGACTTAGTGTCAGATTTTGTGAACGATAAATGCAATACAGGGTATCAGAATCTGAAGAATGTGATTGACACTGCAGCATTGGATGGGTGGCTTGAGAGAAAATATTATGCAGATGGATATAGCAGTAGTGGTAGGTTAACAGATATTGACGTAGGTTTCTACGGGTATGAGCAGGTTAGTAGTGAAATGATGACTCGGTTGTTGGCGTGGCTGTGGCTGATTGGGCAGAGGGATGCGGTAGATTACTACTGGTCTTTTGAGGATTACAAGAAACCCAGGGTATTGAGTAGTTTGAGGCATGATGATTATGAGCCAGATCTAGATATGGATGAAGAAGATTTCAGAACGATGAAGGAAGGGCATGCTTTGGTTAGTCGTCTTCTGATGCGTGTAAGGGATTGGCCTCAATTCTCTGATAAGGCACATGATAATGAACAGAGAAAGCGTTTCATGATTAGGACTTGTCTAAGTAAAATGAGTGTTGTGCTTAAGTATATGATAACCAAAGGTAAGGAGTGGAGTTCTAGCAGGTTGACTGATGCAGAGATGGAAGTTGCTTTTGCTGCTGGTGTTACTAGTGCTAGTACCCCTAGGGCTATGAAACGTAAGTTTGATAACTTGGATACTATGGTTGTTAGTCCTATTGAATTGGCTGATAAACCAAGGGAAGCTAAGAGACTTTGTTTGCGAAAAAGGAAACTTCCAGTTCGTAGAAAGTTGGATTTTGGAGAGAAGAGTTTTGTTGCTCAGCCTTTGACTGATAAGAAGGAGATTTTGAAATTGAAGGGCATTACTCCGAAGAAAGCTAAACAGTTGTTAGATTATGCGTATAGTGGTAATCAGTTATGTTATGCAGAAGTAGAGAAGGAGACAGGTGTGGATATGGGTTTTCTTGCTGACTATGCGGCTAGCTCTCCTGAGAGCCCTTTGTCCAGTGGCTACAGCGACTTTGTCGACACGCCTAGTAGGCCAGATAATACTCTTAATTCGGGTTCTGAGTATGAGAATGAAATTGGTGGTAATCCATTAACTGTGTTCATACCTGATGAGTCTAAGTCAGAAGTTGTTATGCTTGGTGAGAATTCAGATAATCCTATAGTGATTGAGTAATAAATAAAGTTGTAGAAACAGAGATATTTGTATGTTGTGGTATATATATGTTGTGAAATAATTAATAAATAAAAAAAAAGATAGAAAAAGGAGAGGGACCACTGGAATCAGCTGGAAAAGCTGGTTCTGGTGGTCTCTTTTTTTTTTAACATCTTTTTTTTTTGCACGTGCATTTTCCCGCGTAAACATTTACCCCACCCACTACTAATGGTAGCTTAAAAGACAGGACACCATTAAGAACATGTAGTGGTGTAGTGCGATGGTGCCACTGTACCCCGGAGGGGCAAAGCGTACGCTAAAAGCAGTCGGCACCATCGCACTACACCACTACAGGCTGAAGAAAATGTACCTTATTATGAAAATGTACCTTATTATGTGGGTATACCAACAAAAGCTGACTTTAATTCTATTTAACAATTACTTTTGACTGCCAAACTGCACTAAAAGTCATGCATATATGTGGGTATACTTGCAAGGAAGGCCACTCCAAGAAGGAATGATTTGCCGCCCTTTTCATTAAAAGGATAAAGGACTCTTTTTTTTAAATTTCACTGAGAAATTCACCATTCAGAACACAGTTTCATATTCATAATTTCTCTCTCTTTTTTTTTCTTTTCAAAGGGCATCTGCAGTTTTTTTTTTCTTTCTTTCTTTTTTTCTTCCATCTTTCATATAAATATAGCTGAACAAGAAATCTGTTACTTCTTTAAACTGCAGATCTGAAGCAAGCAGCTACAGACTACTACATCTAGAAAACACAGCAGAGCTGTGGGACAATGCCTTTAGAGAACACCAGAAAGTATCTCCAAGGTGCAAAGACGGAGCTCTTTAATGGGACATGGTGTCAGAGCAAAAATTTGGGCTTTGCTGGAGAGAGCGGCTTCTTTGTAAAGGCTGTGGATTTCATTAAAAAATACACAACCTTTATGAGGACATACCTGAAAAGTCCAAGGGAAGGCGCGCAGCAAATGTAAATCTGTCTCTTCCTGTTGGACTTAGTCAGACTTCCATAGGTCCTTCCAGTTTTTCAAAGATACTGTGCAGCATTAATACCCCACCTCCATCTGCCAGTGGGATGCAGAAGTCTGCAAACAAACTATTAGATACTGTCACTAGGACCAATAAATATGACATGAGATTGCGGTGTGAGGATTTACGATCCATCAACAATTTACTAGGTAAAAAAACATCTGCAATCAATGTTCAGGCAGATGGCTATCATAATAATGCACTGGGGTTGGGAAAACTCCATTTCAACCCAGCACTCTTGTGGCAGAAAACAACAATCACAGCATTATCAGTATTCAAACAAAAACCAAGCTCTGCTCTAAGCGGAGGAATGGTTCAAGTATCAAATGCCAGCATAGAGGTGAATGCTTTTCCAAAATTGCTATGGTAATGAATATTGGTAATGAAGAAGAGTGGGCTAGGCAGTGCTTTCAAGAGCTGGCTAATACTGGGCTTGAAGTGGAGTATTTAACAACAGACCCAGACTCTTCTTCATATAGGACAGCAATGCAATTATATGAAGATGGTGTAACATCAACAGAACCGAAACACTTATTAGACACGCGGCATGTTTCGAATAACCACAGAAAATTTATCAAGAATATGACAGAGCTGATAAAATATATACCAGGAAATACTAAAATTGAAAGGCAGCAAATGCACCAAAAGCTTTCTGTTGACCTTGCTGACAGATGTCAGGCAGAATTCACACAAGCTTTTGAAAAGTTTTCTGGTGAAACATCCAAACTGAAGTCAGCTCTGTCATATACTTGTGATGCTATAGTAGAATGTTACCATGCAACCATGATCTATGCACTATGTATTCATTTGTGTGTCTAAGCACTAGTAACATCACACGTTTGCAAAAGAGCCCCTGCTTAGATGTAGGCTTTGTTTTAGAGCCAAGTGATGATAGCCGTGCTTTGATTTGCAAATGCGTAGAGTATCGCCTCAGTCAAGGAATGCTCGAAAAGACCAAGCTCAAATCTAACACACAGAAATGCGAGGCCTCCAACAGGAGTATGAGAAGGTCTTTACCAAAGAATAATACCTTTATTCGTAATTTTCCTGGACGTGCTTATAGTGCAGCGCATAATATCAATCATAGCCCTGGTGAATCAATATTTAAGCTTTGTAAATTTGTCGGTTCGCCAATTTCTCCGGGTACATGGGTAGCTCGAACTTTAAACGGATACCAGCAGATGTATGAAAGTGACAAAAAGCGCAAGAAAACGAAAACTTATAAGGAGTCCAGATGTAGAAAGCGAAGAGCTCTTTTTGCTTTACATGAAAAACAGCAAGAAGAGACTAAATATCAGAAAAAACATGCTGCTGCCTGTGCGGCCGGAGAAATTCAGAGCTGATCATACATACACAAATTTAGATAAGCCCAAAAGAGTTAAAAAAAATGAAAATAGTTTCTAATTCCTATTTTGTAAACTAACTTTACATTATACAATGAGGGTTATGAAGTTTACAACAATGCCCTTGTTTTTGGCAGGTCACTCTTTCCATGTTTGCCTCATGCGTCTCTAAAACAAGGTGACTCGATTTGACGCAAAGGCCATTGTGGCATAAATGGGACACCTCCAATTTATTTCCATCAGCATCATGAGATGGCAAATCAGCCTTCAGAGTTTTATTTGCTGCCATAAAGGCAATTATGTGTGTTCGTTCCATGCACTTTGTCCCATCTGGCCAGTCCACCAACATTTTCCCATATTTGCCTTGATGAAGGGCCCCCACCCACACATTACAATGGAATGGACGCTGATCAAACACGTTTTTTTTTGGCTAATTTCTAGCAGGCTTTCCATGAAAGCATCCATTGTCTCTGCAATGTGCTCAGAATATCAGGCGCGTGCAAAAAAGCCTCGTTTCAAACAGAAATAAGCAGTTTCGAAAGAACCTGATTTTTTGGCTTTAGGGATCTTACCATTAAATGTTTTCCATAGGCGACAATAGTAACCTTTTACATGCTCCCACAAAAACTACACATACAAAACAAAATTTTTCAAACCTTACTTGTTTATAGAGCCACCCTTGCTCAACAAGTTAATTAGAAAAAATCCATATGTTGTCCTGCTCCTTTTCAAGATATGGTCCACCATGCTTGTTTACCTGCAGTTTCGCAGTGAATAACAAGCTGACTTTTTATAAAGGAGGGGTGACCATATTAAATCAGCAACAATTTCTTTGAGCTTGCAGATATAATTATAAAACCCACATCATTTTACTTCCTTATAAAAGTCCTTTTCTCACATTGAAATGAAACATGAGATATATATCCAATGGAAGCATGTCTGGTATTTAGACTGCAACTGAAACCTCGGTCCAAAAGTGATAAAACCCGGTACTTCCAGTATTTAGTGTAATGCTACCAGTTATGTGGTCACGCTAAATCTTATGGCTCAGTATTGTGGAAGAATCGTGAAATAAATTGAATTTTGGAACTTACATTGATGTTAACTTCTTTTGTTGTAATTCCACAATCGGGAAAATCGCCGAAACACCCAACATTTAGGCGAAGTTATATTAAAATCCTTTGATAACTGTAAGCACTAGGGCGATAACAAAGGTTTTTTTTTCTAAAATGGCCACAGTTACCTTGACATTGACCCCAGCAACCTGAAAGTTGAACTTGCTCGAGATATTATAATACCCAACAATTGTGTGAAAATATATTGAAATCCACTGATAAATGCAGGGGCTAGACCGATGACAAAGTTTTTTCTTGTCTAAAAATAGCCAAAGTTACCATGGCCTTCCCAGCAACCTGACAATTGAACTTGTTCGAGATATTATCATATCCAACATTTATGCGAAATAATATATAAATCCATTGATAAATGTAAGCACTAGAGCGATGACAGTTTTTCTAAAAATAGCCACAACGACCTTGTTCTAGATCCCAGCAGCCTGAACTCGAACGCTCTAGATATTATCATACTGAACATTTGTGTAGGTTATATTAAAATGCATCAATGAATGTAGGCGCTAGAACGATGACAAAGTTTTTTTTTTTTCTAAAAACAGCCACAGTGGCCTTGACTTTGAGCCTAGCACCCTGAAAGTCGATTTTGCTCGAGATATTATAATGCCCAACATTTATGTTAGGTTATATTATAGTCAATAGATCAATACAGGGCTAGGGCGCTGACATTTTTTCTAAAAATAGCCACAGTGACCTTGAACTTAAGCCCAGGACTTTGAAAGTCGAACTTGCTCGAGATATTATCATATTTAACATTTGTGTGAAGCTACATTAAAATCAATCAATAAATGTAGGCACTTGAGCGATGACATTTTTTTTCTAAAAATAGCCACAGTGACCTTAAATATTTATCACTATTATATTATATATAAAAATAAGTTGTACAATGCAAATCATTATACATTATATATCATCGAAAGTAAATAAAAATAAGTTAAATTTTAACCATTAGATGTTACCTAAGTCCTTAAGAATTATCTCTAGGATAGTTTATATTTTATCAATAAAAGAACTACTTATCAGGTAAGTATGATACACATCAAGAATTGCGGAAGAAGTCACCTATAATATCCAAGACATTTTCAATATGTCACTTAAACAACTTATCAGGTAAGTATGATAAATAACATGTATTTCAAAGATATATATTATAGACATAGTTACACATGATTGGGTTGGGGTTTAATGACACATCAACCCTTCTGAGTCATTTTGTGTCGTCTCCCAGAGAAAGGGAGAAGAGATAGTAGAGGAGATGAAAGAGAGGGACAGGGGAGAAAGGAAAATAAATGAAATTGAAGAAACAGAAGAAATAAAAAGGATAGCAGGTCTTGCCCAACTGTAAGCCAGTACCAGTTGGACATCCCGATGACGTAAGACACACGACACTTTTGCCTCACCCAACCACCCGACACAGTTACAAATAAAAATAAATGAAAATTAATCGACGGAAAAGGGATAAAAATTCAAAATAAATAGAAATACGTTCTCCATTAATTTGAAACAGTAGCATGTCAATATCATAGATTTAACACTCCGAGAAGTTTGTCATTAGCATTCCAAGGGATTTTTTGTACAAAGTGTTGGTTACCATTTAATCTATTGTGACGTCATCATTACAAAAAAATCTGCGTCATTACAACAGTCGCATTTTTCTCTTGTAATATGATACAAGAATATAAATCAATTCTTAAAAACGAGCCTTTCAATAAAGATAAGTGTTAAAAACTATATTTGATTTCCTTTGGGATCATTTGGCCCGTTGTGGTATATTTGAAAATGGAGTTATGCTTATGTATACGCTAGAGGGCGTAAGCAGTGTTGCAAACTTCATTACTACTTATAAAGAGTCTCAATAAAACCGAGACTCCCATTTTCTAATCTGTAGTGTTTTCTTTGTTTCCAAAGGCAATCTTCTTGACTTTTGACGTCTATTTAAATATAAATAGATAGAGTTTATTTGTTTTGACTGATTACATAGAAATAATTCACTAGTGGTCTGAGGCTTCCGAAGTTCTGTGTAAAAATTGAGTTAGCGATAGCAAACGAGTTTTTTTTTACACGAAAGCCTTAGAATATCCATGAATTATTTCTCCGTAACCGATCAAAAAATAACGAATAAACGAATAACTAAAAAGTTAATGAGAAATGCTGAACAAAAAAAAAACAAAAAAAAAAAAAAACAAAAAAAAAAAAAAAAAAAAAAAACAAAAACAAAAAAAAAAAAAACGAAAAAAAAAAAAAAAAAAAAAAAAAAAAAAACAACTAGTGCCCTCGGATTTCAGTTCTAATTGAGATAATAAAAAGAGATCTCAAATAATAATTATATTTTCAAACATTTTTCTTTATATTGAACGTCTTAAAAGCGTTGAAAGTGAAAAAGAGCACAATCCTTCAATAAATGAATTAATTACGTCACAGAATTACGTCACTAATAAGCGGGTGAAAACATTCTATTTGAAGAAATGAAATAGTTCACTGGTGAGCGATTATCGGGTTTTTTATCGCAGAGAAACATAGGTAATGCATTGTTAGAAATGTAATAAATAATGCTAATATTAATAATAATTAATAACAACAATACGATGAATCATAAGACGCGGAGTAAGGAAACACAATACACTAACATAAGAAGGAGCGGTGCTTACGATATACGTTGATAGATATAATATCAATGTAATAATAACGGATTTCTCTTCTTTAAGTCGTGTTACACTGCTGGGAATTTCGCTAACACGCATATGTTACACCTCTCGTGTTTTGATCTACTGTAGTTGTTTTCGAAAATCGGTTACACCACTGGTCATTTCGCTAACACGTATATGTTATTACTCTCGTGTTGATCTGCTGTGTGCTTTCGGAAATTTGCTATTCCGCTCGTCTAAGGCTACACAGCTGGTCATTAAAATTCCTTAACACGCTTGCGTTGCGCATCTCGTGCTTTGATCTACTGTAGTTGTTTCTCCAGAATATAAACATGTTTATAGGTTTAACCTTTACTACAAACGTACTGACAATTATGAATATACTAGCATCTGACAAACATAATTTACTGGAAAAATATACAGAAGTACAAGCAAATGTCAAACGTTATTATACAACTGGAATCAGGGCATATGGTACTTGTGTTTATAAGGAAGAACGATTGATAGATAATGAAAACCACACTGAACTGTTCCTTAAAAAATAAGAAATAAATACTTACACTCTCCCTCAGAATTTCTATTAAAAAGCAGTTATACGCGAAAACAATTGCACAGAGTATTTAACACTTCAAGACACAAGATACAATTAAAAACAAAGTTTAGCGTTACAATTTCCGATATCAGAAATAAAGAAATTACAGATGAAATATTAAAAGAAATTAAGAAAGAAAGAAAGAAAGAAATCCAGTACATAATTTTACCCAACATACTTTCAACGGGAAAATAAATGATATACTCAGAAAAGGGGCAAATTACATTCCTTTAAAAAAAAAAAAAAAAAAAAAAAAAAAAAAACAAACAAACAAAAAAAAAAAAAAAAAAAAAAAAAAACACACACACACACACACCTAAACATACAATTCGAAAAAACAAACAAAAAAAGAAGAAAAAAGTGTCGTATATACAGCAGTTAATGAAAGCACCGCAAGCATAATACCCCGCCAGTTTGGTGAAAATCCATCAATATTTACTCAAGATATTGTACGCAAACGATTATACGGGCACCATCATCATTTATTCGTTATTGTACGGAAACGAAAATACGGGCATGTCTCGGGCAGATAACTCCGTAAAAAATAAACGAAATTTGCCCATTAGCAATTACCAGATCTCCACAATATCAATGCATATACCAACTTTGGCGAAAATCCATTGATATTTACTGAAGTTATCGTCCAGGAACGAAAATACGGGCAAATTTCCGGCAGATAACCGTCAAAAATTGACGAAATTTGCTAAACACCTAACCCTCCCAGTTACTAGGAACATTTTTTAGAAAATGTCTACATGACTGCATTCGTAAAGATGCATCAGAAAATATAATTAGTCCAAACATCGCCAGCTCTGAGGAGGTAAAAACGGACTTTCTATATTATCGTTCTCCAAATACAAATTAGACGCTGTATATTTTATAACGTTTGATTTCTCGTCACTTTATACCTCAGTTAAAACATGGACTGTTTTCAATACCAACCATTTTAAGAGGCATTTCTCGTATTAGGCAAACCACTTGTGAACCTAACGGATGAATCACAGTATTGTGGTTTTTTCCAACTGCAGCATGTTATATCAGCTTACAGGCCACATAATTAGTTGTAAATTCCAACCTTTATGTCAGAAAAGGAACAGTCTGTACCCTAATATTTCAAAGTGCAATGCCAAGAGTTGCACCTGCTGCAATCATTTAATTTGTCGGTCAACTATAATTTCCTCAGTTAATCATAATTTTCAGTTGTAAACAACTCTGATTTAGACTGAAAGTCAGAGGATGTTATATATGTCCTCACTTGCAGCGAAGGAGGCTGAGGAATGCAGTATGTTGGACAGACCAAACGGGCCCTTAAAACAAGGTTTAAGGAACATTTGCTTAAAATCAAAAAGCAAAGAAAATTGATACGTTTCTTTATCAACATTTCCGGAGTACTGGTCATTCATGATCATCTAGTAAAGTTTTGGTTCAACCTGTTGAAAAAATTATACACAAGTCCAATTCTACCGAAAGATTAAAAAATAGTTTAAGACATGAACTTGAACTTAAATGGATTAAACGTTTACAAACCCCTTTTCCACTTGGATTTAATGATAATATTTACCATACAGAAAATATTTCTAAAATGCCGGATTTCGATGCTTTTTCCCCTTTTAGATATTAAAAAACGTAATAAACGATCCAATGGTAAGCGCAAAAATGGCAATTTTAAACGAAAACATAAAACTGTTTTTATCTCTTTTTGATTTAAATATTCTCTTAAATTCTGGACGTCATCAAATGCTTTCTAAACTAGCTTCACTGTCTGTTTCTTCATTACGGAAGTTAGATGATGAGGCGAATAAATTTTATGACAGAAAACATGATTTGTATGAAGCAGCTCTCCTTACTAGATGTTATACTCACAATGCTCTTCGTCCTTACATTGATTCTGAAATTAACCACATTAGACACTTCATCAAAATTCCATTCATTAATAAAGGTATTGAATTCATAGATTTACCTAGCATATTTCGAGATAATAATGTTATATCAGCTATACCTTCATATTTCGAAAACACGGAATCTCCTATTATTTGTTATAAATATAACAAACCTATCCGTAATACTATACTTAATTTCAATAAATTAGTTTCTGATCTTGATATTGAAACTAGTTCCCCTGATTTTTGAGATTGTAAAGATTCTAAATTTTGTTATCAACCAGCGGGTCATATTGTCACTGGTAACTTGAAGATTATAACTGATTCACGAATCCGTTCAGTTATTTCAAAAGGACCTAAATATAGATTCCCAGCCCACATTGATTTCAATAAATGTCGGGAAACAGTTGCCAGTGCTTTAAATGATTATTGTACGCGTTGGTGTAAACGAAAGCATGTTGAGTCTAATGCTTTAAATAATTGGAAATTAAAGATTTTTAAGCTCATTGATGAACGTGTGTTATTTTACTCTAATAACCTTGATCTTCTCCCTCCTAAGCTTAAATTATCTTTTCGGTATTTGAAACAAGATATCCAAGAATTTCATAGGAAGTATGTTTCGGCTCCAGCTGATAAAGCTGCTAATAATGTTGTTGTGTGACGACTTTATTATATCAATACTCTAAAAAAAGAACTTGGAAGTACCAAACCATATGAACGGATTTCTACTGACGAGAGATCTATTGTCAATACCCATTCTATCGATTTTACTGCTAAGTTTGCAGTGAGTATTAAAGAAAAGCAAGTTAGACTTCCTACTTTATATTGGTTACCGAAACTTCATAAACGACCTTATAAAGCACGTTTCATTGCTAATTCTAGTTCTTGTACGACCACTATTTTGTCCAACCTGCTAACTTCATGCCTTACTGCTGTTAAAAAACATTGGATTAGATACTATGATACTGTTTACGAAAGGGACAGAATTAACTATTTTTGGTCAATAAAAAATTCTAAAGATGTTCTTAATAAATTTAAATCTAAAAACTTTCAGGTTTCTAAATTGTCTTCATATGATTTTTCTACACTATATACTACGTTACCTCATCACCTTATAAAAGATGAACTTTCCCGGTGTTAGTCTTACTCTTTGTTGCTTTGTGGTTTATTCTACGAGGCGATTTGTTGTATGTCTTTCTGTGTGTCATTTTGTTCTTGTGTTTTTCAGTCCTTTTAGTATTGCGATTACCTCGCTTGGGGAAGAGAGAGCTAATCTTAGTGCTTTTCGTACGTTTGTTCGGCTTGTGCTTGTTTAGATTTGTCGGTTTCCTCTTCCTCTTGGGGTATGGGAAGGGCTGCGGTTTGTGATTGTGGCACTCCCTGGACTTTTCTCTTACCTTTTTTTTATTGATTTAATTAACCGAACATTTATTCGGGAGAATACCCAATATTTGGCTTGCAACGAAGAATGTGCTTTTTTCACTTCTGATGTATATAATAATCACAATTTATGGTCGTGTCAAAAAGTCTGTGATGCTCTTGTTTGTCTTTTGATAATATTTTTATTAGATTTGAAACTAAAATTTATAGACAAACTATTGGTATTCCGATGGGAACTAATTGTGCTCCTCTTGTTGCAGATTTGTTTCTTTTTTGTTATGAGAGAGATTTCATGAAGTCTCTTTCACGTGAAAATCAGGCTGACATAATTGAGGCTTTAAATTCAACTTCAAGATATCTTGACGATTTATTAAATATTGACAATATTTACTTTGACCAAATGGTGGACCGGATATACCCTACAGAACTCCAATTAAATAGAGCAAATTCTTCCGATACCGGGGCACCTTTTTTGGATTTGAATCTATGTATATCTAATAGTACAGTTTCCACCAAAATTTATGATAAACGGGACGATTTCGATTTTGATGTAGTCAATTTCCCTTTTCTGGATGGCGATGTCCCCCGGCGTACCTCATATGGGGTATACATATCTCAACTTATAAGATTCGCCAGAGCGTTTTCAAAACTTAACGACTTTAACTACCGTAATAAATCCCTTACTGCCAAACTTCTTAGGCAGGGCTATCGTTATTTTAAACTTCGTAAGGCGTTTTCGAAATTTTATCGCAGACACAGTGCCTTGTTAGAAACATATAGCGTCAGTCTGAAAACACTTCTGCAACAAGGTATATCGGAACCCGAATTTTACGGTGACTTAGTGTACAGATTTAGAAAAATTGTAGGTAAATCTAACTTTTCGGAGCAATTCAGAAAACTTATTAACCGTTATAAAAGTATTGGCTACAGCCTGGATATTATGCGGCAGACTGTATGCCTAGTTGTCAACCCTATCATTGTTGATGGCTTGCTTCACTCTTTAATTGCACGACGGCGGTTCGGGCCTCAGACTCAATGACGGCCTCTTCGTAAAACTTTAACCAGTGGGTTGGGGCTTGACGATTTGTCTTTGGCTTGGCCCGCCGTGGTTCAACTAATGGTTTTCATTTACTCTGGCATACAGTAGAATTAGCCACGAGTACTCGTCTTTGTTTATTATAGTGATTAATTTGATTTTTATGTTTTCGCTTTGATGCATTGACTGAGTTGGGAGCCTTTATGCGAACCGAATGTTTATGTATTTCTACATTAAGAGTAGCATCGGGACCATGGGTGAAGTTAGCTAGCCGTAAAAGTGCTTTAAACCCCTCGGTGGTTTGCTCTACCGACCGTTCTAAGGCGGTGGTCCCGGTGTTAGTCTTACTCTTTGCTGCTTTGTGGTTTATTCTACGAGGCGATTTGTTGTATGTCTTTCCGTGTGTCATTTTGTTCTTGTGTTTTTCAGTCCTTTTAGTAATCTTAGTGCTTTTCGTACGTTTGTTCGGTTTGTGCTTGTTTAGTGTTTAGATGTGTCGGTTTCCTCTTCCTCTTGGGGTCTGGAAAGGGCTGCGGTTTGTGATTGTGGCACTCCCTGGACTTTTCTATTACCTTTTTTTTTGCATACCACGCCTTTTGTGTTTGTGCCGTGTGGAGACCCTAGAAAGTCTCCCCGTACATTCATTTAATGGTGTTATTATTTCAAGTGCCAGAGTTTGCACTTTACAATCACCTTTCGTATTCCTCTTTGTCATGATTCTAATTTATACCTCATTGAGGGTTAGATATTTACCGGTATTCGTATCCCGTTTATAACAATTTCTTACTTTACGTTTCTTTGGACTTATATTAGGCTTAGCTATTTATTGTCGGTTGTTGCTATACTCTGTATGCATCGGTCCTACCGCCTGTTTGCATCGCTACTTATGCCTATAATAGCCGGTACGAATACTGCTTTTTATCTAATGGTATTACTTCCTATACAACTATATGAGTATCACTAACAGATTAAAAATTACTATTTCTCCTATTAGGCTACATTCTGCTTCTTCTTTACAGATTACCCGTTCTGTTGCTAGATTTAACTCTCTGTTACCTACTGTTAACGTTTCACCTTTGAAACTTCACTCTGTATCATCTAGAAATTTATATGGCGCTTCCAATTACTATGTTTTCAGTAATCACCTTAGAATTAGACTTTCTCCAATTAAATCTCCAGTATGTACCCTAATATTTCAAAGTGCAATGCCAAGAGTTGCACCTGCTGCAATCATTTAATTTGTCGGTCAACTATATTTTCCTCAGTTAATCATAGACAATTTTCAGTTGTAAACAACTCTGATTTAGGCTGAAAATCAGAGGATGTTATGTATGTTCTCACTTGCAGCGAAGGAGGCTGAGGAATGCAGTATGTTGGACAGACCAAACGGGCCCTTAAAACAAGGTTTAAGGAACATTTGCTTAAAATCAAAAAAGCAAAGAAAATTGATACGTTTCTTTATCAACATTTCCGGAGTACTGGTCATTCATGATCATCTAGTAAAGTTTTGGTTCAACCTGTTGAAAAAATTATACACAAGTCCAATTCGACCGAAAGATTCAAAAATATTTTAAGACATGAACTTGAACTCAAATGAATTAAACGTTTACAAACCCCTTTTCCACTTGGATTTAATGATAATATTTACCATGAAGGAAATATTTCTAAAATGCCGGATTTCGATGCTTTTTCCCTTTTAGATATTAAAAAACGTAATAAACGATCCAATGGTAAGCGCAAAAATGGCAATTTTAAACGAAAACATAAAACTGTTTTATCTCTTTTTGATTTAAATATTCTCTTAAATTCTGGACGTCATCAAATACTTTCTAAACTAGCTTCACTGTCTGTTTCTTCATTAAGTAAGTTAGATGATGAGGGGAATAAATTTTATGACAGAAAACATGATTTGTATGAAGCAGCTCTCCTTACTAGATGTTATACTCACAATGCTCTTCGTCCTTACATTGATTCTGAAATTAACCACATTAGACACTTCATCAAAATTCCATTCATTAATAAAGGTATTGAATTCATAGATTTACCTAGCATATTTCGAGATAATAATGTTATATCAGCTATACCTTCATATTTCGAAAACACGGAATCTCCTATTATTTGTTATAAATATAACAAACCTATCCGTAATACTATACTTAATTTCAATAAATTAGTTTCTGATCTTGATATTGAAACTAGTTCCCCTGATTCTTGAGATTGTAAAGATTCTAAATTTTGTTATCAACCAGCGGGTCATATTGTCACTGGTAACTTGAAGATTATAACCGATTCACGAATCCGTTCAGTTATTTCAAAAGGACCTAAATATAAATTCCCAGCCCACTTTGATTTCAATAAATGTCGGGAAACAATTGCCAGTGCTTTAAATGATTATTGTACGCGTTGGTGTAAACGAGAGCATGTTGAGTCTAATGCTTTAAATAATTGGAAATTAAAGATTTTAAGATTGATGAACGTGTGTTAATTTACTCTAATAACCTTGATCTTCTCCCTCCTAAGCCTAAATTATCTTTTCGGTATTTGAAACAAGGTATCCAAGAATTTCATAGGAAGTATGTTTTGGCTCCAGCTGATAAAGCTGCTAATAATGTTGTTGTTGTGTGACGACTTTATTATATCAATACTCTAAAACAAGAACTTGGTAGTACCAAAACATATGAATGGATTTCTACTGACGAGAGATCTATTGTCAATACCCATTCTATCGATATTACTGCTAAGTTTGCAGTGAGTATTAAAGAAAAGCAAGTCAGACTTCCTACGTTATATTGGTTACCGAAACTTCATAAACGACCTTATAAAGCACGTTTCATTGCTAATTCTAGTTCTTGTACGACCACTATTTTGTCCAACCTGCTAACTTCATGCCTTACTGCTGTTAAAAAACATTGGATTAGATACTATGATACTGTTTACGAAAGGGACGGATTTAACTATTTTTTTGTCAATTATAGATTCTAATGATGTTCTTAATAAATTTAAATCTAAAAACTTTCAGGCTTCTAAATTGTCTACATATGATTTTTCTACACTGTATACTACGTTACCTCATCATCTTAAAAAAGATAAACTTATTGATTTAATTAACCGAACGTTTATTCGTGAGAATACCCAATATTTGGCTTGCAACGAAGAATGTGCTTTTTTCACTTCTGATGTATATAATAATCACAATTTATGGTCGTGTCAAAAAGTCTGTGATGCTCTTGTTTATCTTTTGGATAATATTTTATTAGATTTGGAACTAAAATTCATAGACAAACTACTGGTTTTCCGATGGGAACTAATTGTGCTCATCTTGTTGCAGATTTGTTTCTGTTTTGTTATGAGAGAGATTTCATGAAGTCTCTCTCACGTGAAAATCAGGCTGTCATAATTGAGGCTTTCAATTCAACTTCAAGATATCTTGACGATTTATTAAATATTGACAATATTTACTTTGACCAAATGGTGGACCAGATATACCCTACAGAACTCCAATTAAATAGAGCAAATTCTTCCGATACCGATGCACCTTTTTTTTGGATTTGAATCTATGTATATCTAATGGTACAGTTTCCACCAAAATTTATGATAAACGGGACGATTTTGATTTTGATATAGTCAATTTTCCTTTTCTGGATGGCGATGTCCCCCGGCGTACCTCATATGGGGTATACATATCTCAACTTATAAGATTCGCCAGAGCTTCTTCAAATCTTAATGACTTTAACTACCGTAATAAAGCCCTTACTGCCAAACTTCTTAGGCAGGCTTATCGTTATTTTAAACTTCGTAAGGCGTTTTCGAAATTTTATCGCAGACACAGTGCCTTGTTAGAAGAATATAGCGTCAGTCTGAAAACACTTCTGCAACAAGGTATATCGAAACCCGAATTTTACGGTAACTTAGTGTACAGATTTAGAAAAATTGTAGGTAAATCTAACTTTTCGGAGCAATTCAGAAAACTTATTAACCGTTATAAAAGAATTGGCTATAGCCTGGATATTATGCGGCAGACTGCATGCCTAGTTGTCAACCCAATCATTGTTGATGGCTATGCTTCACTCTTTAATTGCACGACGGCTGTTCGGGCCTCAGACTCAATGACGGTCTCTTCGTAAAACTTAAACCAGTGGGTTGGGGCTTGACGATTTGTCTTTGGCTTGGCCCGCCGTGGTTCAACTAATGGTTTTCATTTACTCTGGCATACAGTAGAATTAGCCATGAGTACTCGTCTTTGTTTATTATAGTGATTAATTTGATTTTTATGTTTTAGCTTTGATGCATTGATTGAGTTGGGAGCCTTTATGCGAACCGAATTTTTATGTATTTTTGCATTAAGAGTAGCATCGGGACCAAGGGTGGTTAGCTAGCTGTAAAAATGCTTTAACCTCCCCCCCCCCCTCCGTAGTTTTTTGCTCTATCTACCGTTCTAAGGCGGTGGTCCCGGTGTTAGTCTTACTCTTTGTTGCTTTGTGGTTTATTCTACGAGGCGATTTGTTGTATGTCTTTCCGTGTGTCATTTTGTTCTTGTGTTTTTCAGTCCTTTTAGTAATCTTAGTGCTTTTCGTACGTTTGTTCGGTTTGTGCGTGTTTGGATTTGTCGGTTTCCTCTTCCTCTTGGGGTCTGGGAAGGGCTGCGGTTTGTAATTGTGGCACTCCCTGGACTTTTCTATTACCTTTTTTTGCACAAGTACATGGTTTGTTAGTAGGATAAGCGGGAAACAGTTCAGACAAATATTTATTTTTTCCCAGCCATTGAAATGCCATAAAAGTGATTTTTTTTCACCGTTATGCTTTGCACTTTAAAAACACGTTTTCAAAGAAAATTTATTTTATGATGAAATGATAAGAATCAGTTCAATCTGATCAAGTAGGCCAATTTTTTTTTTCTTCCTCTTTTATGCAATGCAATGGACTTTGTTATGTGCTACGTATAAAAAATGTTAAAAGAAACAAAACGTTTAGCATTGTTTGCAACAGATCATTAAATACCATAAGATTTGTGGTTACGGACACCTCAAAACAGTAGTAATTTCCGTAACCTAAAACCATGTGTCTTAATAGTTTTGACGTTTATTCATATAAAGTAAATCATTTAAAACCTTTGGACATTAAAAGGTATAACATTGTTTTAAAGTAATGTGACAGGTATTGTGGTATATAAAAATGAAGGAACATTGTGCTGTATCTATTAAAAAGTGCAGTCTGACAGATGCAACAATGTACCAGAATTTAATAACCCTGGTTTCATTTTTTCTACACAGAATTTTGTGAACTTTGTTAAAGCAATGTTAGGCACTTTTATTGCTGCAGAAATAAATGCAAACTCATCTTTACAGCCAGGTTCTGAATAAACAGTATGTTGATGAATATTCTTTCGAACAAAAGTTTTGTAGTGTCTGTATCCGTTTCTTGCGGTTATAAGTTACCATAAATCTTGACTTAGCTTCTGGAGAGACTTTTGACTTTGAAAGTAACATGATTGCATTTAACAAATCCTACACTGGGTACCAAAAACCGCTTTAAAGGTATTTATGCTTTTTGTTTCAGAAGTCATCGATATATGGCAGATTTTGTATGTGTAATGGACATTTGTCAGTTTATTTAAAGTAAATGTTGACATAAATTTGTTCATAAGCATGCATTTATTGATTATTAAAATACCAGAAAGAATGTAAGATCAAAATGCTTCAGTTCTGTCCATTAACGGACAAAACCTATGCTGTCTCAAAATGTTTACGGACACTACAAAAGTTGCTGATCTGTTTTTGTATTCTGTTTCACTTATTTCGATGAATTTTTTGATAAAGCTGCTAAATTTCTGTTCAATTCATATGTTTAAGAATTTATCTGCAAAGACTAGACCAGTTTCACAATCGCGAGTTTTACCGCTCTCGCTAATCCACGCATAATCTCATTAATCCAGAGCGAGGCTTGCGGTGTATCACAGATAACAATGACGGATCGTCAGACCATGACTAAGTACACAATAGAAGATTTGTGGAAATTTCCGTGTCATAAGCAGTCCCATTTCTTCTTCATGACTCTCCTCTACACTGCTTTTCACCAACCCAAAGAAGATCGTTGCTGTCTGTATTTAGTGATCTTGAGTGTTACTGATTTTAAGTGAAACATTTTAATCAAAACTGATTTAAGCGCTCTTGTATGTTATCGCAGACTTGTATATGAAATATATCCGCACATTCTGATCATGACCATCTTTGTTGAGCTTCCCGCAAAACGTCATTTTAAGTTTACATGTGCTGTGATCAATATATGCTACGTAAAATATCCGGGACTTGTTTTTTACTTGCTGACATTTCGACCTATTGCTTTGATTCGCGGAAACTGTCTTGGTAATTTAGTTTTGTTTTTATATGTGTCTGTTTTATATGCATTTCCGACAAGAAAACGCTCTAGAATCCAACATCTTAATAGTTCGTTATTCTCCCAAAACGGTTTCCCCGCCACGCTGTCATCTTACCATTTTACCATTACGAGCACGCAGTACCGTTATTAGCACGCTTTTTTTTTCATGCGAGAGCTATAGAAAAATTTAACTTATATTAGAAACACGAACAGTTCAGTGTATCGTCGTCTGGGGTGCATCTGAGCATCCCATAAGATGAGACCCTACACAGGGTTTACGTGATAGATTCAGTGATACTTAGAACTATTTTAGTGGCCAGCAGGAATAACCGTTTTGATGCGCAGATCTCGCAAACGGATAAGGTACTATTTTGCTTGGGTGCTTGTCGTCTTTCAGCAGAAAACGGTGAGCGTGCATTTCTGAAGTCAGTGACAAAAATTCGACTTCCGAAAATTTTGAATCGGAAAAAAATCAATTAAAAAAAAAACCAAACCAAAAAAAAAAAAAAAAAACAAAAACAAAAAAACAGCAAAACCTCCGTACCGCCCCCCCTCCCCCCCCCCCCCCCCCCCACACACACACACAAAAACAGCCTCAGAAGATAAGAAACATGACACCCGCGTATGCATCTCGATGAATCATTCGGTCGGTAGAGGCAAGACACAATGAGGAAAGTCAGTCGCATGCTTTAATTGCTCGACCAGTTTACGATCGCTGAAGTGATAACTGCCACCACCTGTTTAACTACCGCTTGCTAAGCAAGTAGATAACGGTACTATCGCAGATGTGAAAAACACGCGGCGAATTACTTCTTTTACGACGCTACCGACAGTAAGAATAACACGTTGCGGACATCAGTCAAATAATCCAATCATAATTAGTAGAAGTCCCACGGGGAAAAACATGCGTCCGGCGGACTCGGCTTTGAGAATTTTTAGGAATCCGGACCCGGGTTTCTTGAATTTATCACTGGTTGTAGTGAGAGCCTTTCATTTCCGCATTGTCAGTACACCACCAGCCTCGATCTCGATACATTTCCGGAAATTTTCCGCTCGGCAATTATCGGAAATCACGATTGTGAAAAGGGTCTATTGCGCATTGAAGTCTCTTTTGTTACAATCCACCTACACCTACAATCCCTAAAAATTGATTTCATAATTGTTTGTATTATAGTCAGCCACAGTGCTTATAATGATGATAGGCGAATATGATATTATTATGAACATATTATACTAGTAAAGTTTTATTTGATTTTTGTTTCCCTAAATAGCAATAAAATAAAGTTATCCTGCAAGCATAGTTTTGCTTTAATAATACACTTCGTCAGATTCAAATAAAGACCACGAAACACTAAATAGAGACTTCAGAGCAAACTAAACGGACAAAATAATTTTAAAAGTATTTGTATCTGGTCACTTGATACTCAAAATGAAGGATGCAGTAATATAGATTGATCGTTTTGTCAGTCAAACAAAATTCATGAAAAAATGTCAGTCTTCTTCTCTCTTGACAAAAAAAAGGTAAGAGAAAAGTCCAGGGAGTGCCACAAACACATACCGCAGCCCTTCCCAGACCCCAAGAGGAAGAGGAAACCGACAAATCCAAACAAGCACAAATCGAACAAACGTACGAAAAGCACTAAGATAAAAAAAAGGTAAGAGAAAAGTCCAGGGAGTGCCACAATCACAAACCGCAGCCCTTCCCAAACCCCAAGAGGAAGAGGAAACCGACAAATCTAAACAAGCACAAACCGAACAAACGTACGAAAAGCACTAAGATTAGCTCTCTCTTCCCCAAGCGAGGTAATTGCAATACTAAAAGGACTGAAAAACACAAGAACAAAATGACACACGGAAAGACATACAACAAATCGCCTCGTAGAATAAACCACAAAGTAACAAAGAGTAATACTAACACCGGGATCACCGCCTTAGAACGGTCGGTAGAGCAAACCACCGGGGGTTTAAACCCTGATAAATCTGTAGAACAGAAGCACTGGATAAATGATAAATTTCTAGACTTGAAGCACTATAAATTTGTGAAATCCCACACTTTATTTATCTTTCCCAAGTGCAACATACGAGTATGTGGCCATAATATTGTGATTTGCCCGTAACGAAAGACTAACTTAATTTTATAAAACATAACGCATATTTTACAGTTGTTAACACATTATTGTTTAAAAAAAAAGGGTTTACTATGGGATCCTATGACTTGGCGGATCTACAGAAGCACACATAATTGAGTTCTTTAGATTCATTGATGGTGGTAGCATGAAAATTTACATAGACTGAAGATATCAATATTTTCTCACATCAGTTGCGTCTTATTGCCCTAAAGAGTTAAAATAGAATTTAAGGTGATCAAATTCCATACAAATTTTCTGGATTTAACATAATGCTACAACAGAGTTTATCTGAAACCCTTCAATGCGTACTCGTATACAAACTACACTTCAAACGACCCAAAAGGTATTTAAGGGGATAACTGCCACAAAATGTCACAGATATAGGAACATTTCATGCAAGCAAAGAAGAATACAAGCACATTTAGGAAAAGACTCATGAAATGCAATTATCCTGCACCCTACATTCGAAGGCACATGCCAAATTACTAGTCGAAAGAGAAAATCAACAAGCATCAAACTGTCTGACAAATCGGACAATAAAAACTAGATTTTAAAGAATATTTTATTAAAGAAGTACAGGGACGTGTATAGCATCGACTTAAGCTACATAACAACCAAGAAACTTAAATCACTACTCTGACCGAAAAGAAACTGCACAAAAAGTTACAAAGTATCTCAACCTGTCATTTAATTTGAGAAATATTATTATGCAATTAACGGGACCAAAAATATTAACAGAAACATATGGAACTAAAAAATTGGGTACCATTTTTCCTTTAGCGCGTCGTGTTTGTAACGCTGATCTCGCAAATAGGAGACCTTCAATATAGAAAAAAATCTGATCAACAGCAGATTTATTTCAAATCTCGTTTCTAGACATTATTTGTCATCACGTTTGTAACTCTTATTCCAGATTATCATCAGAAGTACCTGGGCTGAAAAAACTTTTAACTACATCGTAAGGCATGAATGTTCCAAGCTATACACCTACGATCAACATCAGTTCATATCTACAAGCAGCAGCCTTCCAGAAAAGACCTGAAACACAAACTTTTATAAATGAGGAACATTCAATCAATCTGTACGAGTACAGCACTAGTTAGTTTAAACATATTTTATTCAGACTTGATGGCACATCAATAAATATAACAACATACAAAATACTAGGATTGGAACAAAAGCAAATTGCGTATGAAGTTCCTCTCCTCATATATACAATTAAATGTATCTGATAACGGCACAAGGTTGTAAATATGTTAACACATTCATGTGACATATCTACCAATATATGCTAATTTTAACATTAGATTACTATATAGCGAAAGTAGAACCTTATATGTTCAAACATAACAAACATGAAGAACAGGAAAAAAAAAAGAAAAGAAAAAATAAAAAATTATCTACTTTGTAAATAAGAAGGAAGAAAAAAAAGAAAGAAGTGCCATGAGGTGGAGCGAAAGGGCAGATAAAAAAGACAAAAGAAACAACCAAAATGTGTTAAAAGAGTAGGGAACGCTATCTGCACTGCGAGAACCAAAAATGGCCAAATACACTATCCTGTTGTCCTACTGGATACCAAATATATGTGACTGACCTATCTCACCGGTATCATAATACATGTATTCGCATCACTCAACAATGAGGAAAACTATGCCACGATAAGGTTAGATTAAAAAACGCTTACTTTGTTTAATGTAATTATGAACTGCTTCGAATTTTTACGTTATTTTCATAACTTCCAGTGCTGTTGCCAAACAAGAGAACATTAACAGAAATCGGGTAAATAAGTGAAACTATCCGGAAAAAGTTCTTGTAGGGGACATGCTAACAGAAAATGATCAGTGGTTGCTGTACTGCTACAAGCGCACTGGGAAGTATCAGCAATATTTTACGAAAAATATTCTGATTTAAAGAACTACAGTTTGTTCGAAGACGTGTATGCAACATCTGCAGACGTTTGTCGCCAATATAAAAGTATTTAGGTATTTCTGGAACAATTAAAAGTATTTAGGTATTTCTGGAACAATTACGTTTTGGTCAAGGCGTGATTTGAAGGCATTGACTGAACTAGCTTTTTTTGTTTCTTGCGACAAACTATTCCATTCTCTAATCACAGAAAGGAGAAAAGTATTATAATATTGACGTGTTCGTGATTCAACAGTTTGTAAGTTATTTGCATTTCTTAAATTATATGAAGAAATATCGCTGACAGAAGGTGGTAAAAGAGAGGAAAGATAACTAGGACTTATATTTGAATACATTTTGTAAAACAGAGATAATTTTTGCTTTCGTCTTCTAAAATCTAGGGTTTCCTATCCTACTTCTGAATATAGTGTTTCAATGGATATTAATTTTGTTGTTCCCGTAGCAATTCTTGCAGCCTCATTTGAATTTTTTCTATCTCTTCTTTTTCGTACTATGTAAAGTTATCCCAGATTTTGTTTCCGTATTCTAGGATTGGTCTTATAAATGTGGGTATATATGATTTCGAGAGATCTACGGTCAAGTTGGAACTTAAGTTTACGCATAATGTTTATTCTGGTCCACACTTTGGTTTTATGTAATCAATATGTTTATGCCACGTAACATCGTTTGATAAAAATGCCAAGATGTTTATGAGTATCTACTTTGATTATTTGTTCTGACATAAAGATAAAAGGGTGGTCTGGTTGTTGGTCGTCCGTGATATTATAAGGATTGAATGGATTAAAAGACACCAACTATTGTTTTGCCCATCGTGCCACTTTTTCCAAGTTTAAATTAAGATGTTCAGCTGCAAGTGTTGCTTTAAACCCCTCGGTGGTTTGCTCTACCGAACGTTCTAAGGCGGTTGTCCCCTTATTGGTCTTATTCTTCATTGCTTTGTGGTTTATTCTACGAGGCGATTTGTTGTATGTCTTTCCGTGTGTCATTTTGTTCTTGTTTTTTTTTTCAGTCCTTTTAATATTGCGATTACCTCGCTTTGGGAAGAGAGAGCTAATCTTAGTGCTTTTCGTACGTTTGTTCGGTTTGTGCTTGTTTAGATTTGTCGGTTTCCTCTTCCTCCTAGGGTCTGGGAAGGGCTGCGGTTTGTGATTGTGGCACTCCCTGGACTTTTCTCTTACCTTTTTTTGATCTTCAACAACTATGCATAGGCTTGTGTCGTCAGCAAAGAGGCGAATATTTGAGCCAATATCCTTCACAGTGTCATTTATGTACAGCAAAAATTATAAAGACCCAAGGATGGATCCTTGTGGGGCACCGGCTTTTAAAGAGTTCCAGTATGATTTAACATCTGAAAAAGTCACCCGTTGTTTTCTGTTGCTTAGATAATCAATGAACCAATTCAGAAGACTTCCTGCTATGCCAGCAGCTTTCAGTGTTTGAATGAGACCAGCATGCCAAACACAGTCAAATGCTTGCCAATGTCATGAAAGACATAAAAAAAAAGGTAAGAGAAAAGTCCAGGGAGTGCCACAATCACAAACCGCAGCCCTTCCCATACCCCAAGAGGAACAGGAAACCGACAAATCCAAACAAGCACAAATCGAACAAACGTACAAAAAGCACTAAGATTAGCTCTCTCTTCCCAAAGCGAGGTAAGAGTTGTCAAGCATGACAGAAAGTATTATAGAGATAAGTTAATTGATTAACAGTAGAATCTCCCGGTATAAATCCAGATTGTTAGGGTGAAAGGATATCATTATCACGAAAATGATTGTAGATGTGTTTGAAACTGCATCTCTCAAAGGTTTTATCCAAGGGTTTAAGCAGAGAAACAGGCCTATAATTTGAAACTAATACAGGATCACCACTTTTGTGAATCGAACAGACGTGTGCTTCTTTCCAGTTGTCTTGAACTTTGCTATTTTGAATTGAAAGGTTGTAGAATAACGATAGTGGATCTGCAAGTTCATTTGCCAATTCACGAAGAACTCTATTATCTATACCATCGGGTCCAACAGCCTTCCCCAAGGGAAGATTTTCCAAAACTGATTTCACTTCTAAAGCCGTAATGTTAAGTGATGACAGTGTATGTTCTTCACTAACTAATATAGGAACTTCAGGAACATCTGCATTTGAATCGTCCAACAGTGTCTGAAATAATCATCAAAATATTTTGCTTAACCTTGGTCCTCAGTATATGTACAATCTTTATGTTCAAGTGATGGTATGTACGAATTAGAGAGTGGAGATATAAAAAAAATTAAAGTTGACCACCAGTCTTCGGAGGTAAGAGTACTAGTTTTTAATTTATTCGAGAGATTATCGGTGTATTATTTCTTAGAGTTACGAATCATTTCTTTTACTTTATTTCTTACGTTTCTAAACATCAGAAGGGAAGGATATTCCAAGCTATACTCCTACGATCAACATCCAGTTTATATCTACAAGAAGCAGCCTTCCAGAATAGACCTGAAACACAAACTTTTATAAATGAGGAAAATTCAATCTGTTCGAGTATAGCACTAGTATACGTATACTGGTAAAAGAAACACACTTAACAATGATTATAGTTATACCACATACACCACTATAGATCTAGTTATTTCTGACGCAGAAAGTAAAACAATGTTTATCAGTGAATGTTAAAACTGTAGATTAGTGAACAGATTCATACATAAAATGCACAACAGCCTTAAAGTGTTTAAAAAGCTACATGAATATTTTTACACGACAGATAACGATTACGCTTTCTAGTAACAATTTAGTTTACAAGTGGTGCTTGGCACGAGTCACCACGATGGTTAGTTTGAAACAGCAAGTACTCGTATACGCTGTATGGACAAGACTGTTCATATACACGCATTTTGTACATCTACATTGTATACAGCTAGATCCTTAGTCTCCCGCACACACGCACGATCGTTCGCAGTTTTGAACGCATGTCGGGTAATTAGAATATCGCATTTATTTCGCCCTGATATTACGGTAATACCATTGAAAATCAAAACATTAACAGCAGTGGTGGGTGGATTGTTTCTGAATATAGGCTAGGAAAACAAAGAAAGGGGACTAAAGACTTTCATTTAACCCTTAACTTCCTGTTATTAAAGCAAACAGTGCAAACTCTGATTAGAAGCCGCAATATGCGTCGTCTGATCTCGGCCTGTACTGTTTGCCAATGTCCAAGCACTAAGCCTAGGTTTCAAAAGAGTTCGGTTCGGATACCGCAGGTTGTGGACTTCATATTGTGAACATTTAGTAAGTCTTTCACTTGCGCAGTTAAATTTCATTGGTCTGATAATCATGTGTATGATAACCTTAAGGAAATTTTGTGTATGTATACACTGGGTCAGTTGTAAACAATCGATGCAAAACCGATTGTAAACAATCGACCCAAAAATGAAGTTAAACTAAATGTCTACTTCAAAACGTTTCCGTGAAGATTCGGTTTATAAGCAGTTTTCCTATAATGAAAATTTGCGTTAAATTGTGTCATCATCGCTTCACCATGTACCAAAAGGGGCATAAACACGTCTTATTACGTTTAGTTTACTACACTGCAGCTGCTGTTAGTGCCGTGTGGCGGCGGTAGAACATCTCCCAGTACATCACGATAGTGCAGATTATATTTCGGTTTCCTTTCGGATCATTGGGTCTGTTGTGGTATATTTAAAATGGAATTCTGCTCCTGTATACGCTAGAGGACGTAAGCGGTGTTGCTCATTCATTACTACTTATGTAGAGTCTCAATAACCTAGAAATTTAAGATACTGGTACTGAACGAAAAGAAACTGCACAAAAAGTTACAAAGTATCTCAACCTCTGAAAATTAATTTGAGAAATAAGTAATAATATTATGCAATTAACCGGACCACACGAATGATTCCAGTTGTCTTAACAGAAACATATGGAAGTAGTTGCGGTCATGGTACCTAAGCCGTAATCCAAACTCATAAATCTATAAAAGAATGACGAATCAGAGTGTTCAGACCAACAGACATGGACCCCAGAATAAAGGGTGTAATCAGGCGTCCGGGGATAGTAAGCATTACTTGGTAAGTAAGCTTCGCCCACCATGCTCATAGGCCTGAACGAAGGAAATATCGGTAGAAGCGTATGTCCGGGATTTGGGAAGTCTACTTATGGCGCGTCACTGTCAAAAACGGGTACCAGTTTCCTTTTGTGCGTCGTGTTTATAACGTGATCTCGCAAATAGGAGACCTTAAATATAGAAAAAAAATGATCAATAGCAGATTTATTTCAAATCTCACTTCTAGATCTTTTTTATCATCACGTTTGTAACTCCTATTCCAGATTATCATCAGGAGTACCTGGGCTGACAAAAATTTTAACTACATCATAAGGCAAGAAGGTTCCAAGCTATACGCCTACATCAACATCCAGTTAATATCTACAAGCAGCAGCCTTCTAGAATAAATCTGAAATACAAACTTTTATAAATGAGGAACATTCAATAAATCTGTACGAGTATAGCATTAGTACACGTATACTGGTAAAAGATACACACTTAAAAATAATTATAGTTATACCACATACATCACTATAGACCTAAGTTATTTTTGGCGCGGAAAGTAAAACAATGTTAATCAGTGAATATTAAAACCGTAGATTAGTGAACAGATTTATATATAAAATGTACAACAGTTTTAAAGTGTTTAAAAAGCTACATGAATATTTTTACATGACAGATAACGATCACGCTGATATCTAGTAACAATTTAGTTTGCGAGTGGTGCATGGCACCAGTTACCACGATGGTTAGTTTGAAACAGCAAGTACTCGTATACGCTGTATGGACAAGACTGTTTATATACACATATTTTGTACATCTACATTGTGTACAGCTAGACCCTAGTCTCCCGCACACACGCGCGATCGCTCGCAGTTTTGAACCAATGTCGGGTAATTAGAATATCGCACTAATTTCACCCTGATATTACGGTGATACCATTGAAAACCAAAGCATTAACAGTAGTTGTGGGTGGATTTCTCTGAATGTAGGCTAGGAAAACTAAGAACGGGGACAAAAGACTGTTACATTTGACCATTGACTTCCTGTAATTAAAGCAAACAGTGCAAACTCTGATCAGAACCCGCGTTTTGTGTCGTCTGATCTCGGCCTGTACTGTTTGCAAATGTCCAAGCACTAAGCCTAATCCAGGTTTCAAAACAAAGAGTTCGGTTCGGAGACCACAGGTTGTGGTAATACGTGTTATTTATTCTTACCCCGAAGGGGCATAGCGTTCTACACAGAAGAATATTGGAATTCTAAGTAAGGTAGGAATATTTTTTTTATATTTATTTAATTTAATTCCTACTAATGTCAGGTACAGCTGCTGCACCCAATCCTGTTGCTCAGAATACAGAGGCACAGCAGCAGTTAGGGTATGGGCCAGGAGTTTCGGGCGGTCCGGGTATATGTCAAACATTTTCACGGGCAGAAGATGGTCATAGTGTAAAAACTGTTACATTTTCTAAAACATATATTCATTTTATGGGTCCTGGTACGGAGTATGTAGGTGCTCATATATTAACAGATGATAATAATTGTTTGGCATATGGATACGATTTTGGAGGATCCATTATACCTTTTAATTATAGTAGAGCAGCTGCCAGACCACATCATTTATGGCCCTATATGCAGAAGTGTAACTCCTACCGTCTTCTTGGTCATTCTGTACATTTAACTGACTTAATATGTAGCAGAGATGAGATTCAGGCTGATGGCAGAATTGTAACTACACCGCAGACAGATTGTGTAGAGGTATTCCATGATACACAGGGTAAGTTTCGGCCGAATAATGTTGTTCCTGTTGGTACGAAGTCTTTGTTCGAGTTAAATCATGGATTTCGGAGTGTGGAACCAGAGACTATTGAAGAAGCGACGTTACCCCGAGCAAAGTTACAATTCCCTAGCGAACAGTATAACAGTACTAAGTCAGAAATGTTATCAGATTTTGAGCTGAGGTGTTTTAATGTTTATAATGGTATGTTTACTATAAAACATTGGTACACTGGAGAGGACTATGAGTTGAGTCATACTTTTGATTCTGGTAGAATACCTGTTGGTTCATTTGCGGAAATTGATGGTTTAGCCTGTAATAAAAATAGGTTAGCTGTATGTAATACTATGTTGGATACGGTATGGGGTATACAGGCTAATATGGCAACACAGGTTAACAGGTATCCTATACAACCTCCGAAAGTAGCTTTTTTTAGATTTGCGCCGTATTGGACAGCTAATGGTAAGGCACAGAGAAGGGCTCAATTTAAAGCTACTTATAAAACGACTATAGAGTTTCATTTTTCACCTGATATTGGTATTGAAATGTTCCAATGGGGTTCTCAGCCAGAGATACATAGTATACCACAAGATGATCCTTATGATCAGACTAGAGCAGCTGTAGATAGGTTTAATTGGGCCGTGCATGCAGAAGATTTTGTTATGCCTTTGACTGGATATATATTAACTGAAACAGAATCGCATATGCCTGAAAATTTAGATGATGGTATAAGGAGAGATAAGGATGATGCTCAGATGAATACGTTGGATGCTAAGGTGCAGTGTTCGTTACGTAATACAGGTTTTGACGTGTCAGCACCTACTAGGGAGGATGGATATAACCTTACAACAGTCGTGTCGTCAGGTGCTAGTGACCCTAGTAACATGCAGCTTGCACCTGAGTTGTCTGCTCCTGTCATGGCTGCTGAGGGTTTTTCACAAAAAGATATCGAGGTGGTTAGACAGACCATCAATGCGAATCCACCCGTTGACGAGGTGATCTATTCTAAGAACGCAGCTGGGCTCATTGTTGACGAGCAAGAGAGACCGATCCTCCCTGTCGAAATAAAAAAGCAGGGTAAAGATTTGTATGAGTGGAATGATAGGTTTTATCGTCCTGCTCAGGCATGGGAGGTATTGGGTGTTACAGAACCTCCTGTATGGACTAAGAAAGATGGGGGTAGATTTATTCCATGGCCCAAATTTGGTAAATATGGTCGATTGTTTGGTAATAATTTGTGCCAGATACGTGATATAGAGGAGGTAAAGAAGTTGAATAAATTGGGTGTGGCTCAGAAAATGGATGTTGCTAATAGGGTTAAGACATATGAACGTAAGACTGCTAAGCGTATAAGGCAACCAGTAGAGAACGTTAAACAATCGCAACCAACTTTGCCATTGATGGTTCGTGGTCTTAAATCAGGTCCTAAATTCCCGGCCGCAACTGTGCCTGATGTTAATGAGGATTATGATCCTTTATTTGCAGCTTGGTTTAGTCAGGAAGTTGAGGCAGGGAACATATCGTTACCCAGTGGTTGGACGCACGATAGTTTCGGTGTCGCACACAGTCCTGCAGGTGCAGGTGCTCAAGGTGAAGGTGCTGAAAGTGGAGGTGCTGAAGGTGGTGGTTCTCCGGATTCGGTAGGAACTATTAGGGAAAGTGTTTGGAGCGGCATAGACGATTTGTTTGTGACACCAGAAAAGAAGAAAGTGAATTATTACGGGTCTACGATTGGTACGCAAACAGGTGTTATAGGACCAACGTGTGGCAAACGAAAATCACCAGACAAGACAGAATAATGGCACAAGCTCAGATTACACAAGCAAGGTAATAAAAATGGTATTTCCATCTGTACTTAGAATAAAAGATTACATAAAAGAAAATTATACAAGTTATGGCAATTTGGCGTGGATTCCGTTGCCTTTCGAACTTATTCGTACCTGGTTACAGAGTTCACTTACCTATAGCGCCTGGAGTAGAGAATACGTTATTGCCCAACCAGATTATTTTACTTTGCCAGGACAGACTCAGCGTCATCGTTATACTCATTTTTTATATAAAAATCAAACAGAAACATCCCATTTTTCTACCTTCCTTATTAATGAATCTATTTCTCATGGTCTTCAACAATTAGCAGTTGCATTCCCGAAAGATGTTAAGTATACATTTCCTAATGATATCGATAGTTTGGTTGATTTGCATACATTTACTATTAAGGATGTGTTAATTGCTATTAAACAAAAGTTGACTACCATTCATTGGCCAGAAGCATGGGTAATTCAAACTTTTGAAGTTGATGTGCCTAGGGAACAATATGATAAGTTTTTGTCACATGAAATAGTTATGTTTTGTAGTGATAATTTTTTTTGTTATCCTGATAACAGCTATTGGTTAATTACTTTACCTATGGATAGTCCTCATGTTTTAACTAAAAATGTTATTAGGTTTGATATAACAACAAAGACTAAAATAGTATCTGGTAAATTACAAACAACTGTTCTTATGGGGGATAATCGTTTAGGGGCTGTACATGGTTATCCATTTGTATTATATTTAATTGATAAGCAGTTTGTTACTAAAGAGGAATATCTATGGGGTCAAGTACGTTTACCATTAGAGTTTATTTTGAAAGATTTACAAAACTGGATGCGTGGTTTAAATGAAGTTAATTCAATAGATTTTAAACATGTGTTAGGTACATTAGAAATATTGGAGGCAGAAAGTAGAGAAAAAGCAGATACAAAATATTTGCAGGATAATTTGACTGCTTTGACAGAACGTATATCTAAGATAGAGGATAGTGTATTTGGTCAAGATCTTTTCCAATTATATAAACGTGTAGATGATTTAGAGCTTAAAGATAGTAATTTAACTACGTTGAATGAAAAAGCACAGGAAATATTGGATTCATATGAAAATTTTGAAGAGGCACTTGACTGTGTTAAAACAATACGAGTTGTTGTGTTTGCTGAGGATATTAAAGTAGCTGTTGAAAGTGGTGGTTCCAGTTTTTGGGGTAATCTACTTGGTGGTATTGCTGGAGGTGCATTGGGCGGTTTAGGTAGTGCGTTAGGTAATGTTATTAGCACTAAGGGACAAATTGCGTCTGCGATTGGCTCAAATGCATTAGGGGCGATTAATGGTACACTTGGTAAGGTTGGTGCTGGTACCCTGTCTGATATGGGAAAGAACGTTAGTAATATGGGTAAGAAATTTGATGCGTTTCAGGCATTTCAACGTACTAGTGAATCTGCTCAGCAATTACTACAGAGAAAAATAAATGCAATTCAACAGAATGTGCATGGTAAATTTGATACGCTTGATAATATCGTTTCGACTGTTGATACGATATCAAAGTGGACAGATCCTGAAACTGGAGAGACTGTTGAAATGACAGATAAAGTAAAGGGTATACTTAGTAAGCAGAGTAGTATGTCTAATGATATTTCTGGTTTGAAGGTAACTCAAGGTCGTCAGGAATTGATAATAAAAGATATTGCTGATTTAATGAAGGATACGGTTGCATTGAAAAATAGTATGCATCTTCTTAAAGTAGATGTTCAATTTCTTCATATGTCTCTTCGAGCAAGGGGATTTGTGGAGGATTCTATGGCACGGGAACCTCCTGCTTCTCCAGTTCTTTCATCTCCTGTTAGTCGTAGTAAGATAGATACCTTTGAGTGGATAAATAGTGCTAGAATTAAAAATATATTGAGGAGGAATGGGACTATAGATTCCATTCTTGATAATATAACTGAAATTAATGTAAGTTTAGATTATTTGGATAGAAGTATAAAGAGAATAGAAAAACAAAAAAAGGGGGGGGGGGGGGTCTTATGGCGTCGTACACTACTGGGTCACAACCTTTTAATCCCCATTCTAATGTTCGTCCATTTCAGAATGAACGTAAAGCGACGGCCGTTTGAGTTGCTTCAGACTTTATGCAGGGACGAGGAATGGTATTCGGTTGTGATTTCAAGGTTGGACGATTGGAATGTGGGGCCCCACATGATCTTGAGTAAAGTTTATTTGGAGGGGGAGGATGATGATTATCAAGAAACGAATAGTACAGGAGTATACAAAAGCACATATGCAACAGAGGAGATGTTTGAGGCAGGAATACACAAGAGGCCGTATCATAACTTAAGTACGACATTGGATGTCTACAATTCCCTTAGTCTCGAGCAGAAAGAGATCATAGACGGCATAAAAGGGATTGCCAATAATTTTCCCTGTGCCTATTGGTGGCACGATGGAAATAATGACGAAGGGTGCCAGTTCATTGGGTTACATGTCCACTTGTTAGTTCATTGTAAGGACCAACTTTGCCAGGTGTACAATTACAGAAACATCGCGCAGAGGCTTAAGAGGCATGGGGTGGACATAAAGTCCCAACGTGTAAGAAATTTGGACGCCCTTACACGGCACCTCCTCATGCCTCCTAGGACTCTGCTAGGATGCAATAACCTCCAAATGTGTGGCTTAATTGGTAGACTACTTGGTATGGCTTGTTGTAATGATGAGTTTGTTCGTCCTCCGATTGATTTTACGGAGGACGAGCAGCCTGTTGTAGAGCAGGCGCAGGTCGAGACATCGGGCGCTATTCGTTACATGGAACGGTGTCTCAACATGCGCCAAAGAGAAGATAGACTGGAAAAGCAAAGGAAGTCTGGTTGCTCTACAACAGGGTTCATTGAGAAATTGTCGAAAATGGATAAAAATGATGCGAAAGCAGAGATGGAGGACAATTATTTTCGTGGACGGTTTGAGGATATAGTGAAGGGGGTGAGTTCTAAGGATGTCAAAGTTATGAAGCCGTCAAAGACGGCCAGTAAAGTTGACATCGTTAAGGACTTCATCCGGAAGTATAACGAGAAGGGGGTGACAGAATTGCTAGTTGCGATAATGGACCGTGGTAGCTTAGAGGAATTGGAAACGTTCAGAACTTTGAGGCTGGGGCCCCAAGTCCAGCTTGTATTTGCGCAAGCAGTACAAGAGCTAGAAATTGAGTCCCAGCAGAAAGGGGAGACCTTTGTGGATTTATTCGCAGAACGTTGCCCTCTCCAGGATGATTGTTTAACTATGTTCCAGACCGCTTGCGTATACACCGAGTGGTGCAGGGAACAAAACATCATCACTGGGGAGTTGATGTTAGAGTTGTATTGTATTTTGGATAAGGTGTACCCGAAAAGAAACTGTTTCATGATGCAAAGGGCATCAAATGCTGGAAAAACATACTGGACTGACCCACTCATGTCTGTTGTGGACATGGTGGGTCAGACCATACCCAGCCAAGACTTTGCCTTCCAGAACTGTATCAACAAACAGATAATAAACATCCCTGAATTGACATTTAGTAAGATGGAGCAGGTAGAGGAGGCGAAGAAAATCTTCGGGGGCCTCCCTACCTGCATTAATATGAAGAACAGGGAGCCTGTGAGGCTTGGTCGCACGCCTGTAATTCTGACGTGCAATCAAGTCCCATGGGCTCAATTTGAGAAGGAGTCCAAAACACTGCAAAACAGGATGTTTGTGCATCGGGACCTGATCAAGTCCAGGGTCTTGACTTCAAGAAGTGACCATTTGAGGCCGGACCCTCGATTCTATCAAGAAGTTTTCTCATTCATCAGGAGCGACGTCATTCCTAAAGTGGAATGGCCTGCCGCTCCTGGTGATTTGGAGTGGTACCTGGCCGTGGATTTGATCAGTGATTTCATCAATGATAGGTGTAATACCGGTACGCAGACGTTGAAACATGTGATTGATCAAGCTTCTATAGATGGTGCTCTTGAGCGGAAGTATTACCTTGAGGGTTATGGTAGTAGTGGTCGTCTCACTGATATTGATGTTGGTTTTTACGGTTACGCACAGAATGAGAGTGAGATGCACACCAGGTTGTTGTCCTGGATGTGGATGCTTCAGCAGAAAGATGCGGTCGATTACTTCTGGGATTTCGAGGACTATAAAAGGCCGAAGGTCTTTTCTACTCTTCGTAATTCCGAGTATGAGGCCGAGTTGGACATGGACGAGGAAGATTATCGGACGATGAAGGAGGGCCATGCCCTGGTGAGCAGATTGCTCATGCGGACCCGGAACTGGCCGGAGTTTTCTGATAAAGGTCATAGTTCGGATGATAGAAAAAAGTTTATGGTAAGAACATGCTTAAGTAAGATATGTCAGGTGTTAAAGTATCAGATAGTTCATGGTAAGGAGTGGTCGAGTTCTAGGCTAACAGATGCTGGCATGGAGGTAGCCTTCGCGCAGGGTGTGACTGCAGCCAGTACACCGAGAGGGATGAAAAGGCGCTTTGACCAGTTGGATACGATGGTGGTCAGTCCGTTAGAGCTGGGTAATGCCCCTAGGGAAGCAAAAAGAGTGTGTCAAAGGAAAAAGAAACTGCCTGTGCGCAGGAAGCTTGACTTTGGGGAGAGAAGCTTCGTCGCACATCCCCTAAAAGATAAGAAAGAAATTTTGCTTGCTAAGGGCATTACCCCGAGGAAGGCGAAAGATCTGCTTGATTATGCATATTCTGGTAATCAGGAATGCTATACGTCTGTTGAGAAAGAGACTGGGGTCGATATGGACTTTTTGGCGGACTATGCTGCTAGTTCGCCAGAAAGTCCACTATCGAGTGGATATTCGGACTTTGACGACACAAGCAGTAGAGTGAATGATACTAGTAGTAAGTTAAATAATACGTTGAATAGTGGGAGCGAATACGAGAATGGGATATTGTGAACATTTAGTAAGTCTGTCACTCGTGCATTTTGATTTCATTGGTCTGATAATCATGTGGATCATAACTTTAAGGAAATATTGTGTATGTATGCTCTGGGCGATTGTAAACAATCGACGAAAAAATGATTGTAAACAGTCGACCCAAAAATGAAGTTAAACTGATTGTCTACTTCAAAACGTTTCCGTGGAGATTGGGTTTGTAAGCAGTTTTCCCATAAAGAAAATTTTCGTGTGGATTGCGTCATTATTGATTGACTATGTACGAAAAGGGGCATAAACAAGTCTTACTACACTGCAGCTGGTGTTAATGCCATGTGGCGGCGGTAGAACGTCTTCCCGTACATCAGATAGTACAGATTATATTTCATTTCCTTTCGGATCATTGGGTCCATTGTGGTATATTTGAAAATAGAGTTCTGCTCATGTATACGTCAGAGGGCGTAAGCGGTGTTGCAAACATCATTACTGCTCACGAAGTCTCAATAACCTAGAAACTTAAGACACTACTACTGAACGAAAAGAAGCTGCACAGAAAGTGGCGAAGTATCTGAATCTCTGACAATTTATTATAGAAATAAATGATATTATTTTGCAATTAACCGGACCACACGAATGGTTTCAGTTGTATTAGCAAAAAAGATATGAACCTCAAAAATTGGGTACCAGTTTTCTTTTGGTGCGTCGTGTTTATACGTGATCTCACAAATAAGAGACCTTTAATATAGATAAAAAAATCTGATCAATAATAGATTTATTTCAAATCTCGTTTCTAGATCTTTTTTATCATCACGTTTGTAACTCTTATTCTGATTATCATCAAAAATACCTGGACTGTCAAAACGTTTAACTACATCATAAGGGAAGGATATCCCAAGCTATACAACTGCGATCAACATCAAGTTCATATCTACAAGCAGCAGCCTTCCAGAATAGACCTGAAATACAAACATTTTATAAATGAGGAACATTCAATCAATCTGTACGCATTAGTACACGTATACTGGTAAAAGAAACACACTTAACAATAATTATAGTTATACCACATACATCACTATAGATCTAAGTTGTTTCTGACGCGGAAAGTAAAACAATGTTAATCAGTGAATGTTAAAACTGTAGATTAATGAACAGATTTATGTATAAAATGTACAAGTCTTTAAAGTATTTAAAAAGCTACATGAATATTTTTATATGATAGATACCGTACAAGTCTTTAAAGTATTTAAAAAGCTACATGAATATTTTTATATGATAGATACCGATTACGCTGATTTCTAGTAACAATTTAGTTTACGGGCGGTGCATGGCACGAGTCACCACGATGGTTAGTTTGAAACAGCAAGTACTGGTATACGCTGTAATGGACAGGACTGTTTATATACACATATTTGGTGGATTATCTGTGAATGTAGACTAGAAAAACGAAGAACGCAGTTGTGGGTGGATTATCTCTGAATGTAGACTAGGAAAACGAAGAACGGGGACTAAAGACTGTTACATTCAACCCTTAACTTCCTGTAATTAAAGCAAACAGTGCCATCTGATCAGAATCCGCTTTATAAGTCGTCTGATCTCGGCCTGTACTGTTTGCCAATGTCCAAGCACTAAGCCTAAACCAGGTTTCAAAAAAAAAAAAAAAAAAAAAAAACACAAAAAAACCCACAAGAGTTCTGTTCGGAGACAACAGGTTGTGGGATTCATATTGTGAACATTTAGCAAGTCTGCACCCGCGCGGTTTGATTTCATTTGTCTGATAACCATGTGGATGATAACCTTAAGGAAATATTGCGTATGTATACTCTGTGTAGATTGAATGAAGTTAAACTGTTTGTATACTTCAAAACGTTTCCGTGAAGATTCGGTTTGTAAGCAGTTTTCCCATAATGAAAATTTGCATTTGGATTGTCATTATCAATTGACCATGTACGAAAAGGGGCATAAACATGTCTTCATACGTTTAGTTTACTACACTGCAGCTGGTATTAGTGCCGTTCGGCGGCGGTAGAACGTCTCCCCGTACATCACGATAGTGCAGATTATATTTCTTTTCCTTTCGGATCATTGGGTCCATTGTGGTATATTTGAAAATGGAGTTCTGCTCATGTTTACGCTAGAGGGCGTAAGCGGTGTTGCAGACTTCATTACTGCTTATGAAGAGTCAATAAAACCAAGAATTCCATTTTCTAAGCTATAGTGTGTTCTTTGTTTTCAAAGGCAATATTTTTTTTTACGTTTATTCATTTATTTAGCCGTCCGGATTGTTACCAGACTCTATTTCGATAATGTAGTTTTATAATATATTCAAGGTTTTGTACGATTCACCATTTCATTTGGAAAAGGGAACGGAACGAATTCTATAGGCAGTTTTTATTTTTGTATGGTATGAACAGGTCATATCTATTAGTCTTTCGGTCATTGGTTTGTCCTTCGACAAATCATTTGTACTTTCACAAACCTATTTTTCGAAGGACAAACTGGGGTATTCAGTCATTAAAATTATGATGAAACTTCCGCCTTTGGAGTCAGGCAGAGCCGTGCTCAAAATGAAGGATAGTGGCTGGTATACAGCATTAGTTGTGAAAACGAAAAGATAAATGAAAACTAGAAAAGTGTACATGGGACACTGATGCCCCCACCTGGTGCCCTTTGTATCATAGAACGCTTAAATCATAGGCCAAGAATGGTGGTCCATGGAGATAATGCAAACAACATAACTAGGATCTTGCAGGTAAGACACTAGAATCCGTCAGTGATATTCAATGGGGATGAGAAAATCCCAACTTCAGGGTCCAACCTTCTAGTGGGAAATAAGATTTTGAAGTTTCATGAATATATTCCATATGGTTTAGGAGTTATGAGCCGGACACTAAGAAAGTATTATACTACATGGATTATAGGCAAGGGAATTAATTCAAAAAATGACTTAACCAGAGTTATCTTCTGTTCCCAACACATCGTCTCAATATGATTTAGCCATCTGTGAAGTTTTATGAATATATTCCATCGAGTTTAGGAGTTATAAGCCTAGGACAATACATTGGTTTTAAGCAAGGAGAGCAAATTGAAAACAATTAGCCATAGCTGCTTTCCTTGTTTGCGACACATCGTCTCAGTTTGATTAAGCCAATTATGAAAGTTCATGAATATGTGCCATACGGTTTAGGAATTATAAGCCGGACAAAAATTTTCAGCATTACACTTCAGGGGTTTTTAGCAAAGGAAGTTAATTCAAAAACCAAATAAGCCACGGTTGTCTTCCTTGTTCGCGACACATTGTCTTGATATGATTTTGCTATCATTGAAGTTTCATGAATACATACGGTTTAGTAGTAATGAGCCGGACAAGTTGTGAGTTAAAATGCTGAAATGGTAATGTCTTCAGTTCTTGTTGAAATAACATTCGATGTGAACGTACGAAAAGGGTCCTTTTGCATTTTGCGGTTAATGCGAAGGCTGATGAGGACCTTCGTTGTCTGCTTACAGAAGCATTGGCTACTGTATAATAAAGTAGACGGACAGAGAAAGCCCTGATCAGACTGCACGAAAGTACAGAGTTACCAAGATCAGTTGGCCAAACGTTATTAGAATTTATAATTACCATCATTTCGATGGGGGTTCCTTAGCTATTTCAAACACAGTGTATCAGGAAGAGTACATACAATAAGACAATAAAACTTACTTTGGGAACTTTACTTTAGTAAAACGTCTCTCTCTCTCTCAGAACGGTCTCCAAAATTCTGTATTAATAGGTAACACGCGCCACAGCAAACTCTCTGAGAGCCTTAACAAACAAAATACCGCATCCACCAGTCTAGAAACTTACGGTTATCAATAACGCTTGTTTTGTGATGGTCAGCCATAACACTTACCTTTTTCAACTCAGCTGGACACAACTACAAAATGGATAAAATAATAACTGAGCCTGTCCATGACAAATTAACAGTTTGATCTGTGCGAAGACTCACATAAAAATTGGGCGTCCTCATAGTCTGATCAGCCTTTCCTGTGCGCGCAAATAGGTAGCTAAGGACCCAACCGACTTTCATATGGACATCGAAGATGTTGATCAGACTAGGCGGATGCCCACGCTGATGAGTCTTTGCTTGGCGTAAAAAAAATCTTGGCTGTCATGCGGTGGGTCAATTCAGTTCATGATATACATCAAGCCTTTTATCGAAATAATAAAATTTTTGTAAACGAAATCTAAATCTTGAAATGCAGCGAGAATTTATATGATTAATTAGTAGATTTTCTTCACTCAGTCAATAGCTGGGAAACCTGTCCAGAAATAGAGTGATTTGACTAACTGACCGCGTTTAAAATGACCTAAATTGTGTTGAAAGGGTAAAACCAACTTTACGAACACTCAATCTAATACGAAAAACAGATGGAATTATTGCCCATTAAAATGATTATGTATTTCATGATAATCATTCGTCTGTTTGTCACACGCACTTTTCCGTTTTGCATTTTTTCTGCTAGCAGGACACTGATGCCATTGCTATTGTCTCTTCGGTGAGCTTTTAACAAGTGATTATATGTCAGTCCGCTTTCACAAAGTTTTTTGTCGTTGATTTTTTGACGACATCGCTTGTGCACATTTTATCTTCAACAAGTTTGACATTTTATGATTTTTTTTTCTTCTGCTAGTTATATAGTCTAATACGGAACTCGTGGACAGGGCTACTAATATATTATGCTATTTAATCCCTTCATGTTGAGGTTTTATAGCCCACTCAACCCAATAATCATGTCAAGTGCGGTCAGTTTACCTAACCGCACATTTACTAGGCAGGCTTAGTCCTGTAAGCGGTTAACCAGTATTGTGCACGTCCTTTCGCCAGAAACTGACAACTGCCCTTCTAGAGTCAGCGGAAGGGAGAGAATGACTGTAGAAAATATTTCATGATCAGATCTCTACGAAAAACTTTCGCCCTTGCAGGTCTGCAGTCGTACATATGGATTTCTAGCTTTAATGAAAGACCAGTGAAATGATATGCGAATCATGTAACAAAACCTGCCTTGAGAGATGGCGAACGGGCGCATTATGTTTCAGCGCATATGCAATAACGGCTGTTTTCATGTGACGTGGCACAGTTGAGAACATCCAATATCAGCTACGCTTGTTTCACCAAAGCCTCCATATGTTTTCAATATTTCTTGAATAAAACTTGTTTTGATTGAATTTGCCCATAAGATATCATTGAAGATATCACGGCTAAAGAAAGTTTAGTATACCGGGGTACCATTCATGGCCACCAAACAGCACAAACACAACTGTTGTAATCTCAAAGTAACATGAAAAAAGATCCTTTGAAATTACAGCATTCACAATCTGAAAACAATATACTCGACATTAGTCTGTTCGTGAAAGAAAATGGCAGGTTCAACGTCTATCGTGCGTGCCGCCTTATCCCAGTAGAGCGCAACTCTTTTGAAATATATGAAAACATTGCAAGGATTGCATTATACCCCGGCCCAGTACCTCCGCTACGCAGCCTAAAATATCCCGCCCCAGGGACCCCGCCAGCCAGCCTAAAAATCTTTTTGGTAGCACTGGATCCAGGAAGGATGCTGAAATGATAGGCGTTAAACTACATATTCAGACAATTATTAACAGTGCAAATGATTTGTTTACCTGAGGCCTTCGGCTTTTGCTGTCTTCAGAGGTTTTCTAGTTCAAGAAAGGAAATTAGAAAAAATGTAAAATTTACAGAGTTGAAATAGGTTGGAAAACAGATTATGCCCTTTTCGGGCCCATGCTATCTAACTATCTACAGTTTTTTGTCTCTAATCCCAATTATTGAGTTTGTTGGCTTTCACCTTAAGTTTTAAACCTTTATCTTTATTGAAAGCATGTTTTTTAAGATTTTTTTTTTATATTCTTGTATCATATTATAGAGAAAAATGGCATCTGTTCAAATGACGCATTTTTTGTTATGATGACGTCATCATAGACGTAATGCTAACCAACACTATGTATAAAAATATCCCTTGGCATGCGAATGGCAAACTTCTAAGCGTGCTAAAGTTCTAAGACCACAGACATGCTTATTTTTCAAATTAATGGAAAAAGTTTTTCTGTTTATTATGCCCCCAACTTCGAAGAAGTTGGAGGGGCATATTGCTTCTGGGACGTTTGTAAGTGCGTGCGTCCGTCCGTCCGTGCGTCCGGCCGTTACGCTTTTTGATGCATAACATAACTTCTGAACCATGCATGCTAGGGTTTTGAAATTTCATATATGGATTCTTCATGAAAAAATAGCTGACCCGTATTTTTTTCTCATCAGGATTATGCCCCTTTCCTGAGTTATGGCCCTTTGAAAAAATATAGATGAAATTTTGTCAGCAAAACATCACAAAAGCTATTGAAGCTAGAGCCTTGAAACCTGGTGAATAGATTGGTATTAATGAGTAGATGACCTGATTAACTTTTGAATAAATTCTGAAAATTACTTTACGAGTTATGGCCCTATATAACTTTGGGCATTTTTACATTGCATTTTTGATGCATAGCATAAGTTTTGAACTGCGCATGTTTTTAAATTTCATATATGGATTCCTCATGAAAAAATAGCTGACACATATTTTTTTCTTATCAGGATTATGCCCCTTTCCTGAGTTATGGCCCTTTGAAAAAATATGTATGGAATCTTTCCAGCAAGCTATCTCAAAAACTTTTGAAGCTGGAGCCTTGAAATTTGAGGAATAGGTTGGTAGCGATGAGTAGATGACCTGATTAACTTTTGAATAAATTCTGAAAGGTACTTCTTGAGTTATGGCCCCTTGTCATTTTGGGCATTTTTACATTGCACACTTTTTGATGCATAGCATAAGTTTTGAACTGTGCATGCTAGGGTTTTGAAATTTCATATTTAGATTGCTCATGAAAAAATAGCTGACACATTTTTTTTCTTATTAGGATTATGCCCCTTACCTGAGTTACGGCCCTTTGAAAAAATATGGATGAAGTCTTGTCAGCTAAATATCTCAAAAACTATTGAGGCTAGAGCCTTGAAATTTAAGGAATAAATTGGTAGCGACGAGTAGATGACCTGATTAACTTTTGAATAAAATCTAAAAAGTACTTCTTGAGTTATGGCCCTTTGTCAGTTTAGGCATTTTTTACATTGCACACTTTTTGACGCATAGCATAAGTTTTGAATTGCGCATGCTAGTTTGAAATTTCATATATGGATTCCTCATGAAAAAGTAGGTGATCCATATTTTTTTTCTCTCCAAATTATCTCCCATTTTAGAGTTATTTCCCTTTTAATAAAATAACATTGAAATCTCGTATATTTGTACTGCTGTTACTGTCATGGGCAAGCAGTGTTGGAGTCAAGCAGTGTTAGAGTCAGGCAGTTGGGGGCATAGTGTTTTACAAACACCAGCTCTAGTTTCAAATGTTTTTATTCTTTTTTCGTCGACTTTTCGTTGATTTTTATTTGTAACTATGTCTCTATAATATATATCTTTGCAATTCATGTTATATATCATACTTACCTAATAAGAAGTTATTTTAGTAAAATATTGCAAAATTTCTTGGATATAAACTAAGAGAATGATAAGCATGAGGACGCTGATTCTGTCTTACACAAGACAACAAGTCGTACTCAATGTTTGTACTAAGTTTCAAAATCCTAGATGCAGTAGTTCCTGAGAAATGTTGGTTAGAGCTCATTAAAAACCTTTTAACAATTGATAATCTAGCATGCCAAGTGATAAGTCTCCCTCTCTCTCTCTCTCTGATCCTCTGTAGACTATCAGTATGTCTAGAACAAAGAAAGAGAGAGAGAGAGAGAACTAAAAATGAAAATAAACGATCGAACCAAATGCGATTCGCCATGAGAACTGTGTCTTTGTGGAATATACTAACAGGAATAATTCTGATCAGGTAGACAAGCTATATAGCCTATGGAATACCTCAAATTTTTCTGTTGCCTTGCTATGAATGCACATTATCCCTAGCGTCACGAAACGTATTAAAAGTCGGTAAAAACAGAAATTAATAAAATAAATGTCCTAAAATTTCGAAAACCAAAGTGTCTGACAAAATGGTATATGCAAACAATGCAGATTAAATCAGACTGCTTCCTCAAGACTGATCAGGGTCTACACTGTTTACCATTTATTTCATTTATTTACTTCTTTTAAGAAACAGCTGCATAAAAAGCAAAATTTAGGTCAAAATATTATGGAATAAAGTGTTAGAAAGTTTAGGACATTTGCCATAATTATGGTTTAACATTTTGTCAATCGTAGCAAAGCTTATGATTTAAACTTTTGATGTCCAATATTAAAAAAAAAATAATTATAATAATAATATTTCTTGATTAAAATAAATAAATATTTGGTAATTTAAACATAAAACGTCAAAAGACGTATGTTTAATGTACAATTTTACTATCGCTGTTGATAAATATTTATGGAGGGAGCTTTTAATAAATAACGTGAGCTGTAGTCTAAAAGTATGTTGTAATAAAAATTTGTTAAATAAAAGGCATCTATAAATAATTGGTTACTTTGAGAGAGACATTCAACCTAAGAAAGTATACAGGCGTTTCTTACAAAAACAAAGAAAAAAAAAACTAATAGTATTATCAATATTTCTACATATATTAATTGAATATTCCTACAAAAAGTGTCTAGCATTCATATCATATGCCAAACCCGACGTTTCTCCAATTTTATCATTTCACAAATAGATGTGAATGACTTTTTCATGGTCCATTCAAGTAATTTACTTTGTCTTTCTGACAAATCGTTTTGACGTTTATTGTAGTTTCAATATATAATCAAACAACAACAACAACAACAAAAAACAAAACAAAAAAAAAAAAAAAATAAATAAATAAATAAATAAAATAAATAAATAAAATAAAATAAACAATGTAAAGAAATGAAGATAAAACAATAGTTTGATTGTAGAGAGCATACATATAAAACGATTTTTTTTATTCATGGGTAAGAGCCTTCATAATCGAGACAACGTCTCTGTTTAGAAAACATTGTCAGCTATTGCTCCTCTGATTATGTAGACCGAAAAGAAACAAATGTGTCATTTTTCACTTTTTCTACTTTTCTTGCTCCTTTTGTACTAAACAGTTGACTGAAGGTCAACCTTGAGGACTTGTTTATAGAGCGTCTAATATCTAAACAGTTTCGTCACGATGCTAAATAATATCTAAATAGTTCGTCACGATGCTAAATACTGAGTCTATACTCGAATATGGACTCAGTATTTAGCATCGTGACGAAAAATATTTAGATATTAGACGCTTTATAAACAAAACAAAGGTAAGAGAAAAGTCCAGCGAGTGCCACAATTACAAACCGCAGCCCTTCCCAGACACCAAGAGGAAGAGGAAACCAACAAATCCAAACAAGCACAACTCGAACAAACGTACGAAAAGCACTAAGATTAGCTCTCTCTTCCCCAAGCGAGGTAATCGCAATACTAACAGGACTGAAAAACACAAGAACAAAATGACACATGGTAAGATATACAACAAATCGCCTCGTAGAATAAACCACAAAGCAACAAAGAGTAAAACTAACACCGGGACCACCGCCTTAGAACGGTCAGTAGAGTAAACCACCGGGGGGTTTAAAGCACTTTTACAGCTAGCTAACTTCACCCTGGGCTCGATGCTACTCTTAATACAGAAATACATAAAAATTTGGTTCGCATAAAGGCTCCCAACTCAGTCAATGCATCAAAGCGAAAACATAAAAATCAAATTAATCACTATAATAAACAAAGACGAGTACTCATGGCTAATTCTACTGTATGCCAGAGTAAATGAAAACCAATAGTTGAACCACGGCGGGCCAAGCCAAAGACATATCGTCAAGCCCCAACCCACTGGTTAAAGTTTTACGAAGAGGCCGTCATTGAGTCTGAGACCCGCCGTCGTGCAATTAAAGAGTGCATAGCCATCAACAATGATTGGGTTGACAACTAGGCATGCAGTCTGCCGCATAATATCCAGGCTCTAGCCAATTCTTTTATAACGGTTAATAAGTTTTCTGAATTGCTCCGAAAAGTTAGATTTAAGTTAGGTCCTCAAGGCTGATCTACATTCCGCTCTTTAGTACAAAAGGAGCAAGAAAAGTAGAAAAAAGTGAAATATAACATGTTTTTTTTTTTTTTTCGGTCTATATCTTGGAACTACCACGCCTGAAAAACGGGGCCTGACTCTTTTACGAGTTAATACTTGATTTTATTTCGATGGAGGAACGTTTAGGAAGGGTCTTTTTATCATTTTTATCGACGAATGCTTTCAAATGTCAGCTCAAATCGGCGGAGACAGGCTAAATTCTTCGCACTGACAAAATACTCGGGGGACAAGTGGTCCGATGTTCAGTGCGGGTAGAAAGATTTGAAGAGAGCAAATGACTTTTCCGATAAAATTTGGGTCCATAGAGGAAGCTGAGACATATTTACATGGAACCACATTGCCCGATTTCCCCATAATTCGTTCGTCGTGGTAAAATAAAAATAAAAATGACACCAACATTTGTTTGTCTATTTTATGACGTTGGCACTACCCCGCTATGTCCCAGATGTGGCGTGGGAACGAAATTACGTTACACAATTTCGTGGTAGTTCCTAGGTTTACCACCCGTGTTTATAGAAGCTAAATCCACCGGGCTGTCACTAGATACATTTGGACAACGATAGTAAAATTGTTGGCCATCTTGTTTGTTGATGCACAACCAAAGTTGCATTTGCGATTTGATTGGTTGACATCCGTCACCTGTTTTTAACCTCACAGTCATTAGCCATTCCGATAGTGAATGCTGATTCATACCTAGATAACACCTTAAATGTAGCCATGAATTTCCAAAGAGTTATTCGGTGATTTAAACTGGTATGGTGTAGTTTAAGTAAACTGATCCCTGTTTAATGTGCAGCGGACAAATAGTAGCCCAGCTGGCATTAATAAGAGCATATGAAGTCTGTATGTTGGTTACTTACAACGAGATTGGCTCAAAAACTATTTAATGAACTGTGAAGTATCCATTTTTTTATTTTCTTTGACAATGGTTAAAGTTAGCAATAGAAGGAAAGGTACAACTTCAGGTTCCTTTGCTTTTATTTATATTCAGCAGCTTAATGTGTAAACTGTAGAGCCTTTCTTAAGTGCTTAGAAAAAGATACATTCCGTCTATTTTCAATAGGCAGTTTAATAAATAATATATACTCAACGACTTTAAAAACGCAACATTTTGTTTCCTTTATATCCTTCCAAAGCGATTCTTTTGTGTACCGTTCTTGCTTCAACTAACTTAACGATGTTACAGCGCCAAATGCAAATCAAGTCATCAAAAAGGTTCTTAAAGCTTTGCGAAATCCAGCCATTTGGACAACGGGTACCAACAGTAAATCATTGCATACATGCACAGCCTCTAACATAATTCTTCCAACTAAGGTATGATCACTTGCCTAATTGCTAACAAAGACATAAGATTTACGCTTCTCACTACTCTGAAATGAAAGCAACAGGAGTATTTGCACTAACTGCATTTTCTCCAAACAAATGAGTAATCCCTGTCTTACAACGTTTGCAGTTTTGACTTTTAAAATTGATTTTGTGGCAATAGTTTTTGATGAGATACTAACAACTAACCACCTTTAAAGCAGAATAAAAATGATCGCTTGGTGTCCTTTTATGAAAAAAAAAAAAAAAAAAAAAAAAAAAAAAAATTCAGTTGCCATCTTAAAGTGCGTCAGTATACAATGATTGTTTTATAATATGCACACACCAAAATAAAGTGTACAAATTTTCAATGCCTGTATTTTTATCATTTTTCATCACATGGGTCCGAAATTATGCACGATGTAGTTAAAGTATTGAATGAAGATTTGAGACACTGTAAGAGCATGTCGACTTTGCTGTTTTTGGCACATGCATCGTCTTGAACAATCTGATTATGTTGTCAGTCAGTATTTGGATGTATTTTGCTATTGATGTTCGAAACAAACCACAGCCTTGGTGTTTTGTTTACATGATGGCAAGGCGTCTATTGGCAAAGAAAATTCATGGCATTGGGATGTTTCAATCTGGCCGATCAAAGCTGTGAGTGTCTTATTTATGCACTCGATTCTTGACTGAATTGCTGGAGAAGCGTTTCCAGACAGCTTGAAATGTGAATGGCCAGCTTGTAGTATCTAAATGACACAATTTCTGTCTGCTACTGAATATCTCGACAGCATGTAAACGAAACACAATTAATGTCGGTTTCCTCTTCCTCTTGGTGTCTGGGAAGGGCTGCGGTTTGTGATTGTGGTGTTCCTTGGACTTTTCTTTACTTTTTTTGTTTAGAAATCAGCAGAAAAATGAAATACTGTTTAATAGCAAACTTGAAATGCCTACTGCAATGCAAGTGACAAAAACGCAATATCAATATAACGTGCACTGTAACAATTAAATCGTTCTATTTAGTAATTTATCTAAACCATTTTATTGTACCTCGCGAAATACTATATCATGCATAATTTATACCTGTGTGATGAAAAATGAATGCAATAAACGTCAAAAAGATTGCGTTTGGAAAAAAGAACACACTACAGATTAGAAAATGGCAACACACAAAGTTTCTAGTATGTAATAAATTAACTATAGGCATTTCAAAGATATCAACTCATTTACCCCTGATTATTCTTACGACATAAAAGTCGTAACAATGGAACGAAGCATAGCTGCAAAACATTTCCCGCCTATCGTGGGATTCGAACCCAGTCTGCCCGGATAAAAATGCAATGCTCTAAACCCTGAACAAATGAGTCGACTCCTTGACGCAGTTGTCAGAGATCGAATATATACTTACAAGCTATGCGAAATCTGCCAAGGCAGATTATCGAAGGTAGGAGTGAAGGGCCATTACACAGCCTTCTTCAAGGAAGTCATCATTTATGATGACGCAAAGCTATTTTCGGCGAAGTAAACTCCGATCCCGGACGAGCCCTCATCTTATCTTATGACATAAAAGTCGTATCAAAGGAATGAAGCATTGCTGAAAACATTCCCGTCTATCGTAGGGATTCGAACCCGATCTGCCTGGGTAAAAATCCAATGCTCTAACCACTGAGCCAAAGAGTCGACTCCCTGACGCAGTTGTCAGAGAATGAATATATACTTACTAGCTATGCGAAATCTGCCAAGGCAGATTATCGAAGGTAGGAGTGATGAGCCATAACATTATATAATATGCGAATAAAAAAAAATCTTAAATTGAGGTCTTCTGCAGAGAACGGGCTTTTAAAAGAAGTTGGTGCTGGTTACACTTTTTTCTGGAGTGGACGCAAGAAAGAAGAGCGGCGTAAACAAGATGTAGGATTCGTCATCAAGTCACACCTTGTCAGCAAGCTCTCAGGACTTCCAAAAGACATAAATGACCACCTGATGACGCTGAGAGTTCCCTTATCAGGCAAAAGGCATGCAGCAATTGTAAGTGCCTATGCACTCCAATGACCAACTCAGATGAGGCTAAAGACAAGTTCTATGATAATCTGGATTGGGTGATTTCTGCAACATCCCGGACAGACAAACTCATCCTCCTCGGGGACTTCAACGCCAGAGTGGACACAGACCACCAAACTTGTGAAGGAGTTATTGGAACTGAAGAAGTAGGAAAGTGCAACAGCAATGGCCTTCTCCTTTTAAGAAAGTGTGCAGAGCATGAACTGCTGATCACCAACACAGTCTTCCGTCTACAAACTCGCAGCAAGACATGGGTGTATCCTCACTCCAAACACTGGCATCTCATTGACTATGTCATAGTGCGAAAGAAGAAAGGACAGACAGGATGTCAGAGTGACAAAGATTGTGTGTGATGCACTGTTTAACAGATCCAGCAAACTCAATCTGTGCATTCTGCCTGTACGACGACCACAAGGCAAGAAAGTGCCAAGAGATTAGACGTCTTTAATCTGAAACAAGACAGCAAGAGGCAAGCATTGATCAATGATATCTGCAGCCGTTTAGATGCACTCCCTGACGGTTCAAACATCTTTTCCTCTGAAACCACTGGGCCGATTTAAGTCAAATTTCATAAGGAGCATCCATAGGATGGGGGAACGAAAGTTTGTTCGCGGGGTCCAGGCCACATGATCAACATGCCTATATAAGGTAAAAACCCTTCAAAAATCTGTTTCTCCTGAGTCAGTAGACTGATTATCATGAAACTTGGTATGTAGCATTGAGGACTCAAGCCAATCATAGTTTGTTCAAATGCTAACATGACCTATTTTGGGCCAGGGTCAAATTTGTTGACATAGACTTTTGTATAGGGAAAAGTCAAAACCTCGTATTTTTCAGAGACTATTGCAGCCTGTGGTCTGAAAATTGGTAAATGCATTGAGCTAAACGAGAAAATGAAACAACAGAAGTATTCAACGTCAACCAAAGGTAATTCAGATATGAAAATTAAAACTTGTTTTTCTCAGAAACTACTGGGCCATTTGCAACCAAATTTCATTTGATGTTTTTTTAGGAACAAGAAAATGAAAATTAATTAATATCAATTTGGACACATGACCAATATGGCCGCCATGTCCATATAAGGTCGAAACCCTTTCAAAAATCTCCTTCCGAGGAACCAGTGGGCTGCTTATCAAGAAACTTGGTATGTAGCATTGAGGACTGAAATCAATCATATTCAAATAATGACCCCTGGACGGCCTTGACCTATTTTAGGCCAAGGTCAACTTTGGTCGCATAGGCTTTTATATGGGAAAAAGTGAAAACTGTGTAGTTTTTAGAAACTTTTCCAGCCTGTGATTTGAAAATTTGTAGATGCAGGTAGCTAAATAAGTAAATGAAACTACATGAGTATTCAAGGTCTTGACCTTGGCCCAAGGTCATTCAGATATGAAAATTAAACTTAATTTTTCTCGGACACCACTGGGCCATTTGTAACCAAATTTCATAGGAAAACTTTTAGAAACAAGGAAACGAAAATTAATAAATATGGTTTTGGTCACATGACAAATATAACTGCCACGGTAAAACTATTTACATTTTCATACATAGTCTCTTAAACCACTGGACCGATTGAAGTCAAATTTCATGTGGTGCGTCCATGGGATGGGGAACGAAATGTTATTCGCAGGGTCTAGGTCACGACCAAGATTGCGGCCATGTCCATATAAGATAAAAACCCTTCAAAAATCTTCTTCTCCTGAACCAATACGCCGATTGTCATGAAACTTGTTATGTAGCATTGGGGACTCAAGCCAGTCATAGTTTGTTCAAATGATGACACCTGGATGATCTTGTGACCTATTGTAGGTTAAAGTAGAATTTGTTCGCATGGACTTTTGTAAGGGAAAACGTCAAAAACTTGTATTGTTTTTTTTTTTTTTTTTTTTTCAGAAATTATTGCAGCCTGTGGTCTGTAAATTGGTAGATGCAGTAAGCTAAATAAGAAAATGAAACTACATGAGTATTCAAGGTCAAGGTCATTCCATGACCTTGGCCCAAGGTCATTCAGATATGAAAATTAAAACTTGTTTATCTCAGAAACCATTGGGCCATGTGTAACCAAATTTCATATGAAAAATTTAAGGAACAAGAAAATAAAAAATAATTAATATGGATTGGTCACTTGGCCAATATGGTCGCCATGCCTACATAAGGTCAAAGCCCTTTAAAATCTTCTTCTGAGGAACCAGTGGGCTGATTATCATAAAACTTGGTATGTAGCATTGGGGACTCAAGCCAATTATAGTTTTGTCTTCTAAATTGATGACCCCTGGATGGCCTTCACCTAGTTTAAGCCAAGGTCAGTTTTGATCGCATAGGCTTTTGTATGAGAAAAAAAAAATCAAAACTGTGTATTTTTAGGAACTATTCAAGCCTGTGATCTAAAAATGTGTAGATGCAGGTATCTAAATAAGTAAATGAAACTAAATGACTATTCAAGGTCAAGGTTATTCTTGACCTTGGCCCAAGGTCATTCAGATATGTGAAAGTAAAAACTTGTTTTTCTTAGAAACCACTGGGCCGTTTGTAACCAAATTTCATAGAAAAGCTTTTAGGATCAAGGAAATGATATTAATAAATATGAGTTTGGTTACATGACAAATATGGCTGCCATACCCGTATATGGTAAAATCATTTAAAACATCTTCTTCTCCGGAACCAATGGACCGATTGCCTTGAAACTTGGTATGTAGTATTGGGATCTCAGGGCCCATTGTAGTTTATTCAAATGATGACTGGCTTGACCATGACCAGTTTATATTAAGGTCAAATATGGTCCAATATGCTTTTGTATGGGAAAAAAGTGGAAATTGTTATTTTTTTGGAAATTATTTTTGCCTGTGAACACTAATTTTGTATTTAGTTAAATGAGTAAATGCAGCTACATGAGTAACAATGGTCATGGGCACCTTAGCACAGTATTCAACTTAATCAGCATGGTACAGACCTCAGGGTTCATGATCCTAAGGAGGGACATAAAGCCCCATTACATGAGCCCGGCTTCCAATAAGCATATTAACGGTCCATAGGACAGTCTTCTATAATGACCTTCAAATTAATTTCTAAAAACACTCAGCACTCAGATGAGCGGTTTAGGACCATTGGTCCTTTGGTTTAGTTTCCAGTCCAGGTCGAGTAATTTTGATTATGGCTACGGGTATCTTCTGTTTCATCTAGTTTGTTTCGAAAAACAACAGACTTTAAGGAATCCTCGTCTTCGGCATCCCAGTACTTGCGGCTTTGGAACATTGTAAAATCAATTTTTGTTCTGGTGTATTGATGGTGCTGACTGCTGATTCCACTTGTTGGTATTCAGAATCTCCATACTACCTCACTTCATACTCTACTTCTTTAAGACTCTCCCTACGTAGGCTGGGAGAGGCATACAGATTTATCTTGCGTGAATAAAATTACGCAGCTGTAATAGAAATGAAGGTCATTCAATGTCGTGTAACGCAAAGACATACTATGACAAAAATGGTAAACCAGAGCATAAAATCTGAAGAATGTATGCATCCTAAGAGTGCTAACCCGAAATAAAGAGCATATATACAATAATAATGTGAAAATAACAACAATCCTGTTTACGTGTTAAATTATTGCTAAATAGAGTAATCATTAGAACACAACCATAGTTGTTGTAAAAACTTTATTTTTAATCTCTGTCAGTTTTCGGTTTTACACTGTACATTTGGATGGTATCTATCTCAAAATAAACTTACTAAAAGTGACATTGTTTAAATACAGAACTCAATAAACAACAAAATAGAAAAAAAAGCAAAGTCGGTTCAATAAGATAAAAATGAAACACCTGAACAGAGCTTTAAGAGGTAACATGTAATGTACGAGCTCCATAGTCCTTAATTTCAGAAAATTAATACATTTGTAACATAGTAGCATTTAACAGTATAAGAGCAAATATGTTCTGAAAGTTTATATTCTCTGAGGATTTCTATTCTTCTTTATTCTGCTTATACGCTATTTAAAGAGTGATTTAGCCATTCTGTAGCAGTAACAAAACGCTAGTGTCACAAACTAGCACACCTCAAAGTACTATATGTAAGTAATTTAGTCAATTTCTTGTAAGTGAACAATTGTGTTATAACTGTCTGTCTGGAAACAAGCAAACAGCATTTAACTGTTATTTTTCTGTTCATAAAAAGGCAACGTTCTATCATGTTACAAGCATTTGAGTATTCATATCTCATATATACGCTAGAGGGCGTAAGCAGTGTTGCTTATGAAGAGTCTAAATAAATCAGAGACTCCAATTTTCTAATCCTTAGTGTGTTCTTTGTTTCCAAAGGCAATCTTTTTTGACGTTTATTTTACTACACTGCAGCTGGTGTTAGTGCCGTGTCGCAGTGGTAGAACGTCTCCCCGTACTTCACCATAGTGCAGATCATATTTCATTTCCTTTGGGATCATTGGGTCCATTGTGCTATATTTGAAAATGGAGTTCTGCTCATGTATACGCTAGAGGGCGTAAGCAGTGATGCATACTTCATTACTGCTTATAAAGAGTCTCAATAAAACCGAGACTCCCATTTTCTTATCTGTAGTGTTTTTTTTTTTTTGTTTCCAAAGGCAATTTTTTGACGTTTATTTTATTACTAAATGCAATTCTTATTCCATTATATGTTTTGTGTTCCAGTCTTTCTGTTGCTGTAAAAAGCAATTCTTTGTTATCTTACAGATTATTTTTTTTGTGACGATATATGATTAAAGTACCTTCGAAGCTACTTCTATAGCACCCTACTTCTTTTATTGCTTCAACTCAAATAGGTATAGATTGATCTCAGCCTCTTGCTCACTAGCGGCCTCATCGGCTTTTCCAATTCGCATCGGCTGATTTTAGATGTTTTTTTTTTTTTTTTTTTTTTTTTTCTGAGGATATATACTAAATCTATCGGCATGACTATTTAAATATATGTGTATAAACGGACAACGTTTTGAAATTTACAAGATCTAAGACATATATTTTTAAACGAATGTCTTTTCCGTGGCGATGCCTTTTGTTTGATATCCCTTTTATTGTTTTAGTTGTTGTTCTGGCTTTGCAGTAGGTCTGTTTCAATGATTTTTTTTTATGTCGGTTATAGTAAATGTTGTAATTGTTTTTTTCTGTTTCGCCATTGCTTGTTCAATATGTATTTTCCTTTTGATGACTCCAGTAAACATTGCTTTATTCGTGTTTGTGGCCTTTTTTGGGTAACTGTATTTATATTTCTATCGTTTCCGTAACACTGAGTAAGTATAAAGTCAAGGAAATTCCACAATCACGAAGATAGGCCCTGTCAAGCACTGAAAAAAAGGAGACGGAGAGAAGAGGAGGAACAAATGAGGATAACACATATGAGACCAAAGAAGCACATAACACTTAAAAGAGGATCCGTCTTGGAACCATCACGAAAAATGATTTTGACCCCCTTAAACCCCACGTAAAACAGGGGTTTACAGGGGTATACATTTTTCCCCATTTCTGCTCAAAAACATAGAATGTGGATACTCGCTAGCACCGCCTCGTCGAGGCGGTTCTAACGGGTACCCACTTTTTATGTTTTGAGGAGAAATATAAAAAACATCAGAATTTTTTATCAGAAAATTTTCAGTTTTTGGTGGTAAAATCTCCAGTTTATTTGAATAGGCGTGTTTTTGAAATGGGTCAGCAGGAAAACTACTGGGGATGCACATCTCATTGCCCTCGGTTTCGGTCTTGTTTGTCTGAGCGTCGCTTATTGCAAATGGGATGTGTTTTAGTCAATATTTTTTCCTCATCTTTTATGTTACGGTGCTTTTGGAAGGCTAAGCGTCTTGATTATAGTCTTTTCCTAGGTGTCTTTATTCAAATTTTCTGTCGTTTGAAAATAGATGTGTTCAATCATTGTGACTGTTCCTGGGTATCTCATCATGCATTTCATTTACAGAAGGGTGGCTATCCAGTAAAACAAAACAAACATGCAAAAATAGGTCTACTTAATCTATTCAAAAATATTTTTCAAATTGTACACAATATCACAAGAAGTATGTATTCAATAACGTTTTCTAGTGTGTTGTCGCACATTTTTGTGCTCGGATTTAGTTGTGCTCTGTCCTTTCGACCATTCCTGGTTTACACTGTTTTTGCTTTTAATCACTGTGCATGCATAACATCCTATTTGAAACCAATGTAGTCCAGAATTGGTCTTAATCAGCATGAAAGCAAATAAGTTTCAAAACAAAGAAAACCTTAATTGATTTGGCAATTTTGCCTGACAACAGCTGCACTATTTTCTGTAGATTGAGGCATCTTGCAGTTTTTCTCATTGGTTCTCTCTCTGTGGCTCATTTGCTGGGCCAGTGCGGGACTTATTGTTGGATTATCCTCCCTATCCTGCAACAACATATACTGTACAAATGTTTTGTTGGCACTACTACAGTAACATGCTTGGGTCCAACTACGTATGAATATACATATAGCAGTTACTAAGTGCAAAGTGTTGCACACACACACACACACACACACACACACACACACACACACACACACACACACACACACACACTGCATCCTTTGTTTAAATAAAATATTAGTGTCTGTCTTGAGAGTGGTAATGTGTTTGAACAGCTTTTGTAAGTTTTGTAATTGTTAACTTTCCTGAGCATCTCGCTTTTTCCCTCTGTAGGAAATCGGTTAAAAAATATTAGGAATTTTCTCTCTGTGAACACGTATCTGAATAGCTTATTTATTTCAGAATTTACATTGGATTTCATTATATTGTATATTTTATCTATCAATCTTCCTTTACGTCAGACGTACACCAGACGGGGCTTGGTATGCAAGTGCTCAAGGGGTTAGTAGAATAAGAGAGGGAAACAGTTAAAAGAAACATAACACATAAGTGAAAACGTGGTTTTGTTATAGTTCAAGAAAAACAATATGTCTGATTTTAACAGTGAAGTGTGTAATTTTTGTTCACGACATGACTGAATTGCGCCACGGTAGGTGAAAGAGAGATGTAAAATGGAAGGCCGTTCCAGCGGACAATGGTGCAAGGAATCAATGTTGAATTAGCCTATATCACTTACAAGGTTGTTATCATTTCCCAAGGCGGGAGCAGGAGACCTGGCTAAAGGGAACTCCAGCCTTTCTAAAACCTGCCTTGATGACTTTTGCCGCATTACTGCTGTTTAGTTGTTGTTATGACATTGAGACTAGAAATACGGTGTCATAAGCTTTCTTGACAACTGGCGATGCAGCAGTTTGACATGAAGTCATCCTACAACATTTACGATCGCAGCCATTTTGAATTTTATCTCCGCTTCGAATTTTATTTCTAGCCATTCTCCGTCTATATAAAAGCTAAGCATGACTCGTGTTACGCGCCGAGCTAGCGTCCCTCGCAACCAGGGCTGTTTCAGCCGAGAGCAGATTTTATGATTTAGCAACTCTGTATACGTATATTGTGAAACTGAATAAATGAATAGGGACTTCAAATAAAAGTGTGTTTTTGTGTTTGTCTTTTAGATTATCTACCTAAATATAATTAGGGGGAAGTAAAGGAAGACACAAGAACTGACTACAGTCACGAATCTATTAAAAATAAAGAGAAAAAAAAAGCGTGTTTGTTATTTCTTAGTTCTATGTTGTTCACATAAAACGGCGAATGGTTAATCAACAACAAAATTCGTAGCGTGTTCTTGTTGTGAAAGGAGCCTGTATTATCACTAACTACCCATCCAGATATAACGCCCATCTCATCACCAATACAAGGCCCTACAGGTTACTGTTTAGTTTCAAAATAAAAGAACGGCATGAGAAATCACTCTGAAAAACAATTCTTTGATACTTAAATTGAAGATACCTCTTTGTCAAGGGTATTGCTATATAAGTTTGACCTGAATCTAACCAAGAGGCTGTACAAAGTAAACTTTACGAAATAAAATTCTTTCTCATGATAAAAGTGGAAATTATTAATTACCTAAATCAAACTCTTTCTTGTTCAAATGTGACTCTCGAAGTTTTAAAACAATTTTGAAAAGAAAAAAAGGGATAAATAAGTAGCCTTTTGTGTCCTGTGATGCTAACAGTTTGAAGCCAAAAAGTGAAGTCCTCGAGATTTCTCGTGCCCTCGCTTTTATACCCCACAACCCCGCAATCACACAAGTCTCCCTGCGTGATGGCAATCCCACAATAAATCTCTGTGGGAGCGCGTGCCTCCGCAACACTTTCATGCGGGGAACGCGCTTCCCTACCAACAAGAGTTATGGCCGCCATCACCCAAAGTGAGACCTCGTAAGGGGTGACCCCAGAAAACACTCGCCATGCAGCACTAATAAATTAAACTTTACCCAAAATTATCGGAAAACAAAAGGAAAATGATTTTGAAAAGTGACCATTACATTTATAAATAAATCTTTATAACAGGGAGTTTAACACATCTCTGCAACCTAAAATTCGGAGTCTGACAGACGGCATCTGTTTACATCGCGCCGTAGCAACCGTTCCCAGAATGCACTATTGCGCAATATGTAAACAAACAAATATGGCCGACACGTCATCTCAGAATTGGCGGCTGCAAAGAAAACCGATTAATTACACTTGCATCAGGACACTCTGTCATCTGAACACTCACAAACGCAGAAGAAAAAAGGTAATTACTGTTCGCACAAGCAACTGTCATACTGTAAAACTCACAACTTGAAGTAAAAAAAAACCCCGATGACTCGTTACATATGCAAAAGGGGTGCAGTTTCCGGTTGCATCATTCATTCGTACACGGCAAAGACTGGGTCATTTCACACGTTTTGTGTATAAAGTACACTTGATGTAGAGTTTTAGATAACACATAGACTTTACGCTCTTTTCACGTGATAATCTTTAAAAAAAACTTCAACACAATAATGTGTTTGTTCGAACGGTTTGTAAATTGTTGTTATTTTCATGTTTATTTATTTATTTATTTATTTATTTATTCCCTGCTTGTCCTCATGTGCAGACTCGCTTAAAAAAAAAGACCAAAAAGAAACAAAGACAAAATCGCTCAAACAGTCAAAAATCCTGAAAATGGATTTCAGGTAAGCGAACGATAGTGTCGTTGTACCTGTCATCGGCATACACTAGTTTTCGATATTCGGAAAGCATGGCCCCACCCATCGGGGCCCTCGAAATAGATGGGCAGCCTAAAGCCTCCATGGCAGAGCTGCTAGTAACTAAGCAGGACTCGAATTCATGTGATCGGGTCGGGTAAAAGTCCTCAAATTTGGAGGCAATGTCTCTGAACTACTGAAATATTGTTGAGTTGGACGTTATATCGCAATTCATGCAGTGGATTCAGAAGTCAAGCGTGGCTAACCCAGCTATGAAGCATGTGATAACAATTTGGACGCACTGATATAGGTAGCACCTATTAAATTCATATTAGTCATATATGTAGATATGAAACGCCTGTATTGTAAATACAAAGTTACATTTTAAAATCGATTCCTCTCCAGAGTCAAACTATAAAGTCATTTGATGTGGGACGACATCCTTAATGTAGAATATTTTAATGTCTGGCCAATTTTATGATGCATCCAGGTAGCGCTTTACTCGTATATATTCGATACAGGGTAACGCCATAAATTGTAGATGCAATATAGATTGTGTATTGCTTACAAACTTCCACTGTTCATTTGCGGACAACGTCGCTACAATCTGACTTTAGCGACTTTTCTCTGGCCTCTTGTCTTATTAGCTTGCTCTCCAGAGAGGTTTTATCTATGTTGTGCTTATTCTTTAAATGAATAGCAAGAAATTTTACAGGCATACCAAATTCTGTGCAAGTGTTTATCTTTTGTTTGTCTGCTTCAGCCTTTAACAGACGAAATCTTGCTCGGTCCGTCTGCTTGCTAGAAAAACAAAAGTAAAAAAAGAGTTTTAAAACAGTGTACTACTTTTGTGCCCTGACAAAAAACGATAATAAGCAATTACTATACAGTTTTATGCTGCATCAAGGGGCCAGTATGGTCATATGCAGATAAACATATTTATTATATAGTATAATAATTAAATGATTAGAAAAGAACGATAAATCCGAGAAACAATAATGCCGATATTTCTCAATACCAGCGCTCAATATCAAAATTGCACGCATTCTTTAAACCAGTATTGCTTGTTTGTCGATCATTAATGCTTGTCTGTCGAACATTAACAAATCTCAAACTTTATTACCATTGTTGAGTGTTGACGTTGTATGACGTCAAAAATTCTGACATTATTTTCACTTGATGTCATGAAATATGACGTCACGCTGGACCAAAACACCATATTAATTACTCTTAAATTTTGAAAGGTGCACGTGAAGCAACACAGCTGATTTTTGCTCAAATAATTTGTTTTTACGACTAAATTTGCCGCAAAACAGCAACAGCGCCAAAATAATACAGTAAAACCTGTGTAAGACAGCCACCTTTGAAATTGACCTTAGTGGTTGATGTGAAAAGGTGGTTGCCTTATAAAGGTACATGTCATGTAATTTTGCTAGCAAAATTACATGACATGTACCTTTATAAGACAGACAACTTTTTCCACATCAACCACTATTTAAAGTCGGTCTCGAAGGTGGCTCTCTTACATAGGTTTTACTGTATCATGTTGATATAATTGCACTAGTGCAAAAATGATATCACTTTCTGATACCACTTTTGTACTGTTGCAGAAAGCGTTATTTGCAGCGTCAAATTAAACAAAAATACAGAGTAAAAAGCAAAACGGGAGAACAATATTTATAGCTATATAATAAAAGCTAATATTGATGAATATTGACCCCAAGTTGGGATATCGAAGGACGTGAGCTTACGAGCGTCCATAAATATCCCAACGAGGGACAATATTCACCAATATCAGTGCAATAACCCTATACGAGGGTTACTGGTACGTGGCAGTAAAGTACTGCGCTCGTACGTGACTGATTTGATTTTAGCATTTCTTATTCGGTAATTATTGACAGTATGACGTAATGCACTTACAAAAATAGTGGTTTCCACGACCTTCAATGTTTGTTGATACAGAGAGGGAGAGACAGACAGACAGACAGAGATTATGGTGATGATATGATTATTCTATTATTCCATTTACAGCGTTTCTTCTTTCTTTAACCCTTTTTTATAGCATCACCAAGTACAACAGGTAGATTATAACTGTTGTTGCTGTTGTCATGCTGTTCAGGCTGTTGAAGAGTATTAAAATGTAGAGAAAACAGCTAATTGATAATTTAAGGCGCATCCTGACAAATTCTGTTATGTACCTAGAAGACCAGAATGAAGTATTAAAGCATAGTTATCCTTCAGATTTGGTCTTTTATTCTCAAAATTATATATTATCGAAGTTTCTGTTATAGCATGTTATTTACAAACCTGATCAGTTAATAGTAATAAGCACACGAATTTGAGTAAAAATTGTCAGTTTAGGGAGCTAATTTTGATATAACGCAAAATAACATGAGCTTCATTTTTGTTTCAAACTTGTTTTTCAGACTATTGTTTTGATAATTCTATTGTCCGTAAAATTAATAAAATAAAATAAAATAAAATAAAATAAAATATATAAATAAAACAAATAAAAACAAAAAAAGTGCTCTGATTCTCTAAGTTTTACGAAAATAATTTATTCTCTCACTGCTGTCATAGTTTCAGTATTGATGTTGTGATATGCGGCCTCGGCTCGATGTAGCTGTACAGCGAAATGAACGTTTGTAGGGGCCCTAAATGTAGACGGCCCTAAATGTCCGACATTTTTTGTTTTTCGCTGAATAACATTTAAAATGCGTGTAAATAATGGAAAATGATTGAAAAAGCGATGATGGCGGCAAATTTTGGAAAAAAAAATAAAAAAAAATAGCCGGGAGGAAAATGTCACTGTCGAACATTTAGGAATCCCACATGTGGACCTAAATGTCCGCGGACCTAAATGTCCGACATAATCTGTTTCTGCATTGTTTGAAAAGAATATGATGCGAAACGACAGATAATATTCGAATTCATAAGACTGGTGACAAAAAAAACAACAAAAAAAACAGTATAAAATCCAATTGTTACCGCAAGTGACCCCAAATATGGATATATGCCATAAATTTTAGGCCTACACTCTCTTTCTAAATTTCTTAACAGCATGTTGTAAGGGATGTTGGAAATATTTAATTTTTAAAATAAATATGGCGAAGAAAAAATGAAAAAGTAAAAGCAAAAGAAGTAACGTCAAGCAAACTGCATGTATTTTATTGGTTATATCTTCCAGCTCGAAAGCCATTCCATACATGTAGATTTATATTGCGGTATATCTAAATGATAAAAAAAATGCTTTTTTTTTTTTTTGCCTTTCTTACATATCATTCTGCGCATTAAGGACTCTTTAGAACAAAAATGTCACTTAAAACCTTGTCTAACAGCATGTTGTGAGTAAGGAATGATGGAAATATTTAATTGTTAAAATAAATATGACAAAGAAAAAATGAAAAAGCAAAAAAAAAAAAAAAAAAAAAAAAAAAAAAACAGCAAAAGAAGTAAAGTCAAGCAAACTGCATGTATTTTATTGGTTATATCTTCCAGCTCGAAAGCCATTCCATACATATAGATTTATATTGCGGTATGTCTAGATGATAAAAAGATGAACCTTTTTTTTTTAATGATAAAAAGATGATTTTTTTTTTTTTTTTTTTTTTTTTTTTTTGCCTTTCTTACATATCATTCTGCTCATTAGAACAAAAATGTCACTTAAAACTTTGTCATGCTGAACCCGAAAATATCCTGCCGTTGCAAAAAAAGATGAACTTCGTTTTAAGAACCTCTATATAATACTGGAGAATTGCATTATATACTACACGATTCTTTGTCGCTGATCTTCTTTTTAGAAGATGCTTCTTGTTTACTTTAATGTTCATGTGACTACACATGTATACCCGTCGGGCTGTAAAAATAAAGACGTAATTTTTAAATTAAAACGAAAATACACTGCGGTCATCTTCGGGCGTTTTTGTTGTTTTTCTTTGGCACTTTTCCTTTTCGGTACCTACGCACTAACCGTATTACTCACTAATGGCAGCAAGGCGTAAAATTCAATCCCACCAAATATCAAGGTACCTTATTGCATTTACGAAATGTGCAGACTCAGATCAGAATGCGCATGCGCATTCTGATCTGATTCTGCGCATTTCGCAAACGCAGTTTGTGTGGTGTACAAGAATTATTCAACGACAGGCACAGACCCTGATCGGAATGATCGGGTGCATATACCAGTTTGGCTGTATGATGTCACCTCATTATGCTCGAATCTTCGATATGGTGTCTTTTTTGCGTGTCCAGTCAGAGTTGCTTTATGGAAACAATACGTCTACATTTCCTCCATTTCGGACTTTAAGGCTGTTGTTGCGTTTCAGGCTTTAATTTATTGTTTGGTTATTAAATTTATTTTTTTCTGGATCACACTTATTGTCTCGGGTAAGTATTATTTTATGCATAATTTCTTGTAACGGTCAGGGGCAAAAAATGTACGTCCCTCATTTCTCCCATTTGTATGACTTTAGTTTTAAATCGTCTCACAAAATCAAAACGCACTGATCGTTATGCTCCCAAGTTCGAAGAATTTGGAGGAGCATATTGCTTTTGGGTCGTCCGTCCGTCCATTCGTTCGTTTGCCCCGCTCTTCTCAAGTTGTCAGCAAGCTCTCTCAAAAGGTGTTTGACACAGAGCATTGAAATTTGCTCTGCTGATAAAAATTCCGAAAAAAAAAAAAAAAAAAAAAAAAATGCCGGAGTTGCATTTCACATACGCATTTCAAGAATCTGCTGTCCAACGATTGCCTATATAGAATAGAAATTGTCACCAAAAAAAAAAAAAAAAAAAAAAAAAAAAATATATATAGTTTTTTATACAGAAATACTTGAACATTAATTTCGAACGGATAATGATTTAATAAAACGTAAATGTCGATTTTAGTTATTTTCATCAGGAATTTGGTCAAATATATTTTGACTGATAAAGAAGTCTTTGTTTTGGGTTCTTTAGTGGACACCGACTATGAAATACTTTCTACAGTCATTCTCCCCATAATCGCTGATTCAAGAAGGGCAGTTGTCATTTTCTGGCAAAAGAAGGCGCACAATTTTCTCGCAAAAGAAGGTGCACACTTTTCTGACAAAAGAAGGGTGCACAATTTTCTGACAAAAGAAGGTACACAATTTTCTGGCAAAAGAAGGTGCACAAGAACTGGTTAACCACACAAAGGACAGGACTAAATCTCTCATGAAAAAAAATAGTTAGGTAGACTGACTGGACCGACATGACCTTAAAAGAGTTGACTGGACCGTTAAACTGTAACCATCATTTTTGTTCATTTATGTAAATCTTCCTAAGATACCCCAATTATCACTCGAGTTAAGGGAATTGATAGACTTTCAGGGGAAGCAACTCTTGTTTTGCCTCCCTTCTGAATAGGGATCTACCCTAAAAGAAAAGAATTTGCTCCCATTTCTTTCCTTTTAGGGTAGAGCCCTTTTCGGAAGGAATTGATATACCGGAAAGCAAACAGGATGTCATAAAAGTTGCCCACCTTGGAAAAGTGGAGTAAAATCTACCAGGTGTACCCGGTCCTTTTAATTAAGTCAAACCATGAAAACTGTGTTTTCAGGTACATGATTCCAAAACCTTGCTATCCATCTACAGTGGAACTTCAAGGGCTCGACCATCTTTGGGACCATGGAAATTTCTTTTAAATATGAGTAGTTCAAGTCACTGAGGAGTATCATAGCGCCAGGTCAGGTGGCAAATGGAATAATTTAGAGACATATTTTCGATCTTCTATAAAAGGATGGTATCTTGAATGTAATCATTAGAATCGCCTCAATGTGGAGATTCTAATAAGTACAGAGAACACAGATTTTCATGATAAACTGATAAAAAAAATCACTAAAATATCCCTAAATATTTGTTTTCTTGAGCGATAGGAAGGATTACCCTGGACTCCAAAACGAGTTCGAATCAGCCATAGTAAACGAGGCATAGGTGTTCGAATCACTTTAGTTTTACTGTGTATACTACAGTTTATATCGACGAATATCCGAGACGCTTGCTCAGACTGTCCATATGCAGTGTCATCATGAAAACATGCCTATATAATTTTGACCCCCTTAAACCCCACTTTTATATAGTAAAACTGGGGTTTACAGGGTATACATTATTTTTCATATTTCTGCTCAAAAACATAGATTGTGGGTACTCGTTAGAACCGCCTCGTCGAGGCGGTTCTAACGAGTACCCACAATCTATGTTTTGAGCAGAAATATGAAAAATATCAGAGTTTTTTTTTATTTGAAAATTTTCAGTTTTTTGGAGGTCACATTTTCTATATATTTGAATAGGTCTGTTTTCGTAATGAATTTCGGCCATCACTGTTAACGCATGCCCCATACACACGAGTGTTTTTTTTGTGTTTTTTTTTTCAAGAGAAAAGTAGTACTTGATGATAATCGAAATGTGCGTGCATTCTATAATATGTAATAAGTCTATTCACTCTGATTAAAATGTGCGATAAAATCCGAGGAGCAAAGCTGCAGACATCACTCGATATCGGCACGCTTACTTGATATCACACCCTTTTGTCGGGTGCCATCGAATGTTACTGTTACATGGCATTGCTTTTGATGACCACTTAGGACAATTGCGTCAGCTAAAATTTGTCACTCAAAATTTCAGTTACATGGGAAATTTTGGAAACTTCAATAAATTTGGGATACCGTATTTACCCTACAAATTCACACCGCTTACTCTTTTACTCATATTTTACTTTACCTTATATATCAACAGGTCCATTTTACTACCTGATAATATGTTTAAAATTGCTGGTGAGTAGGAAACAATGTAGACCCTGATCAGACGCTGGCTCTACAGTGTTTGCTCAGGTCTGTCAGCCCGAATACGCAGAGTAAGTACGGTAATTTGATCAAATCTAACCACCCTCAGATATCATCCCAGATCCACCCTGCATGTGTGCAATAGTCATCGCAAACACTCTAATCAATGATGTGTTTGTTTGTGTTGAGGTTGTACGGCCCAGTCAACCCAATGGGGTCATGTCGAGCGCGGTCAGTTTACCTAACCACACGTTTACTGGACAGGCTTAGTCCTCTAAGCGGTTAAGCAGTATTGTGCACATTCTTTCGCTAGACACTGACAACTGCTCTTCAATCAGCGGAAAAGAGAGAATGACCGTAGAAAATATTTCATGATCATTCTCCACGACAGAATGTTGCCGACCTCGGCGGGGGTTGAACCCGCGACCTCCTGGTCTCCAGTCGGACGGCGCATCCAAATGAGCCACCGAGGCCGTCTAATCAATGATGTGATCGAGGGTATAGTGAGGCGTAGTCGTCATGATGCCAATAAACAAATGAGTCAAAATACGATCTCGTAGATTTATTTTAGTGGTTTTTTTTTTTTTTTTTGTTTTTTTTTTTGTTTCTTTTTTTGACAGACTGACTTATTTCTCATTTTTATCAACGATCTTCCGCTTCATATCAAAAAGTGCTCCTCTGATTTGTATGCAGATGACACGACGATTCACACGCATGGTAATGACATAGATGCTATTGAAGAAGATCTGCAAGGAGAATTCGGTAACACAAAAACATGGGGAAAGATAAACAAAATGAATGTTCACATGACCAAAACAACTTGTATGCTAGTTGGCGCTAGAAAACGCTTGAACGACTCTCGACCTCTAAATATTATTGCTGACGATGTCAATATTCAATCCGTTAGTAAACAGAAACTCCTTGGTGTTTATATCGATGAACACCTTTCTTGGTCTGCCCATATAGACCACTTATGCTCCCTTATCTCATCTAAAATATCTCTATTACGCCAGTTAGCAACGTATGTACCGACACATATTCAAAAAGTTTACTATCAGGGGTATATTCTTCCTTATATTGATTATGGCTCTGTTACCTGGGGGTCAGCCTCTGTAACTAATATTGAACGCATATCCAAGCTGCAAAAACGCGCTGCTCGAATCATCCTGCGAGCAAATTACGATACCCCATCAGTAGATATGTTCAGTCAGCTGGGATGGCTGTCAATTCCGGACAGACTTAAATATAATAAGGCTGTCTTGACATACCGAGCAATAAATAATTTATCCCCTGAATATATAACACAACTTCTAAAACCAGTATCCGAGGTACACACTCTTAACCTCAGGTCATTAGAAAATGGCTCACTTTATGTGCCGAAAGCACGGACAGCACTTTTTGATGGCTCTTTTTCGTGTTCCGCACCAAGACTATGGAATGCTCTACCTCAAACAGTAAAAACATCGGGGTCACTCTCTACCTTTAAGCAGTCTCTTAAAGCAACATTTTAACCCTTATAAAATGTCTTTAACTATGATTTTAAATGATATACCATGTGTAAAATTATCGCTGAAACCGTTATTGTAACTGAATTGAGAGCTTTTATGACCTAGCATAATTGTTTTAGATATTGGTTTTATGCGCTCGTCAAATCTTAAAGCACTTACAAAAACTGTGATAACATACAGATTTGTCTTTGATATAATTCAGTGCCATGTTTGGTTTTAAATCACTTGCACATACCTGTTAGCACTTTTATTTGATAAAAACTTTATACAAGCATTCACTTCGCTACAAGCTACTTTTATCCCATGAATTTCTTAGCTGTTAGTTAAGTCTTGTTGTATATATGTATATAAATTTTAGTTAGAGGACCACAAGGTAGAATAGTTATTTATAGCTAATTGTGTCATCCTCTTTAAACATTGTTTAAATAAAATAAATAAAATAAAACAAACAATGTAGACCTAAATCAGACGCCACGGAACGCAGTGTTTGATCATAGTATACACTATTTGCACTCGTCAAGCAGATTTTAGACGCATCAACAGGCACTAGAATTGACATGCATTCTTTAGTACTAGTATAGTAAGGAGTTGAGGTGTCCTAGTATTTAAGTAATTCTAAACACGAGATTTCAAGGGCATGCCATATACTTTGTATATATTATATTACAGTCAAGGAACTAAAGAAAATCAAATACAACATAATATCAAGAGAGCAAAGTAAAACGAAGAAGCTGATCTACAAAACGCCACATCATGTCGAAATCGTCAAAAGAAAAGACACGTAAAAGGAATAACAGGGAAACACACATACATAATAGAAATATACACCATTATCCTCCTCAGCATTGGCCATATCCTGTGAACGGCGGTGTTTATTATTTAGGAGCACCGCCGCCTCCACCGCCGCCGTATTACTTTGCTCCACCACATGGTGATAATTCGGTATGGCAATCTAGAAACAGCATACATCCGTCAAAAATACTTACAAGAGGTGGACTTCCATTGTTGACATCTGGACATGGAGCACTTCCTGCAATGGGATATCAAAATGGTGCACGTTCGCTGCGGCCTCCAGAAATTGGCGTACTTCCAACAGCACCACCTTCGTCACTGCCACATTACTATGTTTCACAAAACGGTGAACTTTCGGAGTTGCCTTCTGCAAAGGACGTGCCTTCGTCCAATGAGAGTCAAGATAGTGGAATTTCGGTGGTGTCTTCTGAGAATGGCGTACTTTCGACAAAGGAAAAAACACATGAAGGCATGTATAATGGGGTAACAGACAAAACAAAAGAATGGGAAGAAAGAAAAAGTGAAAAGGAAGAGATGGGTGTCGAAGAAGGAAAACTACCAATGTTAAAGAAAATAAGTAATGGCATTATCTTTGGACTTGAAGAACTTTTCTACAAGTAAGCAATCCTCCTACCCAGTCAGCATTCTACGCAAATCTATATCGGGCCGTCATCGGCCCGTCAGGGTAACTGACGGGCCGATGACGGCCCGATGTAGATTTACGTAGAATGCTAGCTGTGTACTTTTATATGGGCCGAGTCAAGCGAAAAAGTGTCTTCGAATATGCGCAAATCAAGCAGATTCAGATCATTCTGCGCAAATGCAAAAGTTCATTCGGGCCTTTGCTCTCCATTCATAATTTCTGTACTTATCTAATTATTCTTTTAGAAGAGAGTGAAGGCCCTGATCAGACAGTGGGGATGCGCAGGCTGATCTGGGCCTTTGCTGTCCGCATTTGCCCGAAGACACGTTTTCGCATGGCGAGAGGTATATATCAAGACAATATTCATTCATTCAATTATTTATTCGGTCTGTCTGTCAGTCAGACAGACAGGACGCATGCATGGACGCAGGCAGATATGTAAACACTCAGTCAGTCAGAGAAGGAAGTTAGGAAGGTAGGCAGACACTTAGTCAGACAGTACATCGATTCTATCATCGGTCTTACAAACATTTGTTTTGATATTGTCGAGCCATTATGCCGAATAGACTATTCTACCTCAAATATTTGGGCAGGTCCTTTTCCAACAGAAAGGTTGCCTTGATTTTTTTATTACTACCATGTCTTATATAAGTTCCTGTATATTCGTAAATATTGCAAAAAATTTAGACCCTGATCATGAGCCGCGAAATTCTGCCAAGTGTATCAACTCACAACATTTAAAGTGACATGTCTTTTATGATAAAAAGGAGCTTGATGAATATTCAGTTTAGAATTGATCTCATAGAAAATAAAGGGTCATTATGCAATTTGCGGATAACGAAGGCCCTGATCAGCCTGCGCAAAGGCGCAGGCTGATCAGGGCCGTCGTTGTCCGCCTACAGAATCATTGGATGCTGTTGTATATGTCGACGAACATAGAATGCACCGATCGTATGCGCATAATAATCTTGATATACGTTGTCCGCCAGTAAAGTATATAATGAGCCAGGGCAAGATTGCATTGTGCGAATATAATCCCAGTTTGCAAATACAAAATGTTCAGTGGAACTTCTGTAGTTCAAACATCTTTGCGACCATGGAAATTTGTTCTAAACATGGATAGTTCGAGCCACTGAGGGTTAACCATAGCGCCTGGTGAGAAGGCAAATGGGGATAATTTTGGGAATGTTTCTATCTTCTATAAAATAATGGTATTTAGATTGTACTCATTGGATTACTGCAACAGTTTCCCGCATTCTGATCAGATCTTCGCAGGACATTCAGAGGGTAGGCAGTGGCATGAGCCAAGACGCCTTCAAGTCGACAGCGGTGGCTCTGATCAGCCTGCGCGGATGCGCAGACTGATATGTCATCGCTGAGCGTACATACAATCTTGAAGGAAATGCTACGTCCCGGCTCAAAAGTGAGTTGATACACTTTAAGGGGAGATAACTGCCAAATATTTGTCTCTCTTTTGAAACGGGGGCTACACTTTTCAGAAGGGCATTGGTGTGCAGATAAACAAAACAGGAAGTCACAAAAGTTGTCTCCTTTGTATAAAAAATGGCAGAAAGTCTACTTAATGTATCCAAGTCTCCTAAAGTGGAAACTTGAGGAAACACATTCGAGAGGCGACTCTGTCGAAAGAGTTTTTGTCTCCCTTCTGGAAAATGGTGTTTTCTGAAAGGAAAGGGGATTGCTATACAAGAAAGCAAGCGGGAAACCGCAGTGGTTGTCTCCCTAAATAAATGGCGGAAAATCTAACATGGCTGCATTCAGAAATGCAAAGTGAATGTAAATGTACCAAATAACGAGCGCCAACAGGAGCAGGGGTCCAGGGCAAACACTCGCAAATAACTTGCATATTATAGTAAATTTTACATGCTTCATTTCATGAGTTCAAATTTTGGACCTTAAATTATGGTAGGCATTAATTTTAAGACATGATTGTGAAACTGGGCCCCGGAAACAAATGCGGATCCAGGGCGGGTTAAGAGGTTCAGTCAAACCCCCTACCACTTTGACTAAAATGTTAAGTTTGGGTACCGTATTATTCGCACGCTTTACCTCTTATCTGATATTTCTAACATTTTACTAAATAAGAACATTTCTACATTACGAAAACACGCCTGTTCAAATATATAGAAAATTTCATCTCCAAAAACTGAAAGTTTTCAAACAAAAAAAAAAACTCTGATATTTTTCACATTTCTGCTCAAAACATAGATTGTAGGTACTCGTTAGAACCGCCTCGGCGAGGTGGTTCTAACGAGTACCACAATCTATGTTTTTGAGCAGAATTAAGAAAAATAATGTATACCCCTGTAAATCCCAGTTTTACTATATAGAAGTAGGGTTTAAGAGGGTCAAAATTATATAGGCATGTTTTCGTGATGAAATTGCTGGGTGAGTGCCAAATACTATAGATCCTGATTAGACACCGCGTTTTGTGGCGTCTGATCTTGGTCTTTATTGTTTGCTTAGACCTTTCTGTTTGAATACTTAAATTAATACGTACCAGGTTCCGAAATTTGAACTCATGAAATGAAGCATATTGATTAGCATTGTGTTAATCCAATAGACGATATAGAACTGTATTGAATCGTTTCATGGTTGAAAATTGGTCTTTATGTAAAAACTCAAAATTGGCTTTGCAAATCTTAGTTAAGTTAGTCAAATTAAAGTTGAGGTCGACCTTTACTTAAGAACTGACAGTACATCACGAAAAATGCCTGTATAATTTTGACCCCCCTAAACCCCACTTTTATATAGTAAAACTGGGGTTTACAGGGGTATACATTATTTTTCCTATTTCTGCTCAAAAGCATAAATTGTCGCCGAGGCGGTTATAACGAGTACCCCCAATCTATATTTTGAGCAGAAATATGAAAAATATCAGACTTTTTTTATCTGAAAATTTTCAGGTTTTGGAGGTGAAATTTTCTATTTATTTAAATAGGTGCGTTTTCGTAATGAAAAATGGGGCCAGATTTTTATACAGCTGCAGGTATTCGAACGGGTGCTAAGGGATGTGCGCAGACTGGCAAACTACATAGCTATATATGCAGAGACTTAATGAAACCGAATCTCCGACTTTCGTTCTTTTATGTATTCTTTGTCTCCAAAGGGAGCCTTCATTACGAAAACACGCCTATTCAAATATATTGAAAATTTCACCACCAAAAACTGAAAGTTTTCAGATAAAAAATCTGGGCCCAGTTGTTCAAAGCTAACGACGTCATTAGTTAACGATTCGTTAAAATTTACATCGAGTGATACGCAAATATGCTGAAATTGTTTGCTGAAAAAATTTGAGAAGCTTTTGCAATGCAAAAGTTACTCACATTTTTTCAGCAACAAATATCAGAATATTGTATATTGAATCCGCTAAAAAGTTAACGAATTGACCCTTAACGAGCTCGTTAAGCTAACGACGTTTTGAACAACTGGGCCCTGATATTTTTTTTCATAGTTCTGCTCAAAACATAGGCGATTCTAACAAGAACCCACAATCTATGTTTTGTGCAGAAATAAGAAAAATAATGCATACCCCTTTAAACCCCAGTTTTGCTAAAGGTGGGGTTTAAGGGTGTCACATTTATATAGGTATGTTTTCGTGATGGGTGCTTAGGTGTGTGCGCAGACTGGCAAACTACATGGCTGCATATGAAGACACTTGATAAAGCCGAGTTTCTGATTTTCGTCACTTTATGTGTTCTTTGTCTCCAAAGGAAACCTTTCGGATTTCTATTTCCACAGGCTTGGTATGTTTGTAAGCTGCCATCCGAAGTCAACAATAGCTGTGGCGATCGTAATACCGTGCCTTCTGGGTATAGGTCTCATAAAGTACCACCAAAGTAAAGAATTTGCAGGTTAGTGAGATTACAGGGAACAGAGTACCAATTACGGAGGTGAGGACTGGAACCAGCAAAAGTATACGGAAGTTAAAGTCTGTATTTGATAAAAAGCTTGACTCTGTCTTCATACGGCACACACCCTCAACCGAGTACTAAATGCGTCTGATTGGACAATAGTAGATGAGACTATTTGAATTTATGTCAGCCGTCTGACTGGAGACCAGGAGGTCGCGGTTCATTCCCCGCCGAGGTCGGCAACATTCTTTCATTGAGATTGATCATGAAATTTTTTCTACGGTCATTCTCTCCCTTCCGCTGATTCAAGAAGGGCAGTTGTCAGTTTCTGGCGATAGAATGTGCACAATACTGGTTAACCGCTTAGAGGACTAAGCCTGCCCAGTAAACGTGTGGTTAGGTAAACCGACCGCGCTCGACATGACCCCATTAGGTTGACTGGGCCGTAAAACCTCAACACAAACAAACAATGTCAGTTTTATAAAACACATATTCAGTAAAATTCCGCTATCAAGACCACCTGTGGCACTGCCAAAAGTGGTCTTATTAGTGGAGTGGTCTTAATATTAAATATAGAATAATAAGAAAAAAAAAACAACAAACATTTGGGACAGACCTTGATAGCGATGTGGTCTTATTTTCGAGCGGCTGAACTCTTTCGGTGCCAAATTTCAGACGACAATTGTCGTCTGCTTTTTTATTTTAACAAACTATCGTTTGAAAAGACGTTTATATGTAAAGCTGAAAGACTGAATTCAAACAGCGTAGATCCAGATGAGACGGCTCATTGAGCCGTCTCCTCTGGATCTATGCTGTTTGAAAAAGCCTATTATTATCGCCTGTGATAGTGAAAGAGTAAATAGCAGAATGTTACTGTAATTTATTCAATTGCAGACCAAATATTCAGTAATTGTTCAATGGTATTTTTAGTGTGCTATTGTAGCCATTTTCTTTAATATATAGTTAAAGATTTAAAACGGCCTGTTGTGTTTATCTTTATATTCTGTATTAACGCATATTATTATATGACTATGAATATTGAAATATTTAAATGTTTGCCACTGGTCCATCAATTTTAGACACAAATGTAATTTAGAGTCGTGTGGGTTCGATTGAATCCCCCACCGCGAACCCCTCTGGACTAGCCCCTGTAAATACCGAGTGCATTTAGCTCTCAATTAGCTTTATAAACACTAGCTGAACAACTCTTTAGGGGTTATATCTCGGTAGCGCAATTGTCAGCAGGACGAATGGTACAACGCAAAATGTAGATTGTAATTTTGCATTGAAGCTAAATGTTGTTTTTACATTTTGCGTTAACCTCGACTCAGAATGAAGAATTTTATGTCAACACTTTGATGTATACATACAATAAATAACACATTTTATAGGATTAGAACGAAAGCACTCTGAGATTAGGTCATGGCTTCTCGCTACTGTCCGCCGAAACGTCACAAATGACAAGGTTTGTAATAGTTGGCGAGTGTTCACGAATATTTCGGTTTATTGAACGCAATCCTGCTTTACTAATTGACCCATTTCAGTCTGGAGACCCCCAAAAGTGTAAATAACAGTGCAGACCCATATCAGACGCTGCAGAATGCAGGGTTTTAGACCCATATCAGACGCTGCAGAATGCAGGGTCTCCTCTGTTTGCAAACGGTTTAGCCATTTTTTCTCACGGAATATCTAAATCAAATAATCCAAAATATCTGAAATTGAAATTGGACTCTTCCAGTGTATAGTGTGGGGAAATATTCAGTCTAAAATCTGTGAAACGTATGCAAGATAACATATTGTCTAAAACTGCATATGTTTGTACTTCATTTACCCTAAGTCATCTTGCAAGAAGAGAAAAAAACAACATTAATAAACAGTGTAGACTAAGATCAGATGCTAGGTTTTAGACATATCAACAAGTAGCTAAATGGACTTGTTCAGAATGTAGGACAAATATGGAAAGGAGTAAAGGTGTCCTGTATACTTACGGGAGATACAATATTGCAGATTTACTGGTCCCTCCTGACTCCCGGATCCACACGGACAGCGCATGGGTTGAAGAGAATATTCCGTATAAGACAAGAATAGCCCAGTTCATCATCGCTGATGATAACGTTCTTACAAAGGATACCCTTTTAGCTGTAAGTAAATCCGCGTCATGGAAAAATTTCCTTTCGGGCATATGCGGACAGCGAAGGCCCAGATCAGCCGCGCGCAGGGCCTTCGGCGTCCGCTTTTCAGAATCAATGGATACTGAATAATAAAGACCCTTATCGGGTTGTGCGGCTTGGCTAGCTGACCCGGATCTTAATTGTTCGCATACACACCGGGGACGTTTTTCCTTAGAGACGCAGCCCATAACATAATGTTGCTTATCATATACCGTACTTTTTAGCTCGCCGGGACTATGTCCCTGGAGAGCTTATCTTGTCACCCAGGCGTTGGCGTCGGCGCCTGTCGGCGTCCGCGTCGGCGTCCGCGTTAGCACAATGTTTAAGTTTTCAAATGTTTGCATAGTTTTTTTTAATTGTTTAAGGTACTGCTTTCATATTTGGCCTACACCTACTTTAGGGTAAGACCTTTCAATAGCATACATTCCTATCCCCCAAATAGACTCTTTATGTAGGTCAAGGTCAGTTCTGACTTTGTCTCTTACACCCATGTTTAAGTTTTGCGTTTTGAAAAGTGTACATAACTGCTGAAGTATTCAAGATAGAGCTCTAATATTTGGCCCACACCAGCCTTAGGGTTAGACCTTTCAGTAACACACACCTCTTCCTCAGTTTGACCTTCTGCCTAGGTCAAGGTCAGGTCATACTTTGTCATTTGAACCCATGTTCGAGTTCTGCGTTTAAGTTTTGAAAAGTGTTTGTAACTGCTGAAGTATTCAACATACCCCTTTAATATTTGGCCCACACCAACATTAGGGTAAGACCTTTCAATAGCACAGACTTTTCCTCAGTTTGAATTTCTGCCAAGGTCAAGGTCAGGTTATCCTTTGTCATTTAAACCCATGTTTGAGTTTTGCGTTTAAGTTTTGAAAAGTGTTCGTAACTGCGAAAGTATTCGAGATGCTGCTTTAATGTTTGGCCTACACCTATCTTAGAGTAAGACCTTTCAGTAGGATACATCCTTCCACAGTTTGACCTTCTGCCTAGGTCAAGATCAGGTCATACATTGTCATTTATACCTGTGTTTAAGTTTTGAAAAGTGTACATGGCTGCTGAAGTATGTAAGATATAACTTTCATCCACACCAGCCTAAGCGAAGATGTTTCAGTGGCATATACCCCATCCCTCAGTTTGACATTCTTCCGACATCAAAGTGAGGTCATACTCTGTTATTTAATCTTTAATATTTTAAGATTGTTTTTTTTTTTCGATCAGCGAGCTGCGTTGTCTTCTGACAACTCTTGTTCTTACATGTACTTAGATTATTTTTTTAATACTGCATTTTATTTCTTTTTCTTTTTCAGTGTTCAGTTACTTAATGGTAACCCATTTGTTCTGCCCGACCAATGGTGAATAGAGGGTCGAGGAGGACCATCCCTCTTAATATCTTACAAAAATACTTTATCACAAGTAATTTATTTGTGCTGATCGGGTCCTCTCCACTAAAAAAGTGTACCATTCCCTTTAAATGGGTTGATTTGGTCGTGCATGTACATTGGATATTGAACAAGCACCCCGTTCGAACACAATGAATGTGGCGTTTATTCTGTGACTGTGTAAGACTTAACCCCGGACACGTGAGGGTACCTTCATACTTTATGGTAAAGCTAGCAGACCGAAGATGTAAAGATGAAGAAAAGGAACTACCCAACGGCTGGAAGTCAGGCCTCTTGGAAGCAAAGTGTCTTCTATTAGGAGTGCTTTATCTTAACCCATTTATGCCTAGCGTCCCTTAAAAGGGACATTGGCAAACAGTGTAAGCCCAGATCAGACGCTGTTGAATTTGATACAGGAATTTCTGTATTACACGGTAATAATAAAAGCTGACCAAACACCTCTTAAATTGGAAATGGACCGATCCAAAGAGTTAAGGTAGAAGAGGCCACTCGGCTTAAATGGGTTAAATGTTTCAGCTCAGAATGCTCTCTTTGTGGGGCATTCATTTACGTACCACTTATTATTCTCTGATATCTTGGTGGTTTCTTTTATTTTCAGATGTATGATCTGTATAACGCGTCACTAAATCTTCGTGTAGGAGATTTTGGAATACATGACGTTTGCAACAAGTAAGTGTCATTGGTAAAGAAATATGAGCCGGCACACGAAAAAAACAACAAAAAAAAAAAAAAAAAAAAAAACAGACATGGTTTTCCTGTTAATGGCTCTTCCAGTGCGCATGCGCAGTTCCCTGTTTGGGCTCCAGACATGCGTGTTTGCCTGTATCTTCCTCAAGGTCTCTACTACATGTCTGCGAACAGTGATGGCTCTGGCGGGACTGCGCTTATGCGCCTATGTTGACGAAAATTGCATAAGTGAAATAAAATATAAATAGAAACCGCTAGCGCACATGGCCCAAATAAATAAACCATATAGAACTTGTTAGTTTAATATCTAAAATAAGCCCTTCAGGATTTATTGATATTAAACTAGGGAAAGATTTTTCATTATCCATCAAAGCGAAAAAATAGTGATTTCAGTCGATATACGTGCCACACCATGAGAAAAGCCTTCGGGATATATATTACGTTAGCACACCGATGCAACATTTATCAGAGTGGTCAGTTAGAGGCAACTCTAAACAGACACAAAACACTTAAATGGCTATTTACAGTCAACCGCCAATAGCCAAAAAAGTTAAAATCGCTATTAACAGTCTGCTGTCATTAGACAAAGGAAAAAAAAACAACACAAAAAAAACAACAACACGAAAACCAATATAACGTCTGTTTGGCTATTGACAGTTGGCTGCATAAAACCTCTTTCAGCATGTTTTACCTCTCAGATAAGGCATTTTATTAACTAAAACTTTTGATGTTATTCTTATTTCTCCAAATGATTATTTATCTCGATTTCCTTTTATTTAGCCATGACATTTTCAGCATATAATATGGGAAAATAAGAAATATTTTGGTTATTAAGCTCATTAAGACTGGTGTATGCAATAAGAAAGGTTTCAAGAGGTATTAAAGAAAAATGAAAAGATGTTTTAAAACCTGTAAAATCTGTCTAATAATGTAGACTCATACAGACCCATGTTTTCACTATACACTATAGGGAAATTGGAGGTACATATTGCATAGATTTGTTAACGTAATGAGCGGGTCGTAAAACTACGTTTACATACCTTTGCCAAATCAATAGATATTCAATAATATGATAAATGATAATGATAATTATAATAATAATAATAATATTGTTACGATTATTATTAATTTTACTATAATTATTAAATAATTAATTAATTAATAATAATAATAATAATAATATTATTATTATTATTTTGAATCCTTTTATTATTTTGATTATTGTTATTATTATTATTATAATCATAATCATAAAAAACGGAACAAAAATGATTATGTTCTTCTCTAATGATATTTTCAGTATACTAGGAAGATGTTTCATTACGAGTATCCTAGATCTATGGAAATATGATAAAGCTGTCATAGAAACGTTGAGGGATGAAGAGATACAAGAAGAAATTAACACAGTGGAACTTAAGTAAGTACTTGTGTGGACTTCACAAGTAGACTCGCGTGCACAGGATTATTGTCCAGATGCAAAAAGAACCCCGACTTAGCAAGATCTGGACGCTTGTTTCTAATGGCTCTTTGAAGCGGGACCATGCGCATAGTACTCATTGCTGGCGGTAGTTTTAACTGGCACCATATGATTCAGTACTGTTTCTATTCTTACGAAAACACGCCTTTTTAATTTTGACCCCCTTAAACCTTACTTTCATAATGTGAAACTGGGGGTTTACAGGGGTAAACGAGTACCCACAATCTATGTTTTGAGCAGAACTATGAAAAATATCAGAATTTTTTATCTGTAAATTTTCCATTTTTGGTTGTAAAATTTTCAATATATTTGAATAGGCGTCTTTTCGTAATGGGTATCACAAAATATGACATTACTTTACTTTAGTTGTTATGGTTGCACCAATATTTTAAGCGCTACAGCAAACGTTCTGAAATTTATTGATCACCCCACGTACAAACTTTTAAATATGATTAGTACAAGCGTTGACTCAGATTAGCCTGTGCAGTCACACAATCTGAGCTACATCTGCACTGGTCCCTAATATATTTACTCTAATCATCCTTTTAACGAATATACAATGTACCCTGAGAGGATTGTGTGGGCTCGATTGGGTCTATACTGCATAGGTCATAAGGTATTTATAAGGGCTTAATTTTTTTATTAAAAAGTGCTAAGAGTTGGAATAAGAACCGATAAATCGAAATGCCATGTGCGATTAAATAAGTTAAAACTGTTTTTTTTTTTTGTTTTTTTTTTTTTGTCTAATCAGATAAAGAATATATGCTATTAACGAGCATATCAACCATTATAAATCAAATTTTTACAACTATAACAAAAAATATATTTAAAACAACTTATAATATTTGGTGGTTACGCATTTCCTCTGTTGACATTGCTTGGGGACAAGTTGACTGCTAATGGTTACGAGATGACATGGGTACGAATTGACTTGATTACCAATTGACCGGTCACCATGTCATACGACCTTGTCCCTGAAGTCCGAAAATACAACAGGATATAAAATGAAATTCTACTTTGAGAAAAACAAAAACAATATATATATATTTCCAATAGTTTCCAATATGCAAAACTTAACCCATTTAAGCGTAGCGTCCCATAAAAGGGACATTGGCAATCAGTGTAGACCCAAATCAGACGCCGCAGAACGCGGCGTCTGATCAGGGTCTACAATGTTTGCATAAAATACAGGAACACGGAAAAAATAAAAACTAACCAGACCACCTTCTGTTGGAATTGGACCTGTCCAAAGACTTGAGGCAAAAGATTCCACTAGGCATAAATGGGTTCTCTCTCTCTCTCTCTCTCTCTCTCTCTTTGCACTGTAAATTCTCAGATCAGTCTGCTTATCCGCGATGTCCAATCAATCTTTATTATACGTCTGAAAAATTCTCACATCCCTTTATTATTCACAAAAACCAGTAAATACTCTGACCACACTGTGCGGATAAAAATCTTAACTTAGTCTTCGCAGAACGATCAAATATGGGCAGTGCCATGCGCTAACGTGTCTTTGGGCATATGCGGACGGCGAAGGCCTAGATCAGCCTGTGCATATCCGGGTTCAGCAGGACAAGGGTTAATCCATTTATGCCGGGTAGACTCTTCCACCTCAGTTTTTTGGACGAGTCCATTTCTGTTATAAGGGATGTCTGGTTAGTTTCTTTTATCACCATGTTTATATATATGCCTGTGCTTAATGCAAACAGTGTAGACCCTGATCAGACGCCGCGTTCTGCGGCGTCTGATCTGGGTCTACATTATTTGCCAATTTCCCATTTATGGGACGCTAGGCTTAAATGGGTTATTACCATTACTTGTTTTATTGCTAGAGGTGAAATCAATTCCACCTCAGTTTTTTGGACGAGTCCATTTCTGTTATAAGGGATGTCTGGTTAGTTTCTTTTATCACCATATTTATATATATATGCCTGTGCTTGATCAGACGCCGCGTTCTGCGGCGTCTGATCTGGGTCTACACTGTTTGCCAATTTCCCATTTATGGGACGCTAGGCTTAAATGGGTTATTACTTTTACTTGTTTTATTGCTACAGGTGAAATCAATGTATATCCAAAATGAATAAATACGATGGTTTCACAATTGAAAAAAATATCAATATTCCTCCACATGTGAAAATATCACAACTGTGCCATTTTCACTACACGTTTTGGAATACGTCCGTAGTCTTGATTGTTACACGAACAGATGCAAATGGCCACTTTCTATTTGAACGCCTGTAAATTCTCTGGTTCTAAATAAAACTATCAAGTGTTGGTTTTCATTTTCTAAATTAGAGAGGAGGAACAGTTTAGTGCCAAAATTATTATGATTTGACGAATATTTGATTTTGTCTGTCTAGCGCTTTATTTAAGAAATAAATTATTCCGAACCGTGCTCAAATGCCTAAGATAAAGCACAGTTGAGTTTGGGTTGTACCCATTTGAGCACGAGCGAGCGCAGCGAGCGAGTGCTCAAATGGATACAACCCAAACTCAACTGTGCTTTATCTGGGGCATTTGAGCACGGTTCGGAATAATTTATTTCTTTTCTAACACCCCTCATTGAGCGAATTTTGCATAAATGATTTTTTTATATTGATTTTCATTATTATTATTATAACCTGACTTCACCTTTGGTAGTTGACAATACCTCTTAAGCATTACGTCACGCGGTTACGTAGTTACAAGGTTCGATGACGAATATTACAAATGGCGGATAACATGCAAATCAGCTGACGATGTAAAATATAAATAAACGATTTATTAATATAAAGACTTGAATCTTGTGTTCATGAAAGAATTGAAAAACATATGAAGTTTGGGTGCCGCGATGGACTTAAGAAGGACAGATATAAAACAGCAAATAAGAATGTTAACCGACTTACTTTTGTTTTCGAACATGACAATAAATACACGACGGAAACAAGAAGTAAAACGAATGTGTTTGAAAGGAATAACCTGTAGAGAAACTCCTCAGGTAAAAAAAAAAGTCAAAGAACTGCAATGCTCATAGATCATTTTCTGTCTTAATAAATAGGCCTAATATAATTTATTATGTATATGAATGTTTCGGCCAATAATGTAAGCTAGCGTCCATAGTTACCAGGGGACGAAACTTTCGCAAATATGATTGGTTTCCCGTCCATAGCGCGCGACGAAATTCCTGTGCTCAAATACCTTAGATAAAGCATGGCTAGAAATGTAAAGATAAATAAGGAACAACACGTGCAGGGGTGTTAGAAGTGGTAAGAACTGAAAATCGGCGTCATAACGTTTACATGTACGTTTTGTTTGGCGACGTCAGTTGTGACGTCAGAAACAATTTATCATGGAAACAATAGAATAAAAGGAAAATTTACTCTTTTGAAGTAAATATCATAATTATTTATTAATTATTTTATATAATTACATAATTATTTTCATCTCGTGTAATAAAAATCAAATTTCCACTTGTGCTTCGCACTCGACGGTGAAAATACTGATGTTTTCATTACACTCGATGAAAATAGTTCTGGTGATCACTTCAAAAGAGTAAATATCGTCTATGTCTTTTTACAGCCCAACATATTACACACAATTTGTAACTTCACTTGTCATTGGCGAAGTAAAAAATGATGATGCAGGTAGAATAGTTGCTGCAGGAGCTACAAGAATGACTTGGACATTTTTAATGAACTCTTCCGTAAGTAAAACAAAATATAGCTGACTCTCATGATCTAAAACACGGATAACTAAAATTAATGCGCCCAATTCCAAACGAAATTTGGGATAATGCTGTTTTAGTTTTACTTTATGTTATTTATATTTCAAGTCCTGTTACCTCAAACTACTGTTATTTCAAACTGAAACGAAAACGTTTTTATGTCCCCAACTTTGACGCACCTGGTAATCTCGTAAGTGGTAGCCGGTGGTTTTGCACTAAAAATCTTTGAGTAATCAGCCTCGTAAGTCATGTTCGACACAAATATCTCAGTCCCCGGCATAAATGCTTGGGGAATTTAACATCTTATGCATTCGTAGACGTAGTTTGAATACGTCTTATTTGATATGTTAAATAAGTATTTCATACCCAGATAGCTGAAAACACCTTTATTGGGCACTGGGAAAAAGTCAAAACAGGAATATCGGACTACCCTTCTCTGTGGGAAATTAAATTAACGCTTGTTTTTTTTTTTTTTTTTTTTTTTTTTTTTTGTTTACAAGCCCACACTTATCTTTTCCGACGCAGAAATGAAAGTTGTTTGGAATAGCATTGTCCGATTTTTCCAAAAAAATGTCTATGAAATTGACTAGAAATTAATAAACCAGGAGAACTTACCCGTTTATTGACATTTGGGTTCTCACAAGTCATGGTCGGAAGTCCGCGTAAAGCTTTTTGAGTGCATAACCAACGGCTACCCCTTCCGAGATTAACAGGTGTGTTGGAAGAAGTTGGAGGAGCATATTACTTTTGGGTCATTCGTCCGTTCGTCGCGCTTTTCTTGACAGCAAGATAGCTCGATAACTATTTGATCTAGGACCTTGAAGCGCATGAGTTTACTGACGGGTAGTTCACCTGATTATTCTTTTTGAAAAAAAAAAAAAAAAAAATAAATAAATAAATACATAAAAAAAATCGGGTTAATTTTGTGAGAGTTATGCCCCTTTTTAACTTTGACATTTTCTAGGGACAAACACATTGTTAGGGGCACCGTATTTTACAAACACACATTCCTATTTAACATAAATTATTCGGATAGATAAGCCTGAGCAAACAGTGTAGACCCAGATCAGACGCCGCAGAAAGCAGCGTCTAATCAGGGTTTACACTGTTTGATACTTTTACAGCATGTTGAGACACATCAATGAACAGAAAATTGGATTCGTTCAAATGATATAAATATGGGGATACTCAAGAAAAGCTTCAGTCACGGAGATCAGCACCGCACATCTCCCCCTCCCTACACGCTCTAAGGTACGAAATAAAGTAAGAATGACATGAAACGACATCACGGAACAGTACACTAGCGAAATCATAAGGAACAAAAAAGAAAAGGAACTGCCAGGGAAATAGCGCCTTGAAATAAGACCGTAGGGGGATTTGACCTGGTTTTACGAGCGCCCGACCTTTTGACCTGATTTTACGAGCACCCGACCTCATCTCTATCTTTTGAAGCAGCCCCCAACATACACGCGTAATGAAAATCTATCGAAAACAGAGACAATAAGACACACAGAAAGAAGGCTGGCAGTGGTTGTAGGCGATGACTACAATGCAAGTTCCTCTATACTGGTACATGTAGCTCCAGTACAAGAAAGCATGGCTCAAATAAACACAACAGTAAACACAGTGGGCAGACTTACCCTTGTCATGCTGAATAAATTAAGTTGCCACACCCACTTCTAATTCTCAGCCAGTTGGAGTACTTGATCCAGATTGTTGATATAAATTCACATACTGAATGGCAAACAGTGCAGATCCAGATCAGTTGGCTTCTTCAGAAGCCAACTGATCTGGATCTACACTGTTTGCAAATGTAGGGTATATCCGGGCTCAGCAGGCCTAGGGTTAAGCGGCTGACAACAATATACAAGTAACTTGGATAAGCCCTCATTTTCGAAAAGCTTTAAGACCAAACAAGCATATTTCTATCTGCAAAAAAAAAAAAAAAAAAAAAAAAAAAAATCTCCATTTGAATAAGGCGACAGAAAATCCAGACGCATTGCATTAAGCCTTACCACTCTCTGGGCAAATTAAGCAGACGACTAAATGATATTTTTCTCATTTTCCCAGAAAATGGGATTTGACATTTTATACATAATTTGCAAGAAATGCCAAATCCCATTTCTGGAAAAATATTTCAATACGTCGTCTGCTGAAAATTTTACACAGAGTGCTAAGCGCTAACAAGTTTATATAGAGTTTATTTGGTTGTTTTGATCAATTACGGAGAAATAATTCACTAGTGTTCTACGGCTTGCGCGTCAAAAAAAAACAAAACAAAAAAAAAAAAAAAAACGAGTGAGTGAGCATGAGTGTATTATTTTTTTCGTAAGCGATCAAAACAACAAAATTAACTTTTTATTACCTTTTCATTCATGTTTTACCTTTGAATTTTTACATTCAGCCGTTATGATTTCCTACCAAATAGTTCCAGTCAGTGCATGAATTTCAGAAGGCGTGATTTAGTTTAAAGATCAGTCGCTTTAATGCAAAAATCATCCTGTGCTTGGAATACAGACACAACAATGTCACGAAAGTAGAACTGGATTATCAAGAAAATCATACTTTATATTTGTGTTGCAGATCTTTCCTTGAAAATGCCAACTGGACGTGAAAATTGCAGTCTGAATTCCATGACTTTATCAAATTTTCCGCAAAATGTTGTTCTTGTTACCAACGACGTCAGCAACTTCGCCTGGCAATTATGACATCAAAATGTTCGAAATAAAATAAGTCACTCAGTAAAGCACTGCTGAATATGTAATAAGTCATGTATAATTCATCTTCCCTCATAATATAAAATGTAAATAGGGACAGCAAATTTTCAGAATTATTCAGTTTTTAGATCTGATTCTGTGTGTTGTGCTATTTCTGTCAGTCTTTTATACTGCAAAAATATGTTTTGATGGACTTAGTTATCAGAACAATCTCATTTTCTCAGTATTATATAGTAAAATGTCATGGCTCACGTAGCTTTAGATGAGAGGGATATTTAGACAAATATCTTTCTTGCTCCACAAAAAAAAAAATATGTTGTAGTACCTCCGCGAGATGCTTCTAATGAGTATCCACTTATTTCCTGGAGAAATAAGAAAAAAAATCAGTACATTATGATTATAAAAAGTCTTATCTATGGTGAAAGCTACAAAGTACTTATACATATTTTATATATGGCCGCGCCATGCGAAAACGTGTCTTCAGGCATATGCGGACAACGAAGATCCAGATCAGCCTGCGCATCAGCGCAGTCTGATCAGGGCCTTCACTGTCCTCTAACAGAATCAGTTGATACTACAAAATGTATGAACGGAGAGCAAATCGGCCTCTGTGGCTCAATTGGATGCGCCGTCCGACTGGGGACCAGGAGGTCGCGGGTTCAACCCCCGCCGAGATCGGCAACATTCTTTCGCGGAGATTGATCATGAAATATTTTCTAGTCATTCTCTCCCTTCCGCTGATTCAAGAAGGGCAGTTGTCAGTTTCCGGCAGTTGTCAGTTTCTGGCGAAAGAATGTGCACAATACTGGTTAACCGCTTAGAGGACTAAGCCTGCCCAGTAAACGTGTGGTTAGGTAAACTGACCGCGCTCGACATGACCCCATTGGGTTGACTGGGCCGTAAAACCTCAACACAAACAAACAAACGGAGAGAAAATGCCCGGATGATAGTTTGCACATGCGCAGGATGATCTGGATCTGCGCATTTTGCACATGTTTAAAGACACTTTTTCGCTTTACGCAGCTCATGTATCCATTTAACTTAAATCCATTCATCTTAAATCTGGAATATCTTTGACAGAATGAGGAAACGGTGAAGCAGTTTGAGAATAAAATTGTAGAACTGGGGAAAAAAGGTCATGCTGAACTGGACGACGTCTTCGTTTTGACATTTGATTCGTAAGTTTCACCACCAAAATGTAAAATTTGGACCATTTATATGTACCTTAACAAGTCTACCGTCTTTTGTCTTAATTACATTAACAAATCTACCCTGTTGCTGTTTTAGTATGGCGCTTTACTCTGAAGAAGTTAATTTGTAAACTGTTGTCATGATTCAATGCTTTAGATAGATGCAAAACCTTTTGAAGTAACTACCTGGGCACCGATGTTTTTATTCTGTTAATTGATTTTGAATCGATTCGAATGTTTTTTGTTTTTTTTTTGTTTTTTTTTTCCATAGTAATTATGCAAACATAGATTGTAGATTGGGGGCAAGTTTTCAACAAGTTCTCATCAAAATTTCTGAAATTTTCACAATAATTATTGTTATATATAACAATAATTAAAATCAGGGGAGAAAAACAAAAGTATGGTCTGATATAAAAATTTCCAAAATAGAAATTGCACAGGTCAGAACATATTTTTAGCCGTACATTTTAGTTTAGGGTGTTTATGTGAAAAGAAAACATAGGAACTGATAAGACTAATGGTTTCTTATAAGATAAGTCAGTCAGAACATTTTCTTTTTCTTTATTTCTAATAAAACGACAAGCAAGTAACAACTTTCGAAGTTATGCCGAAAGGACCATGGGTAATGTGTACCCTATGCTCACACATAAAACATAGTTAAAAGATGGTTATGTAAGGGCCTGCATTATAAAGAAGGTTTTCAGAATTTTGCGGTTTTAGGGTTTAGTCTAATCGAAAATAAATGCTCCCAAAGGGAGCAAAATCTTTCTTTTTAGACTTGCTCCCATTTCAGAAGAAATGCGAAACATATTGACAGAGTTGCCTCATCTAAAAATGTATCTCAGCATGCACATAACGTTGAAACAACGTCGGTTCAACGTTGAATGAACATTGAATCCTCTTAATCGACGTATGACGTAGTAGTTAGTTATGCAGCAAATTATGCAAAAATCGATTCGTTTACAATATTGTTTTGAAATTTGAGTATTTAAATTTTTTTCTGACAGTACAGAAAAGCAGACGTATTTACTTTTAAAAAATTCAAAAAACAATCAACTTTGCTATAGAAACTGCATAGGTCAGACCACATTTAGGCCATAAATTTAATTATATTTTTAGATTAAATATTTGAGTTAAAAATGACGCTTTTTCCTTTGTACATATTATCTTCCTATATAGGAGCACCTTCGTTCACACTACACAGCAGAATTTGTTTGTTTTTCTTTCCTGGCAGATTCACGGAAGAATATTTCAACGCTGTTGACGGAGATCTTATTCTTATACTGTACAGTTTTCCAGTCGTGTTCATCTACATGGTTCTTTCTATGGGAAAATTCAACCTAGTGGAACATGGGGTATTTAATATTCTGTTACAAATCGGTCATGTGCATACACTACCCTGTAGACAAACCATCTACGGATACATGTACCTTTAACGCTTTCACTGCCACAGGCGATAATAATTGGCTTTTGCAAACAGCATAGATCCAGATGAGACGGCTCATAATGAGCCGTCTCATCTGGATCTACGCTGTTTGTCATTCAGTTTTTCAACTTTACATATAAACGTCTTTCCAATCGATGGTTTGTTTAAAACAAAAGCAGACGATGTTTGTCGTCTGAAATGGCAGCGACAGAGTTAAACAGTAAACTAAGATACGTATACACAAACCATTGTATAGGATTCAGTTCAGGTGTGAGACTACCACTTATCCAAATACATTGTTCAAAGGTCCAGTTCCTTTAATGCTTGGCATGCTGGGAAAAAAATCAGCAGATGACATTTTGAAATATTTTAGAGACAGTTTGCATGAAAGATTAAAACCTATTTTGTGGGGGAAAATAAGAAAATGGCACTGATTGTCCTCTATCTGATTTGCCAAGAGAGTGGTAATGGGTCAGAAAGCTATTTTGCACGCCTTACATCTAACTTCCTGCTTCTTACTTTTAACTTCTTGTTTGTGTTTGTGACTTTAGCCGTCTAACTTCCTGATTACGAATTTCTCCTTCCTATACTTCAACTTCTAACTTCCGACTTCTAACTTTCTTACTTCCAAATTCTGTCTTCTTACTTCCTAATTTCTTTCTTTTAATTTTTTTTTTAATTCTAACTTCTGGATTCTTACTTTTAACTTCTTACTTCTAACTTCATACTTTATTCTACCAAATTAATCTTGCCCTGCTGCACCCGGATATACCCTGCCTTTGGAGATAGTGTAGACAGCTTCTGATGAAGCCAACTGATCTGGATATGCAATGTTTGTCATCCGGATGAGAATGTTAATTGATATCAACAACATTGATCAAGTAATCTGATTGGCTGAAAAATGAAGTGGGCGTGGCATCTTGATTTATACAGCATGACAAGGGTTAACATCTTAAACAAGCCGTGAATATGGCGTCCTTGATTATATAGAACTCGGGGAAATTACATGATCTGCTGAAAATATTGATAGAAAGTCATAAAGTAAGAAAGCCGAAAGTCAGAAGTCAGATGTTAGAAATAAAAAGTTAGTATTATGAAGTTAGAAGTAAAAAGTTGGAAGTTAGAAGAAAAAAGTCTGAAGTTAGAAGATGTGTAAAAAAGAGAGTAAGCAGTCAGAAATAAGAAGTTATAATAAAGCTGTAGGAAGTTGGAAAGAAGATGTTAGAAGTAAAAAAATAGAAGTAGGTAATAAGCAATCAGAAGTTAGAAATCAGATGTTAGAAGTAGGAAGTAAGATGTAAAAAGTTAAAAGTCTTAAGTTTGACGTAAGAAGTTAGAAGTCAGAAGTTAAAAGCAAAAGAAAGACAGAAGTCAGAAGTAGGAAGTTAGAAGTAAGAAGAAGGAAGTTAGAAATTAAAAGTTGGAAGAAGCAAGTTACAGTAGAACCATCACTTAAGGTCACTTCTTAACAAAAACCACATCCTTAGAACAAGCACTTTTCCCTTACCCCGGAATACTGTTTAACTATATTTTGGACCTCTATAAAACAGCCCCACCCTATAACAGCCGTTTTATGTGTTCTAGGGGTTGTTATTGAAGAGAAAATGCTATGTAGAAGTTAGAAGTAAGAAAGGAGAAACCCGAATTAAGAAGTAAAAAATCGGGTCGGAGATAAGAGTTAGGAAATTAGAAGTCGGAATTTAGAAGTAGGATTATGGAAATAGGACGTCATAAAGTAAAATATGAGAAATCTTGAAGTTTGAAGTAGGAAGTCATGATGTTAGAAGTCGCTGCAGGGCTTCACACAATAAAGACTCTTAAAGGGAGATAAATGTGTCAAAATTGTCTAACCTGTCTTCTGAAAAGAAGGTTTACTTAAAAGGGAAGAATTTGCTCCGAGCGGAGAAAACTCTCTCCTTTTCACCTTTGCAATTCTCTGGCCTAAATCAGCAGACGACACATATGTGTATGACCCATACCGATTTACTACACCTCTGAGTATGTACTGAGTACTTATGGTCCATACCCCAAGTGCCTTTTTGATAATCTTTAATCTGTTTTGTTAGGAATCGATTGCTCTGGAGTGTTTAAAATAAATTAAATGCGCTTTAAGTCACTTATATGATGGATTTCAGAATATTTGGGATGTCCTTGATTAGAATATTTGGGATGTCCTTGATTAGTCGACAAAAAATTGAATTTTACACTTAACCGACTTCAGTGCATATCATGCATTTTGTAGACATGTTACCGGTTTTTAAATTTCATGAAACTCCGCATATCACATTACGAAAACATGCCTATTCAAATATATTGAAACTTTTACAACCAAAAAGAGGAACATTTTCAGATAAAAATTCTGATATTTTTCATATTTCTGCTCAAAACATAGATTGTGGGTACTCGTTAGAACCGCCTCGACGAGGCGGTTCTAACGAGTACCCATAATCTATGTTTTTGAGCAGAAATAAGAAAAATAATGTATACCCATGTAAACCCCAGTTTTACTATATAAAAGTAGGGTTGAAGGGGTCAAAATTATATAGGCGTGTTTTCGTAATGAGGAGGGGACATATGTGGCATATTTTTAGATAAAAGTCATAGGTTGACAAGCACTATAACATACATAAATGTGAAAATGAATTTCTTGTTTTTTTTTATTTTCAGCTAAAAGTTTTGATTTTCAGTATTCGATATAATTATTACAGAAATATATACAAAACTTTTTATGATAGTAAAATATTTCTTAATGAATTCTTTCATTACAACAGTGGAAATTATTGGAGATCATGTTGAATTGTTGATTTTATACTGATAGGTTTTGAGACTAATATACCTTTCAGCCGGGTGTACTTTAGGGAGCTCTCCTGAGCCCAAAAATTCTTTGACCTAGGAAACAAGGCTGTTTTTATAGTTGCTAGGCCTTGTGCAAATAACGTGCAAAGTTTGAAAGAAATCCATCTTGGGCAGATTTGGCACTCCACCTTTTCACCTTAGGAGACAATTTTACATTAAATGTCAAAGCCTACTATCGAGAAAAAAAATCAGAAAAAAATATTTCAAAATGTCGTCTGCTGAAACTGCTACCCAGCATGTTAAGTGTTTTCTGAAAAGGCCCTTCTCAAAAAAGGGTCTGTTTTAAAAGGAAAGAGTTTGTTCCCCTTTTAAAAAGATCCCTTTTCAGAAGGGGATTTGTATGCAGGAAACCAATCAGGATGATACAAAAGTAAAATGGCGTAAAATATACCATGTGTAGCCAATCCCCTTATTTCATTCATTTATAGTGAACCCTCTTTACAACGACAGCATTTGTTCCAAAAGACGTTGCCATTAAAATGAATTTGCTGTTGTACAGAATACTTAATGAGCAGATTGATATATAAGAAATGTCTTGTTTTGTTTTTATTTCCTCATAGAACAAAAGTTTTGGATATTTGTTAGAATCGCCTCATCGCCTAACAAATATCCAAAACGTATGTTTCTTTAAAGCAATAAATACAATATTCTTTCATAATTTGTGACAAATTGTTACCTCTTAAGCCAAGGTTTCGTGACAGTCACATTTGCTGTTTGTACAGAATACTTAGTGAGCAGATTGATATGTAAGAAAGATCTTATTTTGTTCTTATTTCCTAATAGAACATACGTTTTAGATATTTGTTAGAATCGCCTCAGTAAGGTGATTCAGACAAATATCCAAAACATATGATTCTTTAAAGCAATAAATACAATATTTTTGTATAATTTGTGACTAACTGTTTCCTCTTAAGCGAAGATTTCGTGACAGCCAAATTTGCTGTTGTACAGAATTCTTAGTGAGCCGATTGATATGTAAGAAAGATTTTGTTTTGTTCTTATTTCCTCATAGAACATATGTTTTAGATATTTGTTAGAATCGCCTTAGTACGGCGATTCTAACAAATATCCAAAACGTATGTTTCTTTAAAGCAATAAATACAATATTCTTATATCATTTGTGACGAATTGTTACCTCTAAAGCGAAGGTTTCATGATAGTCAAATTTACTATTGTACAGAATACAAAGTGAGCAGATTGATATGTAAGGAAGATTTTGTTTTGTTCTTATTTCCTCATAGAACATATGTTTTAGATATTTGTAAGAATCGCCTCAATAAGGCGATTCTAACAAATATCCAAAACAGATGATTCTTTATAGCAATAAATACAATATTCTTGTATCATTTGTGACTAATTGTTTCTTCTTAAGCGAAGATTTCGTGACAGTCAGACTGTCAGTGTCCGTATAAAGAGGATTGTCTGTATTTCAGTTCTACCTAGTGATTGCGGCTATCGTCGGTGTATTGTTGGCGGCAGCGGCATCCTATGGACTTTGTCTGGCGGTTGGATTGACATTTGGACTTACCCATCAAGGCTTGGTGTTTCTATTATTAGGTAATTTTATTTCATAATAAACTGCTGTGCTTTCTACATCCCTTGGATGAAGCATCTGTATGACCGAGTTGTTAGCGCACCTAACTTCAGATCATGACATCCTTGCCCCGAGGTTATAAAACTTTTTCATGCTCAATTCAGCTGAGCATGAACTTTGTTTTGTTTATAAATCTTAAAATACGGACAAAATTTTGAAACTTCTTTCATGCTCAACTCAGCTGAGCAAGCTCAGCTGAGTTGAGCATGAAAAAAGTTTTAAATTTTTTGGTATTTTTATTTTTATGACTATGTGAAATTTCATGCTCAGTTGAGTTGAGCATGAAAAAAAAAAAAAAAAGAATTACAGTCAAAACGGCCCCAAGTCAAAACGGCCCCAAATCAGAAAGGCCCCCATTTGGTCAAAACGGCCCCATAAATTGGTCAAAACGGCCCCACATCCCAAAAATGAAGGTCAAAACGGCCCCAAGTCAAAACGGTTCCATTTTTTTTTTTTTTTTTTTTGTAAATGCATAGACAAACAGACGGACAACTTAGTGTTTAGGAGTAGGAAATACTTGTAATGGCAAAATTATGTATATACTTGTAAACAACAATGAAACAGGTGAGCATTATGTTATGTAAGCAATGAAATGTAATAAAATAAATGATACTGAAAACAGAGTTTGTGTTTTGTTTCTCTTTTGTTATAAACAAAAAGTTAATTGCAAATAAATACCATTTGATTATTATTATATACTCATATCATATCATATCATAATCGGGTTTTTTATTAACATGCAAGGGCAACATCCACATCAGTGGGCCCCCTTCCAGATAGCTGGCTTGCTGCACGCATGGCAGATCTCACACCAGATCTCCAGGTACGTCTATCATGAGGTTTGATATCCGAGAGCTTCCACTCTCTGCAATCCCTCCCTGTCAGCTGCTTCCATGTCATCTTGGGCCTCTCAGGCCCACGCTTTCCATCAACCTATATGTCAAAGGCTGTCTTGACTGCACCACTGGAGCGTTCCACATGTCCATACCATCGTTTTCTCCTTCAGAATGCAGTCCAGATCCTCAATGCCAAGTTGCACAAGTAGCTCAATGGATCTGGTGGTGACAGTTTCTTGGGGCCTGACATTGCAGATCTGTCTGATCATTCATTGCCTTGTCATTTCGTTGCAGACGCTGGAGGTTTGGCTTTGTCAATGTCTAAGTCTCACTGGCATGGAGCATAGCGCTCCGCACACAAGAGCTGTACACACGGCCACGTGTTTTGAAAGAGAGGTGGTGTGAAGAGAGAACTGGTAGCAGATCCTTGAACTTCTTCCAGGTGGTTTTCACACGTGTTGTGGTTGAAAGTTCACAGCCACCTGCTGCTGAGAGCATGTCTCCTAGGTAGCAAAAGGAAGCTACCACCTCAAGCTTGTCATGTCCGACCTGGACCTCCTGTGGTCTGCCATCCAAGGGGCATGCAGTTCCCTGGCACCGTGTACATCTGTAGTCAGGGTCTTTTTTTCAAGCGCTTGAGCCCACTGCATTTCTTGTGCACCCAGTGCTTGCAGCCATTGCAGAAGATGCTGTTGCTGCCCACTCCAGTGCAACAGACGGCCCATGGAAATTCGCCTGAACTCTGTGGGGCATATACAGACAAAAAAGGGTAAACACACTTTGGTCGTCTATGAGTTTCACTAAATGATTCTGTCGGAGACTCTCTGAACCTAAAAAACATTCATTATCCACTCGTCTGCGACAAATATTCCTACACCAGCAGTGCCATTGTCATTTCCAGACCAGTAGAGCTTGTACCTGGTGTCCTTTCCCTTGATTGTGCGACAGTTGCCACCACGGTATCTGGTTTCCTGAATGCAGCAGAAATCCACTTTCCTGCGGGATAGTGTTTCCATTACCTCGCAAACTCTTCTTCTCAGGGTGTTCACATTGAGTGTTCCCACCCTGAATTTCCTCAGGTGCTTGCTTGATTCGCTACAATGGCCCGACCCTTCCTCCCACACCTGACAGGAGGCCAAGCCGGAGACGTTACCAACAGAACGTTGCTGTCTGTTGGCACCGCCTAACTGTGTACCTTTTCTTCTGCTTGCCATGTAAGATTTTGGAACAACTGTTTATACGGGATCGCCTGTCCTAGCTGACATCCCAACTCAGTTCTTTTACGGCATCTGAGCATGCACGCCCTTCCCGCACTCGGGCAGTGTGCTTTGCCGTTGTCCTTATAAAGAAAGGATCATCCGCCAAATCACAATAGCTAGAACACCAAGCCATCGGTCTGTAAATGATTGCTGCCTAGCTCTGCCACCCAGGTTGTGGCAGCCTCGTATCCCTGAAGGTGGGGAGGCAACTGTGATAGAGGGCAGCCTCACATTCCCACACTCATATTGAGTGTCACAGATGGATACAGTTTTATGTCATACCCAGGACTGTACTAGTCTATAACAATAATCACAGAAGTGTGAAACGGGGCCAGATTGAAGATATTGTCAAACTTCCTTGTTATTACCAAGCTTTCTTTGCTTTTTAACGCGAAATAAGCAATATCTATATTTTTAATTAGTGACATTTGCTTAGCCATCATATCTCATAATCAAGTCTGGATACTGGAATACTCGCATACTGCAACTCTATAGTGTTAAACAAAAACGGAATCTTGTTATTTATATTACTTATGTTATTTATGTTACTGCAATTTGAATAGTGAATGATAAAATGTGACTTGTGCATTTTTTTATTTGCCTTAACAGTTATTATGAATCAATCCGCGTCAGAAAGGATCAGCGTCCAAAAATGACCCCGTTTCCGACTATTTTCCCTACAAAAAAAGTTAATATAGACAAGATTTATTCAGTTGAAATTGATTAGCGCTGAAAAATGCATTTACATACATTACTTCTTACTTAAATCCTAAGTCGAATTTGAGTCCATTTTTGGGGCCGTTTTTTGGGGGCCGTTTTGACCGATTTGCAACTGCATTTGGGGCCGTTTTGACCAATTTGGGGCCGTTTTGACTTGGGGACGTTTTGACTTGGGGCCGTTTTGACCTGATACCAAAAAAAAATAACCTCAGGGCCAGGATTCGAATCCTGCTGAAGGCGGAATTAAGCTGTACGGTGGTTCATTGCACAGAGACGTTCATTATAATCCTCAATACAGTCTGAAATGACTTAAATTACGTTGAAATGGGCATAAAACACCAATCAACACATCCGTTTGAAAGACGTTTTTCACTTAGCATTTATTGGCGATTGTGCTTTGTTTCAAATATTTATCCTACAATTAATTTTACGACCAAACATGGGTCTGACTATTGTAACTGTATTTTTTGGAGAAAAATAAATATTTCGCTTCTCAGCTATCAATATTTCAGAAATATGTTGTGGGTTTTAGAAACGCTTCTGCAAGTAATGCCTACCGAAACATACACTTTTTATGTTTTGTTTTTGTTTTTTGTTTTTTTTTATGTTATTTTTCTTTTAGTGGAGAAATCAGAGAAAAATATGATTTTTTTTTTCATTAACAAAATGTTAGCTTATCTAGAGCTTCTGCTAAAACCTATACATTTTCGATAGGTGTGTAAACATAATGTATATTTTTATTTGTCTGGTAGGTCCTTCTTTTGTCTGCTTGAAGTGTTTTATAGTGCGCAAAATTGCCTCTTTTCTTCTTTTTTCTAGCTATGGAATAGCTTCGTTCGGTAAACATGGTTTTTCCTGGCCAATTTCTGTTTCAGTCTGTACTAAATAATTCTCAACTTCTACATTTATTATTAAGTTGTAGCTTACGCTAATACCGTAAATTTATAATGACTCGAACACCGATGGCTCTTTTACCGTGACTGATTCTAACCCCTTTTTTGAATCTCTCCGACAGTTCCGATATTTAGGAATATTGCAGAGAACTTTTCTTATTATATCATGAAAATGTCTGTTGGGTGTACTCATTAAAGTCACCTCCTCGACGCAATTCTAATGAGCAGGCTCGACATACTACATGTATTATTTTATAAAAGATATCCCTAAATTATCCCATTTGCTTTCTGATCTGGCGCTTTGATTAACTCCCAGTGGCTTGAACAACAAATGTATAGAGAGAACAAATTTCATGGCCCCAAAGAAGTTCGAGCTATTGAAGTTAAACTTTATTTATACACTATATAGGGGATATTTATTATTTTGTTGTAAATACCATAAATATTTTCATCAAGTGTCATGAAAACATCAGTATTTTCACGTGCGAAGCAAGTAATGCCTACCGAAACATCGTGTTTTCATTACACGAGATAAAAATTTTATGGTATTCACTAAAAAAGAGTAAATTTTCTTTTTATTTTTTTTTTGTTTATACATCAACGCGCGTTTCTGACGTCATAACTAACGTCACCAAACAAAACATAAACGCCATGGCGTCGACCTTCAGTCCTTTAGCATGTTCAGTGCTTAGCTGTGTACTAACCCCAACTCTTTTCAGCATGATGTTCTCTGCCATGCTCACAGCTGCTTTCCAAGATGGTGATAATGGTATACCTATTAGGTATGGCTTTGATGGGAAGCTCCTCAACCTAAGAAGGTTGCAAGCCAAATCCAAGGTGCAGACAGAGGTGCTAGGCGAGTTCCTCTTTGCTGATGACATGGCAGAGGGTGCTCCAACAGAAGATGCAAAAAGGTGTGGATTAAGTATCTGATTCATGTGACAGCTATGACCTCACTCTCAGCATCAAAAAGACCGCTATTTTTTATCAACCAGCACCCGAAGGAGCCCACCATTACAGTGAAAGGTCAAAGATTACAAGTGGTAGACAAATTCACCTACCTTGGAAGCACACTGTCAAGAGTCGTGCACATTGATGACGAAGTCAATGCCAGGATTGCCAAAGCTGGTCAGCATTTAGCCGACTACGTGGTAGTGTTTGGGATCGAGGTGGAATCAGGCTTGAAACAAAGCTGAAAGTCTACAAAGCTGTAGTGCTGCCAACACTATTGTATGTATGCGAAACGTGGACAGTTTACCAACGGCACGCCAAAAGACAGAAGTCCTTAAAAGAGCAGGGATGCGGAGTGTACATACTCTTCTGAAACTGGCACAGTTAAGATGGGTAGGCCATGTTACCAGGATGCCTGAGGAACGTTTGCCAAAGAAAATCCTCTATGGAGAACTAGAAATGGACAAACGCTCCCATGGTGGTCAGAAGAAGCGGTACAAAGACACCCTCAAAGCTTCCCTTAAGGATTTCAACATACCAACAGATCCATGGGAACAAATTGCACAGGACCGAGCAAAGTGGCGAGGCCTGATCAGAATAGGGTCTAGTGAATATGAGGCAAAAAAGAATCAGCGAAACCGAGCAGAAATGTGCACAGCGCAAAGCCAGAGTTAAGGCATCACCAACAGAGCTGTCTTGCTCGGACCCCTGTTGTTCCATCTGCAACAGACAGTTTAGAGCTAGAATTGGTCTAATCAGCCATCTTAGAACACACAAACAGTAGCAGTTTTCGCATGTGATTAAGATCCGTCTTTGTCAGTAATGACAGACGAACTATTAGCATGTGGCAAAAACAAAAAGTTTCAGCAAATAAAAATAAAAATGCATACCAACACTTGATAGTTTAGCTCAGAAACAAAGAAGTTAGAGGTATTGAAAATCTGAAGTGGAGGTAACATCCGCTTTTGATACAATAAAGAAAACCGCAGTCATCCAAAGCGTCATCCAAAGCGAGGAGTGAAAATATAAATCGTATCAGTCATTAGTGAAAATGATACGATATCATTTCACTAGTGATTGATACCAATTTTATTTTCACCAGATACACAATGATTCATTACGAAAACACGCCTATTCAAATATATAGAAAATTTCATCCCCAAAAACTAAAAATTTTCAGATAAAAACCTGATATTTTTCTTTTTCTGCTTAAAACATAGATTGTGGGTACTCGTTAGAACCGCCTCGACGAGGCGGTTCTAACGAGTACCCACAATCTATGTTTTTGAGCAAAAAAAAATAAAAAATAAAAAAAATGTATACCTCTGTAAACCCCAGTTTTACATTATAAAAGTGGGGTTAAAGGGGGTCAAAATTATATTGGCGTGTTTTCGTGATGTCACCGCTAAGAATAAAATAAATTAAAATACTTATATCGGTATTGCACACATATGATTGAGTACGCTGTTTAAATCATATTTACTTCAGGCATCGGCGTTGATGACGCGTTTGTCGTCATGGAAACATGGAAACGGGTAGACAAACAACATCCAGATAAGACGGTAGAAGAAAAGGTAGCTCTGACGATGAAACACGCGGGAGTTTCCGTCACTGTGACGTCAGTCTCAGACTTTGTCGCCTTTGCAGCTGGCATTTCTTCGGTACAGCCTCTTTCACTTGTTTCAAATCCACCTGGTCTTCTTTTATGGTCTTTTTCATTGTATTTTCATTTCCTGTACTAAAGGAATGAATTCTATTTTTCGTGGATTTTATTGCATCACGAAAACATACACATATAATTTTGACCCCCTTAGACCCCACTTTTATACAGTAAAACTGGGATTTACAGGGGTATACATTATTTTTCTTATTTTTGCTCGAAAACATAGATTGTGGGTTCTCGTTAGAACCGCCTCGTCGAGGCGGTTCTAACGACTACCCACAATCTATGTCGAGGCGGTTCTAACGAGTGCCCACAATCTATGTTTTGAACAGAAATATGAAAAATATAAGAATTTTCTTATCTGAAAATTTTCATTTTTTGATGGTAAAATTTTCAGTATATTTGAATAGGCATGTTTTCGTAATTGATGTGTAAATATCATCAAATCAGCCACACACTGAGGTGAATCACATACAAACTGAATAAAGTCCAACTTCATTTCTTATAGTTCCAAGACGAACACGTTTACGGTGAAAATGTGTGTTAACTCTTTCGGTGCCAAATTTTAGACGATATTTGTCGTCTATTTTTTTTAGCAAACTGTCACTTGGAAAGAAGTTTATATGTGAAGTTGAAAGACTGGATGTCAAACAGTGCAGATCCAGATGAGACGGCTCATTAATAGCCGTCTCATCTGGATCTATGCCGTTTGTAAAAGCCTATTTTTAAATAGTTTGTTTTAGAAATCTACGCAAAGAAAAATAGTTTTAAGGTTCCCGCTAAGTGGATTTATCGAAGTATAAATACGGCTTACAGTTTGTTCTCAACCAATCAAATTGCTCTCAGTTAGTTTAAGCATGCCGAGATGGAATTTTAACGCCTATAATACTGAATACTGTCAGGGTTAAGACTAGAAACGTGTAATAGCCATGTTTTAACGGAGAGAAAATGGTTTTTAATCCAGGTTTTCAAGCGCTCTTATAAACCTGTTTTGCGCTTTAATCACATTCAGTGCCTATGGCTTATTCTGACGTCTCCTGTATAGATTTCAATGGGAACGTCAAAAGTAATTACTGTTCGCATACACCATCACTGGGCAGTTTAAGTATAATAGTGCATAGCATGCTTGGAAAACATTTCAGCAGAAGGCAATTTGAAATATTTTTTTTCTTCTTATTTTTGCTAAAAAAGGGCTTTTGACATTTCATACAAACTGTCTCCCAAGGCAATGAGACTGTTTGCATGAAATTTCAAAGTCCATTTTTGGAACAGTAAATAAAATTTCATCAATTTGTCGTCTGCTGAATTTGTTCATAGAGTGTCAAAGGATATACATGGGCATATTTTCGTTCTGTATAGGCTCAGCAGATTTCTTAAAATTTAAATCGAGATATTCAGCATTGTCTCTTCCGATATATCCTGCACAACGTATCAGGATCTACACTGTTTGCAGTTTTTAAAATTTTGATTGCATCCGCTGTTTGCAACAATGGATGTATTACTAGAATTTGCTCCCAAATCTTTTCTTTCAGAGTAGACCCTATGATAAAAAATGTTAGTTGCTCTCCCTTTATTGTTAATATTCCTGACACACATGCATAATTTGCGTACTGGGCGTTATGCCTATGTCAAAATTTAAACAGGAAGAATCCATTTCAAATAACTCATGTGTGAAATGATTAAAGTGCTACGATTTTTTGTTACAGCTTATGCCAGTTTTAAGCTCATTTTGTGCCTACGGTTCCATTGGGATTTTGGCATTGTTTATAATACACTCCACCTTCTTCCCAGCCTGTCTCACTCTCAACCAGAAGCGGGTTCAGGCTGCACGTGATGGATGCGCACCGTGTTGTGTACGTAGAAACTACAAGCCAAACAGATTTAGTAATATAGAAATTCTTGCGCCCTTCTTCAAGAATTTTTGGTGTCCAGTATTTCTTTCTGTACCAGGAAAAGTAAGTACTGTACTTACGCTAAATATTCTAGCATTTATCTATTATTAAGGGGACTGGATACACGTGTTTCTCCACCCCAAAAGGGGATGTGGTGCTAACTTTTTGTTATTTTCTGTTTGCTAGCCTGCATACCAAGCCTCTGCTGAAATGGGGTCTGCTGCTCTAAAAGGAAAGCATTTTCTCTCAAAGAGAAGAAATTCTTACTCACTTTCAAAAGGGAAACAAATAATTTTGGCGTAGTTGCTTCCCTTGAAAATCATTCGTTCCCTTATTTTTAGAGAATGGTTACATCTGAAAACAAAAACAAAAAACAAAAAAAAAAAAAAAAAAAAAAAAAATAAGGAAATGTTCCATTGCTTTCAGGCGGAGGCTTTCATATATATAAATACCTGGTATGCTTTGTCTTAAAAAGCAAATGTTTCATTCAAGCGTAGCCTCATTTTTGAAAGGTATCGAATACTAGTGAGCAACTTTCTGTCTGCAAAAGTTGTCTCCCTTTGTAAAGATGGTAGCAAAATCTGCAGCAGGATCCATTTGTCCGTGTATTAAACAGTAAATTCATCCATTTGACTATTCGATGATGGGTGTTAAAGCGTTGACCATCACGAAAACATGCCTATATAATTTTGACCCCCTTAAACCCCACTTTTATATAGTAAAACTGGGGTTTACGGGGGTATACATTATTTTTCTTATTGCTGCATAAAACATAGATTGTGGGTACTCGTTAGAACCGCCTCGCCGAGGCGGTTCTAACGAGTACCCACAATCTATGTTTTGAGCAGAAATAAGAAAAATAGGGGGTCAAAATTATATAGGCATGTTTTCGTGATGGTCAATAACGAGTACCCACAATCTATGTTTTGAGCAGAAATATGAAAAATATCTGAGTTTTTTATCTGAAAATTTTCAGTTTTTTGGAGGTGAAATGTTCCATATATTTGAATAGGCGTGTTTTCGTAATGCTATTCAAGCATTATATGTAAGAAACTTTTAAGCAAATTGATTCCTATGTGGATGAAACTTGATTAATGCATAGGAAATAATTAAATACTATGTTACTGCCGAAGGAATTAGAGTGCTTTGTGGTAAGGCTGGCTAATCAGAACTGAAAAGATGATCGATTAGCAATCCTGCCATTGTAATCGATACTCGATTAGTAATCACTGAATATTTGGCCATAATTTTACTGTCTGAGCATGACTCTTACTTTTACCATATGTTATATTTTATTGTATGTTTCCAGTCAGACAGGCCTGAGCAAACAATGTAGACCCAGATGAGAAGCCGCGAACGCGGCGTCCCATCAGGGTCTACACTGTTTGCCAGTCATCTAGCTATTTAAGACACAACAGTGGGTAGTAAATTGTACTTGTTCAACTTTTAGATAAAATATGGTAAGGAGTTGAGGTGTCTGAATATTAAGGGTAAATGCGGTAAATTAACAGACACAGAAATCAAATGATCGATTATTAGCAAATCTGTAATGATAATCATTTTTTGTGGAATTTATCGAATTAATCGATTATCCGATTAATTGTACCAGCTTTACTTTGTAGTATATTATTTCCGCATGGTTCTCCAGCTACATTTTTTATGAAATCTTATCACTGTTCTACTCAGTTTTATCAAGTAAGCACACTCTGAAGGCCTTGTGGTTAGACATGCCATAGGCCATTTACAGAAAACAAATATGTACCGATTACCTTGAAAATGATGTTTGTTACTTTGGTCGAAATACGCAGCACAAAATATTTAACCCATAAAAGAGCCACACAAAATTTCAGCAGACGACATTCTAAAATCCTCTCATTTATCTTTCAGAGAAAATAAGGACTGGTATTCCCACAAATGCCAAGCCTTATTTTCTCTAAAATCCTTTTACTGCCAGCTTTAATGACTAACGCTTTTAAGGGTTAAAATGCCAATTTTCTGCTTTTTACACACCAGTAAGTACGTGTTTTTGAACATTCATGTCATTTTTTGCAGGTAATCATAATTTTAATGAGCGTGGGGTTGGCAGGAGTCATGTCGTGGTCTGTCTCAAATTTGCAAAAAGGTTTTGACGTACAACGGGCTTTGCCTGAAAATTCTTTCGCCCGCCATTTCGTTGACGCAACCGACAGGTATTTTCCGGGACAAGGTACACCGTTTGCTGTTTACTGTGGTAAGTTATCATGTAAGCCGGGATACAGTATTTCTACATTATTGCATGGGCGCCCAACGAATACACATATCACCCTGCGCAGATGCGCAGGCTGATCTGAGTCTTCCTTGGCTACTCACAGAGTGTCCTGCGAAGATTCTGTTTAGGCAGCACGGACGCACAAGCTGATCTGTGTCTTCGCTGGGCGCATATGTAGTCTTGTAGGAAACGCTGTGCCCGGCTCAGTTGTCATAATGCTTCGAAACGAATATTCTTCCAGCTTGGCTTTGCCCATTGTTGGAAATAGTGGTGGCAGTCAACCATCAAAAACACACAGTGGCAAAAAGAGTAGACAGAGATGAGCCAGCTTAACGTCTGGATCTACTTTGTTTGCGCAGGTGTCTGGTTTCGTTTACTGGGTTGAAAGGGCTAAAATGTTTTCACATTTAGCTCGTATGTTTTGATAATGTATTTAGAGTAAATCCCTTTTCAGAACGAGCTTAGTGTGAAGGAATGATACATATTACACTTATATACCCATTGAAGGCTGGCGTCCCATAAAAGGGACATTGGCAAACAGTGTAGACCCAGATCAGACGCCGCGGACCACGGCGTCTGATCAGGGTCTACACTCATTAAGTACAGGAATTTCTATAAAATATAGTAATAATAAAAACTAAGCAGACATCCCTTCTACTGGAAATGGACCTGTCCAAAGACTTGAGGTAGAAGAGTCCACTCGGCGTAAATTGGTTAATGTAATGAGGATTTTTGCTGTCCGTTAATACAATCTACAATTTCTGTTTCTCCAAGCGGACGCAAATGAGCCACAACGGCAGAAAACATACTTTCTAACACACTTTCTGATGTGCACCCAACGAAGACTCAAGTCAACCTGTGCATCTGCGCAGTCTGATCAGAGTTTTCACTGTCCGCATAAAAAAAAAGCTTTGCATCCTTGGCTTGGAGCACATGTCCGAAGGTACGTTCTCTGACTCTACGGCTCAAATGTGTGGCTGCTTAGGACAGCCTGTGTCTTGGCTGTCCATATATTTTAGCTTGATTCGGCTCTATTGTTCAATAGTGGACTTAACCCTAGTCCAGCTGAACCCGGATATAACTTACCTTGGCTAACAGTGCAGATCGAGATCAGTTGGCTTCTAAGAAGCCAACTGATCTGGATCTGCACTGTTTGCCGTTCAGTATGTGAATTTATATCAACAATCTGGATCAAAATTTGAAAAGGGCGTGGCATCCTAATTTATTCAGCAGGACAAGGATTAAATAGTGCAGATTATATTTTAATTTCCTTTTGGGATTATTGAGCCCATTCTGGTCAGTGTGAAAATCGAATACCGCTTAAACCGGTGCTAGGGACCATATACAACCTCGCAACTTATATACACAGCTGTATATGAAGAGGCTTGATAAAACTGAGTCTCCGATTTTCGTTCTTTTGTTTGTATTTTGGTTTGGATTGTCTTTTTGTATTTTTTATTAAATATTTCAGATACAAAAGATTATTACGTCCATCACAAGACATTGGAACAGATGGAGCAAAAGTATAAAAATACCTCCGCTGTCATTAGTAGTACAGTTACATCCTGGATCCAACCTTTTAAAGTATGGCTTCAGTATTTAAAGACGTTTGGTGATCCTGTAATATTAGACGAAGGTAAATTTGAACCGCAATGTTAGAAAACGTGCCATAGCACATGTGCACCCAGCATTCGAGCAGTCTGATCAGAAACTTCGCTGGGCGCTTTTTAGAAAGCCAAAGATGCAAAGTGTCTTCATGCGGACAACGAAGACTCTGATCAGGCTGCGCGGATGCGCAGCCTGATCAGAATCTTCGTTGGGAGCACATGTCAGAAAGTACCTTTTTTAATGATGCGGCTCATTTCGTTCAAACGATATTTTATTTGCTTATTTACATCCAGTTAAACATATACAACTTCGATGTTCCAGGATATAACAGTAAGCTATAAGCTTTTATTTCGTTTTTGAAAGAACCTTCTTAAGAGAAAATTCTCTTTAACTTGCATGAGAGGCATGCCTTTTTTTCACATCAAAGGACTATAAACATTTTATTTTGTGAGACACTTTCGTTTCTTCTTGATAATATCTATATCCGGTTCGGTATTAAATTATACCAAAGAATTGTTGGTGTACCACAAATTGTTGATATACCTATAGGTACAAATTGTGCCTCCCATATGCAGGTTTGTAGTAAAATAATCGTCAAAAAGATTGCCTTTGGAAACAAAGAACACACTACAGATAAGAAAATGGAAACATTGACAAAACATATGCGACAAATGAAATCAAGAACGAACAAACAAAGAAGAACTGCAAAAGAGAAACCGCCTAGGAATGGTCAGTAGAAAAGTTACAAGGGATTTTTAAACAGTTTTACGAATCCTCGCCCTTAATTCTGACCCAGCTCTAAATTACAAAACCATGTTCGGGCTGCATAGGGATCTCCTACCTCATAAGTGAAGCAGTCATGATCACAAACACTGTATAGAAAGTAAGCAAAGGGCTCAGTGGCAATCTGAAGCCAGACCACAGAAGAACCATAAACAGTATAGTACAACCATGACGAAAACACGGCTATTCAAATATATTGAAAATTTATACCACCAAAAAAGGAAAAAATTCAGATAGAAAATTCTGATATGTTTCAAATTTCTGCTCAAAAGATAGATTGTGGGTACTCGTTAGAACCGCCTCGGCGAGGCGGTTCTAACGAGTACCTACAATCTATGTTTTTTAACAAAATAAGAAAAATAATGTATACCCCTGTAAACCCCAGTTTTACTGTATAACAGTGGGATTTAAGGGGCTCAAAATTATATAGGCGTGTTTTCGTGATGGATGGGACCTGTCCCAGTCATCGACAGTCAGGAGCCAACCTTCTGAAACAGACTGAAGAGGGAGCTGTCATATATTCTGAAGACCGAATTACCGTCGTGCAATTAAAGAGGCTACTCATTACGAAAACACGCCTATTCAAATATATAGAACATTTCTTCTCCAAAATCTGAAAATGTTCAGATAAAAAACTCCGATATTTTTCATATTTCTGCTGTAAAAACATAGATTGTGGGTACTCGTTAGAACCGCCTCGATGAGGCGGTTCTAACGAGTATCCACAATCTATGTTTTAAGCAGAAATAAGAAAAATAATATATACCCCTGTAAACCCCAGTTTTACTATATAAAAGTGGGGTTTAAGGGGGTCAAAGTTATATAGGTATGTTTTCGTGATGTCATTTAAATATCTCTTCTGAATATAACCGTTGCAAATAGCTATCAAAGATTCAAAGTGCTTTTGATATTATGCTTTTCTAGACCAGAGAAAGTGCAATTTTCATGATTTATTGGAACAAATTACATAAGAAAGTCTTACTGGAGTAATACCATACTTACCCTAAGTATTTGGACACCGTAGCTTCTTTACTTGCTGATCTTAAATCAAAATGCTGAGTGTGTTGACATGGGCTGATTCTTGAAATGCTATAGGCCTTTAGAGCTGATTGGGATTTACAGTGAAATTAAAAAAAAACAAACAAACATAAACAGTATGCAAATGTAAAATGTAACCTGAGAGCTGAAAACCAGCATGTACCCCAAGGAGTTCAAAATGACAATTATTGTGAAAAGACAATTTTAATACTGAATCAGACCGAAATAGGGATATTGTGCTCAATGTGATTAAAGGCTTTTTTTCCAAAATTTGAAGTTTGTTTTTTTGGTCTTGTTTATTCATTCGCTGTTTATAAGCATCAGAGTATATGCACAATACTGGTTAACCGCTTTGAGGACAAAGCCTGCCCGGTAAACGTGTGGTTAGGTAAACTGACCGCGCTCGACATGGCCCCATTGGGTTGACTGGGCCGTAAAGCCTCAACACAAACAACACAAACAATATACGGCTAAAATGTTTGAATGCAGAATTTAGCGTCTCAGCGTTAGCAGGGAACTATTTGTTCGGTAGTTATTAGGTTGGCAGTGCACTGTTTGCTCAGGCCTGTCTGTCCGAATACTTAGAATGAATACGGTAATTACTCTAACAAAAAAAAATCTTATGTTATTTGTTTATAGCTCATACATAATTTATTTATAGCTCATGCGTAATTTTTAGATTTTCATGTTTAAGCAGGTACAAGATTTTCACTTCGATACAAGCGGTTATTCGAGATAAGCTAGGTCGAGATAACGAGAGTCAACTGTATTTAAATTTGCTAGAGGAATGGCACGGTATAGTGTAAACCCTGATCAGATGCCGCTTCTGATCTGGATCTGCACTGTTTGCTCAGGCCTTTCTGTCCAAATGCTTGGGGTAGATACCGTAATTACTCTAACAAGACACTCATATGTTATTTTTAATAGAATATGTATTTTTTTATAACTCATGCGCAATTTGTATTTATAGCTGATATATAATTTATTTATGCTAGTCCAAAATTCTCTTCTTCACGTCAAATGTTCATTATCTTTAACATATTAATTTTACGTGAAGATGACCATCACGAAAACCTACCTATATAATTTTAACCCTCTTAACCCCCACTTTTATATAGTAAAACTAGGGTTTACAGGGGTATACATTTTTTTACCTATTTCTGCTCAAAAACATAGGTTGTGGGTACTCGTTAGAACCGCCTCGCCGAGGCGGTTCTAACGAGTACCCACAATCTATGTTTTGACAGAAATATGAAAAATATTAGAATTTTTTACCTGAAAATTTTCCTTTTTTTGTTTTAAAAATTTTCAATATATTTGAACAGGCGAGTTTACGTAATGAATGTCAGCTGCCGATAAAAAAAAATGCCAGTCACATGAGACGTAAAGACTTTTAATAAAGACTTGGTCAAATGTACCAGTTTTAAAATCAAATATCCAGTGCTGACACTTTTACAGAAATATAGATGCTAGGAAGTTGAAAGATGTGTTTGCCTATTTATTTTCAGACGGGTTTCCAGTAGGACGAGAAGTATTCAATCAATACTTGTACAATTTCGTACACACATCTGGATTTGGTGATGCCTATAAGTCATACATCGACGTTCAAAACAGCTCTGGTGCTGTTGATGTAAGATAACTGAGCTGGGGCACAGCCTTTTCTACAAACTTACATGTGCGCCCTGCGAAGACTCATATCAGCATGCGCATCTTCACAGTCTCATCAGAGTAGTCACTGTCCGCCTATAGACGCTTTGGACCCTTGGCTACCAACAGAGTGTCCTGCGAAGACGCTGATCAGACCGCGCACATTCGCAGGATGATCTGAGTCTACACTGGGCGCATTTCTAATCTTATATCAAAATTCTGTGTCCCTGCTCATTTGTTTTTTTTTTCTCCGAAAGGGGTATTGAATATGATCATGTAAATAAATACTAATCTGGTACCTTTTAAAAGAGATGCAACGTGATTTTGGTCTTTCCAAGGCACTTGCCTATTAACCCATTTATGCTGAATGAATTCATCTATCTAAACCTTTGGATAGGGCAAATACGAGAATAAGGTGTCTCAGATTAGATTTTTATTGTTATCATGTTTTATACCAATTCTTGTCCTAAATGCAAACATTGCAGACCCTGATCAGACGCCACTTTTTGCGACATATTGACTGGGCTACATTGTTTGCAAATGTCCCGTTTTTGTGATGCTAGGCATAAATGGGTTAACATTACGAAAACACGCCTATTCAATTATGTTGAAATTTCATCACCAAATAAACGTCAAAAAGATTGCCTTTGGAAACAAAGAACACACTACAGATAAGAAAATGGGAGTCTCGGTTTTATTGAGACTCTTCATTAGCAGTAATGAAGTTTGCAACACTGCTTATGCCCTCTAGCGTATACATAAGCAGAACTCCATTTTCAAAGATTCCACAATGGGCCCAATGATCCCAAAGGAAATGAAATATAATCTGCACTAAACCTGAAAGTTTTCCGATAAAAAATTCTGATATTTTTCATATTTCTGCTCAAAACATAAATTGATGGTATTCGAGGCGGTTCTAACGAGTACACACAATCTATGTTGTTTTTTTTCAGAAATAAGAAAAATATTGTTTACCCCTGTAAACCCCAGTTTTACTATATAAAAGTGGGGTTAAAGAGGGTCAAAATTAAATAGGTATGTTTTCGAGATGGGCAGTTACTGGATGCACATGCAATATTATAGGAACTTCTGTACCCCGGCACAATTATTTTTTTTAATTTATTTATTAAGGCAACTGAGGCAACCGGCTATAAATCTGTACAGCTGTTTATCAGTACTCTGTGTAAAACAGACAAAGCATAAACTGTTTTTGTTCATGGATATATGTGATTTTAATTAAATGTGGCTGAAACTGTCGAAACAAACATACAGTCAATGGAATGAAGAATGCGACTGTCCGAATTCTCACGTCTAAATCTGCTCGATTTCGTGTTTGGGCGAAGACACACGTTCGCCTGATGCTGTCCGTTAACCGTTTCGCTTTTTGCTAAGCGGCATGATTCTCTGTTTTCATTCGTTATGTGCCAGCTCAGTAGTTCCAAAGGCCCGTTAAATACAATACCTGCACTAAAACGAAGTACGAGATAACATACTATGGCCTCCATATAGGCACATATATAACTGTTGTAGTCATAAATTGAGCAGCCCCATGCAAAATGTGCCTTCGGAACCTATGCAGACAGCGAAGGCCCAGACCAGCCTACGCATCCGCGCAGTCTAATGTGGGCCTTTACTGTCCGCTTACAAAATCATTGCATACTATAATAACGCTTACAGAATCACTGGGTACTGTAATAACGTTTGCAGAATTATTGAATACTGTAATAACGCTTACAGAATCACTGGGTACTGTAATAACGTTTGCAGAATTATTGAATACTGTAATAACGCTTACAGAATCACTGGGTACTATAATAACGTTTGCATAATTATTGAATACTGTAATAACGCTTACAGAATCATTGAAATCATTGAATACTGTAACTACGCATACATAATGTTTGGAAACCGTAATTACGCTTATAGAATAATTAGATACAGAATTACGCTCACAGAATCATTTAACACTGTAATTATATATTGGAAACCGTAATTACGTTTACAGAATCATTGGATATTGTTATTACGCTTATAGAATCATTGAATACTGCAATGTCTCTTACAGAATCATTGGCTACTCTAATTACGCTTACACAATTATTTGATACTGTAATTACGCTTACAGTATCAGTGGACACTGTAATTACACTTTGAGAATCATTGGGTATTGTTATTGAATAGGTTGTCAAATCATTAAATACTGTTATTAATCATTGCATACTTTAATTACGCTTACAGAATCAGTCGATAATGTAATTACGCTTACTAAAATATCAGATACTGTAATTACGCTTATTACGCTTATAACGCTTAAAGAATCATTAGGTATTGTAATTTCGCTTATAGAAATTATAGAATATAATATTTGAATTACGCTAACATAATCATCGACTACTCCAATTACGCTTATAGAATCATTGTGTAGTTTAATTACAACTACACAATCATTGCACATGGTAATTTCGCTCGCAGGATAATTGGTTTCTAGAACCAGTAGATACTGCAATTAGGCTTACAGAATCCTTGGATACTGTGATAGCACTAACAGAATCATTGAATACTGTAATAACACTTGCAGAATCATTGTATACTGAAGTTACACTTACAGAATCATTTCATACTGCCATTGCGTCTTTAGAATCATTGGCTACTGTAATTACGCTAACAAAATCATTGGATACTGTAATTACGCTTACAAAATTATTGGATACTGTAATTATGCTTAAAAATAATTGGATACTGTAATTATGCTTACATACTCATTGGATACTGTAATTACGATTACTGAATCATTGAATACTATATTGCTCTTACTGAATCATTGCATATTGTAATTATGCTTACAGAATCATTGCATACTGTAATTCCTCTTACAAAATCATTTGAAACTGTAATTATGCTTACAAAATCATTGGATGCTGTAATTACGCTTAAAGAATAATTGGATACTGTAGTTATGCTTATAGAATCATTGGATACTGTAATTCACTTACATAATTATTGGATACTGTAATTTCGTTACTGAATCATTGGATACTATAAATACGCATACTGAATCCTTGCATACTATAATTATGCTTTCATAATCATTACATACTGAAATTACTCTTATACAATGATTAAAAACTGTAATTACACTAACAGAATCATTGAGAACTGTAATAACGCTTACAGAATCGTTGGCTACTGTAATCTTGCAGAATCATTAACCACTGGTATTACGCTTATTGAGGCATTGAAAGATGTACTAACGCTAACGGAATCATCTGTTGCTGACATTACGCTTACAGGATCATTGGATATTGTAATTATGCTTGCAGAATATTTGAATACTGTAAATACGCTTGCAGAATCATTGGTTACTGTAATTAAACTTACAGAAACATTGGATACTGTAAATTACGCTTACAGAATCATTGAATATTGTAAATTAAACGTACAGAATCATTGGATACTAAAATTACGCTTACAGAATCTTTTGATACTATCATTACGCTTACAAAATCGTTGGATATTGAAATTCGCTTACAGACTCATTGGATACTGAAATTATGCTTTCAGAATCATAAGATATTGAAATACGCTTGCAGAATATTTGAATACTGTAAATGCGCTTGCAGAATCATTACACGGGATCAACCAAACACAACAATAAAATTACTAACATGACATATCATGACTAAAACAGCGTGATCTCACAAGTCGAAAAAAAGAACAAACAACACCAGAACTACCGCTTTAGAATCGTCAGTAGTAAAACCTACCGGGGTATGTAATTTCATTCGATTACATTATCTGGCCGCGCCATGCAAAAACGTGTCTTTGGTCATACGCTGATATCGAAAGCCCAGATCAGCATGTGCATCTACGCAGTCTAATCAGAGCCTTCCTTTTCTGCAAACAGAATTCTTGGATTCTACAGAATAAAAGAATGGAGAGCAAAGGCCCGGATGATACTCTGAGCATGCGAAGAATGATCAGAATGTGCGCATTTTGCGCATGTTCCAAAGCATTTTTTCGCTTGACGCTGTCCATTTTTTGTTTTAGTGGACGATATACAGAATGCAATTCCTACTGGACAAAGACCCACAGGTAAACGATCAAAGGCTTAGAGATGTACGGCGTATAGCAGACACAACCCGTACAGATGGTACATGTTTTGCCTATGGAGATATGTTTGTTATGACAGAGACAATCGAGGTAATGTAAATAATCCAGTTATCTTGGATAAGATCCTGCGCAGATAACTATTGCAGCCTTGCTCAAATAGGAGAAATATATATCTTAACTTTTCACCCCTAAGTTTCTGAAGTAGACACTTCTATCATTATACCGCCGGCATACGACGTATGCTAAGGGAGTATATAGTTTTTGTCCTTTCTGTGTGTGTGTGTCTGTCTGTCTGTCTGTGAGTTAACATTTATTTTGTGTCAAAAATTTCTCAAAAACTACTAAACCTAGAATCTTGAAATTTTGTACACAAGTATGACTAGTTCTAATGTGGGAAAGAAAATAAGGGCTGTGGGGTAAGGTCACTTAGAGTTATTTCCCTTTGTTGTTCTGGCTATTTGTGTGTGAGTTAACATTTATTTTGTGTCAAGGATTTCTCAAGAACTACTATACCTAGAATCTTGAAATTTAGTAACATGACAAGTATGACCAGTTGTATTGTGGGAAAGAAAATAGGGGCTGTGGGGTCAAGTCACTTAGAATTATATCCTTTGTTGTTCTGCCTATTTGTGTGTGAGTTAACATTTATTTTGTGTCAAAGATTTCTCAAGAACTACTATACCTAGAATCTTTAAATTCAGTACACATGACAAGTATGACTAGTTGTATTGTGGGAAAGAAAATAAGTGTCATGAGACCAGGCTCTTAGAGTTATTTCCCTTTGTTGTTCTGGCTATTTGTGTGTGAGTTAACTTTTATTTTTTGTCAATGATTTCTCAAGAACTACTATACCTAGAATCTTGAAATTTAGTAACATGACAAGTATGACTAGTTGTTTTGTAGGAAAGAAAATAGGGGTTGTGGGGTCAGGTCACTTAGAGTTATTTTCCTTTGTTGTTCTGGCTATTTGTGTGTGAGTTAATATTTATTTTTTGTTAAAGATTTCTCAAGAACTACTAAACCTTGAAATTTAGTACACATAACAAGTATGACTAGTTGTATTGTGGGAAAGAAAATAGGGGTCATGGGACCAAGCACTTAGAGTTATTTCCCTTTGTGGTTCTGCCTATTTGTGTGTGAGTTAACATTTATTTTGTGTCAAAGATTTCTCAAGAACTACTGTACCTAGAATCTTGAAATTTAGTACACATGACAAGTATGACTAGTTATATTGTGGGAAAGAAAAAAGGGGCCATGGGACCAGGTCCCTTATAGTTATTTCCCTTTGTTGTTCTGGCTATTTGTGTGTGAGTTAACATTATTTTGTGTCAAAGATTTCTCAAGAACTACTACACCTAGAAACTTGGAATTAAGTACACTAGACAAGTATGACTAGTTGTATTGTGGGAAAGGAAATAAGAGCCATGGGGCAAAGTCCCGCAGAGTTATTTCCCTTTGTTGTTCTGGCTATTTAATTATGTATTTTTGTTTATAACTTCTATACCTGTTTCCAGATTTTTTTTTTTTTTTTTTTTTTTTTTCGGGGGTGGTCGGGTGGTGCGAAGGTGCTGTGTATCTTACATCACTGGGGCGTCCAACTGATATTGGCTTACAGTTGGGCAAGGCCTGCTATCCTTGTAGTGGGTAAAGGTAGAGGGGGGATGTTTTTATTTCTTCTGTTTCTTCACTTTCATTCCTGTTCCTCTTTCTTCCCTGTCCCTCTCTTTCATCTCCTCTACTCTCTCTTCTATCTCTTTTCTCCCTTTCTCTGGGAGACGACACAAAATGACCCTCAAGGGTTGACGTGTCGTTAAACCCCAACACAATCAATAATTTATTTTACACATGCACATTTATATACTGCGATTGACAAGTATGACTAATTGTACTGTGGAAAGAAAATAGGGGCCATAGGGCCAGGTCTCTTAGAGTTATTTCCCTTTGCTATTCGTGCTATTGAAGTATGCATTTTTCTTAATAACATTTATTATGTGTCAAAGATTTTTGCTACCAGTGACTAGAATGAATAGTTGTATTGTGAGAAAGAAAATAGAGGCCATGGGACCAATTCTCTAAGAGTTATTTCCCTTTGTAAGTCTAACTATTTAGATATGTATTTATCTGAGTAACATTTATTTTGTGTCAAAGATCTCTTGAAAACTACTATACCGAGAAACTTGAAATTTGGTATAAATGACAAGTATGGCTGGTTGCATTGTGGGAATGAAAATGGGGGCCATTGGGTAGGTCTCTTTTGGCTACTCCCTTTGTCATTCTGCTGATTGAAATATGTATTTTTCTTAACATTTATTTAGTTCCAATGATCTGTCAATTACTACTATACATAGAAACTTGAAATATGATACAAATGACAAGTATGACTAGCTGTATTGTGTGAAAGAAAATCTGGCCATGGGGCCAGGTTTCTAAGAGAATTCTGCTTATTGAAATGTTCAGGGAATGCTATAATCGGAAGGTACCCAGAGGAAGAAAACCTAAAGGACATAAAAGGAACAAACAGTATAACACAAATTGATAAAAACAAGCAAATGATTCAGCCTTTTTTTTCCCCACAAGGCGTCACCAAATGCCAAAACATTGAAACCATGTTATCACTGACGGCCATGGCCGGGGGTATTAGTGAGCGTATGCTCACTTCATGGTCTAGTTTAATTTGAATATGTCCATTATTGCAATTAGGGATATCAGTCAATAGTCAATAACAGATTGGCAAACAGTGTAGATCCTGATGAGATGGCTCATTACGAGCCATATCATGATCGTTTGCAAGGTATCTGTTTGGTCTGCAGGGCTGAAAGGGTTAGAGAAATAGATACGCTTAAAGGGGAGGCAACTCAGTCAAAATTATTCACACCCATGCCCCTTCTAAATAAGTTAACACACCTATGTGAATTGTATACATCTTAGCCGTCACATTGGGTAAGTCACTTTTTAACCGTAATATACTGGCATTTTTCTTATTTCTTTACAAAAACGTATGTGCTGGTACACATTCGAAGCACCTCTAATGAGTACACAGAACATATGTTTTCGTGTGTTGTGGAAAAATAAGAACAAATATCTTGCTATCTGTTTAATCTATATCTATGCAAGGCACAGCATTTCACCATATAGTATGGGAAATGAAAAAACTATTTTTGTTATTATGCAAATTAAGACAGATTAATTCAGTTAAAAGGTAGATAAAATGTAAAACACGTTTAAAAGCTAGTTAAAAAAAATGCACACTTTGGATGATCCGCTGTCCATAGACTTGTTGACGTAATGTCCACCCTTGGGAGCCAAGACTTTCCTTTTAGGATAGATACTTTTTTTCAGAAGGGGTTGGTGTGCGGGAACGCAAACCGGAGGCTTCTAAAAGATGTTATCTTTGTAAAATGTTGTGGAAATGTACTTGGTGTATCTACCCAGTAAGCATTCTTAAAAAGCTATAGCGGGCCGTCATCGGCCCGTCAGGGTAGCTGACGGGCCGATGACGGCCCGCTATAGCTTTATAAAGAATGCTAGCTGGGTAGTTCCAGTAACACATACCGTGTTGTGGGCAGATTCAGCAGACGACAAATTGATGAAATTTTTCTTATTTTTCCCAGAAAATAGGATTTTGACATTTCATGTAAATTGTCTCCTAAGGAGACAATTTATATGAATTGCCAAATCCGTTTTTCTGGGATAAATAAAAAAAATATTTCAAAATGTCGTCTGCTGAATTTTTTTACCCGTCATGCTAAATGCTAACATCAGAATCACAAGCAGTTCAAGTACAGTTATATACTCTTATCATTACGAAAACACGCCTATTCAAATATATTGAGAATTTTACCACCAAAAAATGAAAAATTTCAGAAGAAAAAAAAACATAGATTGTGGGTAATCGTTAGAACCGCCTCGTTCTAACGAGTACCCACAATTTATGTTTTTGAGCAAAATAAGAAAAATAATATATATTAAAGTGGGGTTTAAGGGTCAAAATTATATACAGTACTCCCGCTATCTCGATCTCGCTTATCTCGGATAATCGCTTATCTCGAAGTGAAAACCTAGTCCCTGCCTAAACATGAAAATCTAACAACAGGAAAAAAATATTGTGGAAAAGAGGAGAAATTGCTCCTAAGGAGAAATTTCTCCTGTTTTCCACAATATTATCAATATATCTCTACCTTCAAGAGTCCAAATACATATATATTTGTAAAATGTGGTTTATCGAATTATTTTTACCTCAATTCTACAAGTCTGATATGTCGAGGTACGGATATCTCGAAGTATTTCAGAGAGTCCCTTGGAATTCGAGATAACGAGAGTGGACTGTAGGTGTGTTTTCGTGATATAAAATCTATAAAGATTGAACATAAAGAACGAAAATCAGAGTCTCGTTTTCATTGAAATTATTCTACGACAACATTGTCGTTTGCAGGTCCGAATACGCCTCATTCCCGCTCATACCTGCCCCTCGCCCCTGCCCCCGCCCCGCCCCCACCCTCCGCCACCCCGCGGTAGCACCGACTTGATGCCACCCCACGGTAGCACCGACGAGAAGTATTCAATTTTCCAAGATCACCAAGGAAAATAAAAGTATAAACTGTTCCTTGATGAAGTACGGAGAGACTGTTTACGGCCGCCACACGGCAACATCACCAGCTGCGGTTAAGTCGTTAAAGTCAAATAAAATTTATAATGGTAGAGTCACATTAACACTCCGGACCCAAAAAACACTACACGTAGTTAAGAAGTCTTATTCTATTGAGCAGAGCACGCAAGTGAATGGCGTTTTACGTTTTCTATACTTGAAAGTTTCCCAAACATTGTCATTACAAAATCACACGTTGCGATCCAGTTGGGATCCTGGAACTTTTAGAGTTTGTAAACATCTGAATCATGTTCCTCTAGCGAGTCGAGAATGGCACTGAGGTTTCCATAGGTTTACTTATTGCCTTAAAATGGTAAATTCAACTATTTCAGATGAATCTGTTTTGTTTTCCAGTATGTCGACACAGAATTGATAAGGAATTTCCTACTCGCGGGAGTGTGTGTGTTTGTGGTTGTGCTGCTGTTGGTTGTTGATCTGCGGTCAAGCATATTTGTACTAGCATGCGTCGTATTTACTACGGTAAGTTCGTGCTAAAATGGTGATACAGAAAGCGGAAATTGCATAAGGATTAAAGGCATAACATGATAGATCTCTTAGTCATTCACGTTTACTCGAGCTTCTGTTTTATGTGCGATGTGTCAGTACATAGACTTTATAGTTGACACTTCATCAGTTATCAGTTTGTGTGTGTGGTCATTGCTCTCAAGGGTCATTCCTTTTAGAATCCATCTAGTGCTAGTGATGTGTGTCGACCGTAAAACGTCTACCTGTACTTCACTGTAGTGTAGTTTATATTTCATGATCCGTTGTGATCACTGAGTCAATTCAGGCACTTTTTAAAACATGACAACTCAGCTGTTTTCAATTGTGTGTGCGTGCGCGCCGCGTATGTGTGTGTGTGTGTGTGTGTGTGTGTGTGTGTGTGTGTGTGTGTGTGTGTGTGTGTGTTGCTGTAAAGGGTAATTCCTTCTTGAATCTGTTTACACTGTAAGTGCACTCCAGGGTAATAATCGGCTTTCATGTTGTTTTACACGATATAATATCCTAACAGTCTCAGCAAGATATTTTAGTTACCGGTTGGCGAACCGCTGGATACTGTCCAAAATCAGTATCCACGGATGCGCATGCTCACCTGGATATTCGGTTTTCCTTTTACATTTGACATAAGGACCCTTTCTGACGTTACATAACTAGCTACCAGCAGCAATACCACATTTAAAGAAATAAAACTATTTGAGCCACAATGTCAGAAAACGTACCTTGTTCGCCCAGCGGAGATTCAGATCATTCCCGAAGGCTGATCAGATACACAGTTGACTCTCGTTGTCTCGACCTCGCTTATCTCGAATAACCGCTTCTCGAAGTGAAAATTTGGTCCCTGCCTAAACATGAAAATCTAACAACAGGTAAAAAATATTGTGGAAAAGAGGAGAAATTGCTCCTCTTTTTCCACAATATTTTCAATATATCTCCAAATTTTAAGAATCCAATTACACATATATTTATTAAATGTGGTTCTTCAAATTATTTTTTCCTCAATTCTGCAAATCTGATATGTCAAAGTACGGATATCTCGAAGCATTTCAGAGAGTCTCATGGAATTCGAGATAACGAGAGTCGACTGTAACTAGTTAATACAAGGCAATTTCTGTTTCACAAGTATTCCCAGTGTCGTTTTCTGCTCTTTCTAGGGCAAAAGTAGGGTCCCATTCACTATGCCAATCTTTTCACCAGTCCATGACTAAAACTGACCATTGAAAACTACCATATATCCGAGAACTGTGTAGAGGTATTTTTAATTTGGGATGAAAGCAGCTTTCCCGAAATGCCTAAAAAGAGCAGCATTGGGCTTCCTTGGTCCCAAAAGTACGTTTTCTGACGGTGCTGCTAATTCTGTTTGCGAAGTCCAAAGCGCTTGAAGATATGCATGTACATTGATAGACCACTCTGTGAGTTGTCAAGAAATATGACGTCACCTTAGCGCAAAAAGTCATTAACGCAATTAAACTGTATAAGGATTTACTAAAATTTTGCCCTAAAGTACGATGATGCATTTGAAACTCTGTAGAATGTTTGTAAAAATAACACGTTTCGGAAGTTCAGTAAAATTCATTCGGATAAGTGATGCAAATCACATTCATTTAAATATGCAGTTTCTCAATGTTGGATCGATCAGTTGTCAAAACAAAGATATCTTCGGAAAACTGTGATAATTTTCTTTTTGAATTATGAAAAAAGCAGAAACATAAAGCTTATGTGTTTTGCAAGAACGTTTAAAAAGCTGTGCTAATTTTCTTTTTGCATTATGAAAAAACAAAACAAAAAAACAACAACAAAAAAAACCCCATAAAGTTTACGTGTTTTTGCAAGTAATTTTATATGTGACCGAATGCAAATAAATCCCTTTGTAACACGTGAAGTATTAATCCTCAGCGTTCGCTACAAGACGCTACAAAATTTAATAACTACAGTCAACTCTCGTTATCTCGAATTCCAAGGGATTCTCTGAAATACTTCGAGATATCCGTACCTCGACATATCAGATTTGCAGAGTTGAGGAAAAAAAATTCGAACAACCACATTTAACAAATATATGTGAAATTGGACTCTTAAAATTTGGAGATATATTGAAAATATTGTGGAAAAGAGGAGAAACTGCCCCTTAGGGGCAATTTTTCCTCTTTTCCACAATATTTTTTTACCTGTTGTTAGATTTTCATGTTTAGGCAGGGACCAAATTTTCACTTCGAGATAAGCGGTTATTTGAGATAAGCGAGGTCGAGATAACGAGAGTCAACTGTACATATATCAAACCACCGAAACAACAAACTTGAAACTACCGTTTAACATAAGCACACCATAAGATGATCCCACCGCAGCTGTTGGAACAAAAGGTGGTTTTCGAGCAAAGACCTCCGCCGTAGAGTGCAATCAGTCCGAACTATAGGAGACAACTGTGAAATCAGTCCTTGATAAGGAAAAAATGTGGCCCTATTTGTATAATGGAATCGGTCCCGGTCATGGAATCGGACACCATTCTTTTACCTTTCCGTCCCGGTCATGGAATCGGACACCATTCTGTTACCTTTCCTTGGATCTATTTTCATACTGATGTTTGGTTTTCAGATATGCCTGGCAGGTACGCTGCAATTCTTTGGCTTTCTAGTTGACGGGAACATTGTAGTTTTGGCTACATTCTGTATCGGCTTGTCTGTGGATTTTTCAGCCCATGTCGCCTTTATGTTCATGACGGTGAAAGGCACACGGAACGGTAAGCATCACTGTGTAAGGTTCGTAAATAAGTGAGCCACAACGTCAGAAACGTACCTTCAAACATTTGCGCCCAGCGAAGATTAAATCAGCCTTTACGTTTGCGCAATCTGATTGGAATCTTCACTGGGCGCATTTTGGATACTCTAGGATGGAATGATTCTTCATGTGGAAGACAGATCAGATTGTAGGGATGCGCAGGCTGATTTGAGTCATCTTTCTGCGCATATGTCAGAAAGGTACGTTTTCTCACGTTGCGGATCTAATACGAGGTTGTTCAGAAATGTCCAAGAAATTTTATATCTATAATATGAAAATAGGCTTAGCCTAAATGCGAGCACAGCACAGACCTATCTGTAGTCTCTTCAAAATAAACGTCAAAAAGATTGCCTTAGGAAACAAAGAACACACTACACATTAGAAAATGGGAGTCTCGGTTTTATTGAGACTCTTCATAAGCAGTAATGAAAGTCCTCCACAGCATCATTAAAGAATGAATATCAGTATATAAAAATATATGTAAATCAAAAATAAATAATAAAAATAATCAGCAAAATATGTTCGTGACACTTATTGACACTCGTTTCAAGTCACTTCGTGACGTTTATTAGTGAGACCCAAATTTTATGTATAGCGTTATATTCAAGTCCGCCCCAGTTAGTTCTGCCAACTTCCGGTGACAACTTCCGGGAAGAAAAAAAAGGAAGAAAATTGGTCAGAGCGATTTCTGCTGAAAGTAAATATCGTTGTATGTTATTTTTCCTTGATCAAATTCTCTACCGTAGAGCTCACTTCATTCGCGACGCGCTTCAACATCTCATCTATAAATTCTGTGAACACCAAAATGATATACTTAAACACAAAAATTTTATTTCCATTAAAATGCCAGTATCTAAAAATCTGTAAATGTGAGAACTAAAGAATTCCACATGGGGTATAATATAAACAAAAGTTTCCCGATACCAAATTCGATCTAATTACCGCGCATACCCATATAAGTTCAGAAAAGTATAGAAAATCCGAAATAAATGTCATATATCCATCATTTAATTCATCCCTCATGAAGTCCTCTGCTAATCTTTCTTTAAAGAGTACCCTTATTAACTGGATATTTTTACATGCTTTCCAGAAATTTTGAAAAAAAAAGAAAGAAAGAAAAAAAACAAAAAAAAAAAACAACAAAAAAAAAAACAAAAAAAAAACAAAAAAAAAAAACGAAGAGCACAGTGCGCTAATTAGTTATTCAAGTTGTATTCCGAAATCCGAAATATTTGACAACTACGATCTCTATGCGACTGAATATCCTTTTATTAGGACAAAGTAAGATAGTTCTGGTCGACGTTAAATTCCTGAAACACAGACGATAAAAGTTAAGATGTTCATTGTGTAAACTTATTTTTGTTCAAGTGAAAATCATTCCTGTAAACACTGAGGTAAAGTGAAATTCCTGTTATCACCTATGTTAAACTGAAATTCCTGTTAACGCCTATGTTATAGTGAAATTCCTGCTAGCACTTTCCTAACATCTAACACGGACAAGTGTTAGAAGTGTGAATGGTCATCTCAGTGTATCTCAGTGCATAATATACGTAATAAAGCAATGAACGGCAAGGCAAAGGGCTCTCTCTTTCCTCTCGAGGTGCCAGAGAGGACACATCAAACACAATGAGACATCAAACAGGATCAAACCCGAAAAACGGCCCATGATAACTCATTACGAAAACACGCCTATTCAAATAAATTGAACATTTTGCCACCAAAAAAATAAAAATTTTCACATAAAAATTTGGATATTTTTTCATATTTTTGCTCAAAACATAGATTGTGGGTACTCGTTAGAACCGCCTCACCGAGGCGGTTCTAACGAGTACCCACAATCTATGATTTTGAGCAGGAATAAGAACAATAATGTAAACCCCTGTAACCCCCAGTTTTGCTATATAAAAGTGGGGTTTAATGGGTCAACATTAAAAGGCGTGTTTTTGTGATGTCGTGTTTCTAGAGGCAGCACTTAATTCAGTGTTGCTGAAGATTATAGTTACTTGACTTTGTATTTTCAGAGCGAGCAAAGAAAGCCTTGGAAAACATAGGTCCTGCTATTTTCCATGGAGCAATTTCAACATTTACAGTTGCATTGGTGCTGGCTCGAGCTCAAAGCTATACACTGTACCTATTTTTCTGTGTAAGTTTTCGTTTGTTTTTATGTTTAAGTTTCTGTTTGTTTTGGCGTTTCTTTCCTACTAGTCCTTTAGATCTATTGTTGCTTTTTTGTTTAGTTCTTGAATAGAAGCATATTTATAACCGAGGTAATTTTGGTTTCAAAGCATTCTAGACTATGTATTTGGACACAATTGTAAAGCAGATATCATCCATTTCTCGAAACATTCTTACGTTCTTTTTTCGGCTGCATGATGCCACGTAAGAAATACTTTTAGTTGTTTTGATTCTTGACGGGGAATCATGGGATCACATTCCCTGCTTGAGAGCGCTATTTCCTCGAGCCTAACATTCCCAGCCTAACGGCTCGGGCAAATATCGCCCTCACGCGGGGAATGTGACCCCATGTTCCCTGTCAAGAATCAAAATAACGTTTTTGTTACACTGCAAATCTTTATCACTACATTTTGTACTTTTGTCGTCAGGGTTAATACTGAAAAGAAATGCGAATTTTTAAGAGCTGATTTAATTAATGGAGGAGAAGAAGAAGAAGAAGATGATTATGAAGAAGAAGAATGCAGTGTTTAAACATATTTCCTTGTTTCGTCCATTAATAGTGGTTATCATCAATAAGTCCAAGCGCCGCATTGAGCGGGAATTGAGCACACAACATTTTTATTCAGTGAAAGATACGGGAATGTAAAATAGTGATAATCGGGAATTTTCGTGTGAATTTTACTCCGATGTCAGTTGTTGAGTTAGACATGTTTGTAAATTAAAACTTGTTGCTACGGGCAACCGTTGCGTGACAATTATTGGCGCGCCGACAGGATTCGTTCACATGACAGCTAATTGCCGAACAGCGTGAAAATTGACTCATTTAACCTTTTCGGTGCCAAATTTCAGACGATATTTGTCGTCTGCTGTTTTTTTTTTTTTTATTTTAACAAACTCTAGTTTGGAAAGACGTTTAAATGAAAAGTTGAAAGACTGAATGTCAAACAGCTTAGATCCAGATGAGACGGCTCATTGAGCCGTCTCATCTGGATCTATGCTGTTTGCAAAGGCCTGTTATTATCGCCTGTGGCAGTGAAAGAGTTAAAGTCGTTTCGAATGAGAGTTTGATAATAGAAAACAATAAATTAAAATACCGAATGGATTAAAAACAAGCCTTTTTTTGGTGTTTATTAGCTGAAAATTATTTTGGTCCATGAACTTATTTTGCTTTTATTTCTCATCAACTGTGCAGCAAATCCAAGATGGTGGATATCGCACTTCAGCGAAGGTTCAAGAGGGCACCATTTGCTTACGGGGTACATGGAAAAATAATTATCCTTGCGCTTTCCAATCAAAAGCCTATACAATTCTTTGAATTAAAACAATTCATAATGTTAGCATAAATGATTCATCATTTTTAAGTCAAAGAGATGGAGTTTAAATGCATGCAAACTTTTCTATGGCAATAAATTTTTCATTACGTTCCAAAGCGGCTGCAGTTGCATATTTCAGCCGATTTCTTGAAAAAGACTCATCTCTCAACTCTTGCCATGCTGAATAAATTGAGATACAATGCCAACTTCTAAATTTCAGCCAAACAAATTACTTGATTTTGGTTGTTGGTATAAATTCACATGCTTAATGACAAACAGTGCAGATTTAGATCTGTTGGCTTCTCCAGAGGCCAACTAATCACACTGTTTGCAAAGGCAGGGCATATCCGGGTTCAGCAGGACCAGGGTTAACACAAGCGAACTGCATCTTTTCAACATTGAGTTTCTGAAGTGATCACGCTATCGTTTATCTCAGGCTAAAAAGGGATGTTGGACAAAACATCGAAAGCAAAACGGCAAACATATTTGTGTGCCAAAATTTTAGACAAACTGATTGGCAAGAACGCAGATCACAGCCCAGCCCTAGCTCTAAACTGCTTGCAATGCTATTTTTTCGGTCTGTAGGTCTGTTGTGTTGAACAACTGATACGTCTTCAACAGGAATACATTTCATTTTTGTGCCAATGTACTCGCTTGTTTACATGTATCAAATTTGTAAATTTCTCGGAAAATATTGCTTGTACATTTATTTTAAACTTAGGGTGCATTAACCTCTATCTCATGTTGGCAACTTTTTTTTTCCATTTTAATAAGCATTTAAGACCAATGATCTAAACAAAATATATCTGATTCTAATTTTGAATTTCATAGTAATTTATTGTTTCTTTCGAATTTTATTAAGGCTTAACTAAACTTTGAACATTACAGCAACATTATTCTGATTTATACAGTCGACTCTCGTTATCTCGAATTCCAAGGGACTCTCTGAAATACTTCGAGATATCCGTACCTCGACATATCAGATTTGCAGAATTGAGGAAAAAATAATTCGAACAACCACATTTAACAAATATATGTGTAATTGGACTCTTAAAATATGGATTGATTGATTGATTGATTCTTTATTTCCTCCTTACAGGAGAGCACATAGGAACAGATATAAACAAACATTTGCAATACACGACATTGGATTACATGGAAAACAACACATGTACAAAGAGGTGAAATATGAGTGGCATCATTATCAACACCGGCCAAGATAGAAAGGAAGAATGACTGATCATTCTGCTTTTCTATCAGCATCTACACGATACATACATCATATACAGGTATAATGTATAATACCTGCATGAAAGGCATCAAGTATCAGATTATTGTCCCCGATACAAGATAAGTTTGCATTACTATTAAATGTTAACCTACACTTTGCCCTTCACAAGCAGTTTTGAGAATATGAACAAAACGGGCTATGAGGCAATAAAATTGTTCTTTACTGTCAACGTTTAAGACATCCTGTACCAGAGCAAAGTTGCCAAACAAGACAGACAAAAGTGTATTACTGTCAAAGCCTGCAAGTCTAATATACAGTTCCACACCAAACTTCTGGCATATACTAATCCACATTTTCTGTCTATGATTTGCATTAACATGGCACCAAAGTATGTAATGCGACACATAATCAATTGTAAAACTTTCGCATGCCGAGCAAACCCTTTCAGGGAGCCTGTTAAACCACAATGAGATTGATTTCACAACTGATCTGCAGGGTTTTGTTAAACTGGGATGTTTCCTACAAAGTTCCCAGAACATTGACGGTTTAACCACTGGCTGGATAGCTAAAAATAGTTCCAGTCCCTCGCTTAGAGCTTGGGAAATTATATCACTATCTGAATGTGATTTTATTTTCACATTTACTAGCTTTTTCCAAGCATACTTGGACAAGAACACCCCAGAGTTCATATAATCAGTGAGTATATGTTCTAAGTCATAATCTTTGAGTAACTGGTATACATCTGGGATAAATCCGAATTCTATATTTTCATACAGATAATGTGACGATAATCTGTATAAGAAGAGTTTTTTTTGCAGCATAAGATGTGTCAAGCCTGCACAGTTGGCCAAAGAGCGTCAATTTACGTTTCACAATGACATAGTTTAAATTCATCATCCCTAAGGAGCTTAGGGCAACGCACGTTCTTGTATTTCGGTCCATATTCTGCATTGTTTTTATGCAAAGCCGATGTGACCTCTCAAGTAACATTATGTCATTTTGACTCAGATTACTCCATAGCTCACTGCCATACAACGCCCTTGGGAGTACAACTGACTCATAACTACATTTCAGAGTTAACGCATGTAGATCCAGTTCACTAAAGCCACAGCTTACGAGACCAAAGAATAGCTTACGAATGCTCGATGCCGACTCGGTTACATTCTGTTTCAATTTCGCGTCCTTGTTAAAGACAATACCCAGATGTTTATATTCAGTTCCTTCGTGCAGCACTTCATTTCCCAGATACCAACGGCGCCCTGAACGGTTGTATATAGATAAAAGTTCATTGAATACTATAACCAAACATTTAAGCACATTATAGTCGAGACGCCAGATCCTGAAATACGTAACGCATATATCTAGAAGCTTCTGTAGTCCGTTCTTTGTTAACGATTGTACAAGCATATCATCTGCAACACATGGACAAGTCAGATTTATTCCATTAATGATAAGTCCCAAGTTAGATGCACACAGCTGGTCGAGTAAATCGTCAATAAAGCATAGAAACATGAAAGGGGAGAGAACCCCACCTTGCCTTGTTCCCCGAAGAATCTGAAAACTCACTGATTTGAAACCACGGAACAAAACATAGCTACGAAGATCACTGTTTAGACTAACTATAATCTTCCACAAATAATGGTCCAAGCCCCTTTCATATAACTTCAGCAGCAGCCCATCGTGCCATACTTTATCGAACGCTTTTTGTGCGTCAGGGAAACATGTATACAATTTACTATTGTTTTCTTTTGCATAATAAATACTTTCTTGAAGAATGAATGAGGTCATATTACATCCCATATTTTTCTGAAAACCGCCTTGAAGGGGATTCAAAGGCCTGTTGATGCCCAACAGTATGCGCGTGTATAAGATTCTTTCGAACAGCTTTAATATCGACGATGTAAGAGTTATAGCTCTGTAACTATTCGGATTGTCCTTGCGTTTCTTTCCTCCTTTATAAAGGGTAATAATAATTCCAATTTTCATTTCCTTTGGGATATGAGACCTAAGCAGCATTGCATTTAACAACAGCAAGATAGTCTTCCGAAACAATGGTCCACTATGAACGATATGCTCGTTGTCAATTCTGTCTTCTCCACTAGCTTTGCCCCTACTCAGTTCTGCTATAGCAGTATTCAATTCCCTTTCGCTGATCGAAAACACATTATTGTCTTTTAGAACGTTCTGTTTAATAGCATTAACTCGTTCTGTAACATCATTAAAGTGATCGCTATCATAATAAGCATTTTCAGCGTCGCTGTACAATGAACTGAAGTAACTACCCCACTCGTTACATATCTCTTCTGAGTCCCTACATGTTTTATCCTGAAACATTATTTCAGAACCTACATTGACGGAGTTACTGTTTTTTTCGCTTATTCACAAGACTCCAGAAGTATTCGCTACTGACTTCGGCCGCACGATCTCATTGAGCGATTTAAGATGGTTTTCAGCACATTTACGATGGTAGTGTCTAAACATACGTTTGGCTTGTTTATAAGCACGATATGTTTCATAGCAGTTTCCCCTAGGCCTATTCTCTAGTATCCAAGACCTACGCATATCTCTCATTAACTTATGTAGATCTTTCAAAGTATCGTCCCAGTAAGGTTTTAAATATCGCTTAAACCCTTTTCGATATGGTAAGTGTTCTTCGGAGGAAGATAAGACAATTGAGATAACATCCTTATAGTAGGAGTCAATATCCTGGACAGTAACAATGGTCCGCAAGTGCATATTCATACTCAAACACTGGTTTTCAACACTTTCCCGGTAGTTCAATATTTCTTCCGGTTTAGCAGCTCGCCACTGAACACTTTGTCTCACTGAAAAAGCTGTCTCCGATGTTTTATCAGCATGCGAAAGGTTCACACGACAATAAATAGGTCTGTGGTTGGACACATTTAAAGCATCATCGTCTAATATCTCGCAACAGGAGATCAAATCAACCTTTTCAACAGGAAAGAGAATATGATCAATCATCGAAAACTGTTCACCTGAGTATGAAACAAAAGTTGACATGGCACCGGTACACAGTTCAAGCGTATTAATCGAAAGCAAATTATTACTAGCCAGAAACCGCAAGAATAGATTACTTCGCCTATCATGAGGTTTAATAAATTTTTCCCCATTAAAATGGGCATTGAAATCACCCATGAGAATCACCGTGCCCCTGTTACCATACATGCTGCAAATATCCTGCAGTTTCAGCAAGTAATCATTTAATTCCGAAATGGGATGGTTTGCCGATGGCAAATATGCTTGTATTATGTATATGTAACTGTCATGTGACACCTGATACTGAACACCAACTAGTCGGTCATCGTCAATATTGAGTGTAACTACTCGACTATCTATAGTACACTTCCAAAATAATGCAACGCCACCCTTTCCTACCTTTCTTCTACTCGGTAACTCCAGGTCAGAATCAGAGACAGCAAAATAATTATAATCAAAATCAACAGAATCAAGGAAATGAAGGTCCTTTTTATATAACCAGTGCTCACTTACACCACAAATATCAACATCATATTGGCCTAAGATACGCCCTAAGTAAGACCCACTTGACATTATACCAGATGCATTCCAAGTCATTAACTTCAGACTGCCTGGAGAAACAGCAGAAGAACGGTAAGATAGATTTTCACCCATATTGAGTATTTGTAGTACAGATATAACCACTAATTAGTTAGTAATGTTGACTGTCTTCATTATACTGATCATATTCTCCGTACCCGTCATATTCATTTCCATATCGACCATTGTTATAGTCATTATTTCCATTATAGTTACTATTATAATGACCTTCACCTCCACGGCTCTTGCGTGAATTAGTATACAGGTTTTTGGACACCCAAGGACGACACATAGCACCTTTCGGCCAGAATCCAGGTTCAGAAATTCTATAGTATCCCCCAGATGCTTCTACATTCAGTCTAATGATTACTCTGCCGGATTTGTTGCTAATCCATATTTTGACCCAAGTTACTGTTAGCCCTTTGCTTTCTACGTAAGTTATAAGCTTCTCTTGTGTGATGGACGACTTGAATCCACCAACATAAAATCGTTTAGTCCGCTTCCTAACAAACGTAGAAAACTCAATATCATCTGACAGAATATTATCGAAAGAGTCACCTTGAGACACCCGTTTTTCACGCGAAGTATCGGTTTCCCTTAAGTTCCTCGATGCATTTATTCGAACCGGAATTTTATTTTGAAATTGCATGTCACTATTTGGATGGCCATCTTGCCGGTCAGTGACATTCCTTTCACTTGAATCAGTCTGACCTTTCGGAGTACTTTCACCTTTATCACTTCCGTTTGCACCGGTTTTTCTGAACACAGACTCTCGATTCGGCTGTTGTTCTGAGATCCGGCTAGGCTGATGACTAGTCGGTTGCTTTGAATTGCTTGTAATAACGTTACTCCATAAACCTTTGGCTGGAATCGCCCGTAAATCCGGGATATTGTCTAAGGGTACACGAGAGAATGTATTAGTATCTAATGTTTTCACTAGAATATTGGCATCTGCTTTATTAACATGCACTGCTATATACTGTTGTTTGCTTGCATCAGTTTGTTTCTCGGCAGCATCCTGCGACTGTGTATTTGTCTCGACTTTCCCCTGATCCTCAGTAACAGTATTTGATGATTGCTTGCACTGGCCTGGTTTAGACGTTTCCCCACTGCCAGTCAGAGCTGTTGTTTTTCCACTTTGGACTCGCTTTTCAAGCTTATTTAACCTCGAATCAAAAGCCGACATTTTATTTATGCTCTCACCAATCGAAGAAACGCTGATAGAGAATACAGGATCGTCCAAAATAGATTTCACTTCTGAGTGTAACAGTTTTATATCGCTTTTTAAATTAGCTACACCATTTGAGCGGTCATTACAAACTCTCTCGATTGACTGCGCATTAGTCGATATAAGTGATCGTACTTCGCTGATATCACCAGTAATGTCGGCTTGTAACTGATTCAGATCACTTCGAAGAGATTTGATTTCAGAGTTAAGCTCCGTTTTTATAGCAATGTTCTCCTGTTTAATTGCAACCATATCAGCAGTTAAGCCCTGCACAACAGTTTTAAGCTGCTCAAATTCAGTTATGTTCATCGCCTGAAATGAAACATCACACGCGCTCTGCGATATCGACTTCTTCGGAGGCGGAATATTCAAGACATCTCGTAAGTCATCCCAGTCTGCCCCGTCAAGAACAGAAGACAAACAGTATACATCTTGAGCTAACTTGTACTCAACGCTATCGCCAGTTCGGGTCTGTAAACGTTTTTTCAAGCTAGCACTCAGACTAAATGGATATCCATCACTCTGCTGAATACACTCTAGTACGACCATGCGTACACGTTCTAGCATGTCCCTATCTGACGATGATAGCTGAAGAACTTGTGTAATAAATAGATCTTTAGGAAATAATCTTACAAGCGACAAGAGGTTATCTACGTTCAGCGGGTCGCTGGCTACCGCACCAATATCCTGAGTATCCTCTGTTTGTGAGCCGGGGTGCGGTATAACGGGCTGACCGCACTGAAATGTCGACAACAACTGAGAATTGGGCCCGTCGATACTATTGAATAATTCATTGACGTTCTCTTCAGTCACTTGCACAGAATGAACGTTAGAAACGTTTACTACATCAACGTTTTGGTTCCTCGAAAACTCAGATTGAGCAACTTCTTTCAAGAGCGCTGTTTCGTCATCGAAATCATCATTCCCCAGAACGACTGGCTTCAGCACAGCCAGAATCGGCGATTCGGACCCTGCCATACTTTACACGATCCGAATTTTAGAACTGCCTTTGTATAATCCGTCACTCACGCCAGTGTACGCTTCGGTCATAACACCGTACAATGATCCAAATGTGCTTCCATAGATTTGAAATTTCAGCGTGGCCCGTTGACTGCCCAATTCAAAGTTCATACAATAGAAAAACAGGGCCTCAGGGCAGTGTTAGTATGGACAAACAATAGGTAGTTATACCAGTCAATAAATATCGATGATAAAGTCTCAGATATAAAGTATGAAAATGCAAATATTTTACACAGGATGAAACTTGGTATTCCGAAAATTCCACAAACACATCAACGACTGCTTTTACAGATTTTATGTCCAAAAGGTTTATCACAGATTTTTAGTCCAAAAGGTTTATCACAAATCAACTTTAAACACACGAAATTGTCCAATATATACGCATCGAAATTACACACCGCCACACCGGTGGCCATCTTTAATTTTTTTTTTCTCCTTAGGAGCAATTTCTCCCCTTTTCCACAATATTTTTTTTACCTGTTGTTACATTTTCATGTTTAGACAGGGACCAAATTTTCATTTCGAGAAAAGCGGTTATTCGAGATTAGCGAGGTCGGGATAGCGAGAGTCAACTGTATTTTTATTGCTTCCTTCGTTACTAGTGTTTTATTTTCAGACACTTACAGCTATAATGCTCTATGGGCTCTTTGCTGGACTCTGCCTACTACCCGTAGTTCTCAGCTTGATTGGCCCGGATCCCTATCCAGACGCCGAAAACATAACTTCCCGTTCTTTCCGCTACAAATGGTACACAAATGAACTGATGGCATCAAGTGAAAGCTGGGCAATTCCAAGACCCCAATTGGTATGTTCCGCATTTCACAAATGAGCCGGGACACAACATTTTATTCACGATTGTGTATGCGCCCAGCGAAGACTCAGATCAGCCTGCGCATCTGCACAGGCTGATCAGAGTCTTCGCTGTCCGCATGAAGACGGTTTGGTTCATTTGCGATCCACAGAGTGCTCTGCAAGGACTCTGATCAGACTGCGTGGACACGTAGGCTGATCTGAGTCTTCACTGGGCCACATGCAATCTTGCATGAAATGCTGTGCCCCGGTTCAAATAGGATCTTAGTGAGCATAGGAAGGGCAAAATTTATCCTGTGATTTTGCTCATCCTAAAACATGCCTTTAAGGACAATGTTTTGCATTTTCAAGGGAGGTAACTCTGTCAAAATTGTTTGGCCTCTGTTCCAAATAGGAGTGAACTCTAAAGGAAAAGAATTCGCTCCATTTGAAAACATATTCTTGCCTTTTGAGACTATTTTTTTTCGAAATGGCTTCTTACGCATGAGACGAAACGAAACAGGAAGTCACAACCCAATTAGCATTCTATTTAAATATGCATCGCACCGTTATCGGCTGACTGGAAAAGTGTCTCATTTCTGATATTTCGGTTAATCTACTTGCTGTATCCAATCTCCTAAATGTTCGACTTGGATCAAAGCCTGAACGCTGTAAAACCTACTGGATGAAGGAATATTCAAAATAGCTTGTATGAACTTCTGCTTTTCTCGTAAGCACTAAAACCGCCACTGTTTACATGACGCACCTAGCATTATTTGAGCCGCAGCGTCAGAAAACGTACTTTCGGACATGTATGCACAGCGAAGATTCAGATCAGTCTGCACATACATGTACTTTGAAAAAAAATGCTTTGTCACAAAACTGTGCAATGGTCGACCCAAACCAATAAATGCCATTTAAAGATAATCTACATAAGCATTAATATAAAATAGTGTTGCACTATTCATATTTATGCAGGCTTTTTCATACTTAACTTTACAGTCTTTCGAAATGTTAGAAATTTTGAAATATTCAAGTTTAATACGTTTTCATATTATACACCCGTCCACCAAATTCGCACCAACTATTCTTAGTTGATGGAGAGTTTTAACTGCATTCACTATTGTAATAATCGAGACTATTGGGACAGACATACCCGAGCAAACAGTGTAGACCCTGATCAGATCACGGCGTCTGATCAGAGTTGCCACTCATCTAGCAATATTTTAGACACATCAACAGGTAGTAAAATGGTCTTGTTCAAATCTTAGGACAAGTATGGTAAGGAGTTAAGGTGTCCCAATACTTTGGATAAATACAGGATCATTATCAGCTTACATTTTCTTCAGATATTATTATTTTTTCTTCCTTTGCAGAAAACTATGACCGAAGACAAGGAATCGGAGAAGGTAATTGACACATAAATGACATCACGGGAGCTTCCTCTTAATTTCTGACCCCCCCCCCCCCCCCACCCACCTATCCCTTTCATGAGACCCATTTTTTAAAGCTTTGTTGTTTTTTTTTAATATTTAAAGTGGTAAAATCGGGCGGGGATTGAACTCTGAATAAATAAAGTGATCCCTTCTTGTGGTTGTGTTTAAACCCTTAGGAATAATTTATGCAAACTTTTTATTTATTAAACCCCACCCCATATTGAAATGGAGAGGAGTAAATTTATGCAAGCACATTAGAGAGGCTCCAAAGTTGAAACCGTATGACTATAAATAAAAACAGACAACGATAAAAGTAGTTTCTTTTATTTATCACAGATAATAAGAGAGTTCATTCAATTTGTAGACAATTTGAATGAAATATCACATCTTATTTTCTGTGAAAAATGGGACGAATATCACTTATTGGCATCTAATAATTTAGCCTACAGAGTGTTACAGCTAAAAATACACGTGGAGACGTCAAAATGCGTCTAAAATATTTCGGAAATTTCATGAAAGCATGGAGAAACAATGACATGGAGAAACAATGACAAATGCAAAATATTAATTTATTTCTTTATTTTTTCCCTTCTGACGTTAAGATTCTATTGCGAACTAAAAACTTTTTTTTTTTTTTTTCGTGAAACGCAATTCCACTTAAGTTGGTACTTGAACGACAGACATAGATGACACAACGGTAAAAAAAATTCCCAATGACATGTGCGTCCAGCGAAGATTCAGATCAGCATTAGTCCGGACTGACACAGAGTCTAGTAGCTACAAATAGACAGTGAAGATTCTGATCAGACAAGACGGATGTGTAGGAGTCTTTGCTGGGTGCACATGTCATAAGGTACATTGTCTTAATTGTGTTCATGTTCAAATACTGAGGACAAACAGGCACAGTTTACAATTATATCTATAGACTATTTGAGTTTCGACTGCATCCCGTGTAATTGTCTTTGTGATGCCAGAGGAACATTAGATGAGACCACAACGTTTCTGCTTGTTGTATGGTTAGAAGGTCACAATACGTAGCGAGGGCGTTTACACTTCGATTGTGCGCCTTCACATTGCCAATGAGGTCATCATATGTACCAAGGGCGTTTACACTTCGATTGTGCACCTTCACATTGTCAATGAGGTCATCATACGTAACAAGGGCGTTTACACTTCGATTGTGCACCTTCACATTGCCAATGGGGTCATCATACGTACCAAGGGCGTTTACACTTTGATTGTGCACCTTCAAATAGCCAATGAGGTCATCATACGTACCAAGGGCTTTTACACTTCGATTGTGCTCCTTCACATAGCCAATGAGGTCATCATACGTACCAAGGGCGTTTACACTTCGATTGTGCACCTTCACATAGCCAATGAGGTCATTATACGTACCAAGGGCGTTTACACTTCGATTGTGCACCTTCACATTGCCAATGATGTCGTTTACATTTCGATTGTGCACCTTCACATTGCCAATGAGGCCATCATACGTACCAAGGGCGTTTACACTTCGATTGTGCACCTTCACATTGCCAATAAGGTCATCATACGTAGCGAGGGCGTTTTCACTTCAGTTGTGCACCTTCACATTGCCAGTGAGGTCATCATACGTAGCGAGGGCGTTTTCACTTCGATTGTGCGCATTCACATTGCCAATGAGGTCATCATACGTAGCGAGGGCGTTTTCACTTCGATTGTGCACCTTCACATTGCCAATGAGGTCATCATACGTAGCGAGGGCGTTTTCACTTCGATTGTGCGCCTTCACATTGCCAATGAGGTCATCATACGTACCAAGGGCGGTTACACTTCGATTGTGCACCTTCACATAGCCAATGAGGTCATCATACGTAACAAGGGCGTTTACACTTCGATTGTGCACCTTCACATAGCCAATGAGGTCATCATACGTACCAAGGGCGTTGTCACTTCGATTGTGCACCTTCACTTTGCCAATGAGGTCATCATACGTAGCGAGGGCGTTTTCACTTCGATTGTGCGCCTTCACATTGCCAATGAGGTCATCATACGTAGCGAGGGCGTTTTCACTTCGATTGTGCACCTTCACATTGCCAATGAGGTCATCATTCGTAGCGAGGGCGTTTTCACTTCGATTGTGCGCCTTCACATTGCCAATGAGGTCATCATACGTGGCGAGGGCGTTTTCGATTGTGCGCCTTCACATTGCCAATGAGGTCATCATACGTAGCGAGGGCGTTTTCACTTCGATTGTGCACCTTCACATTGCTTGCAATGTAGATCATATACACGTGTATAGAGATACAGTATTGCTATGAATTTTAATGGTTATTAATTAGGTTTGTATGTACATGTATTTTGTGGGAAATGGAAACACTTTCAGGGATGGCAACTTAAAATGGGGGTGGGGGTGGATGGAATTCTTTCCTTTTAGATTAGACCCCTTTGCAGAAAGGGCTTGAGACAATGAGACACAAAATTTGTTTCCCTTTTTAACAAATGGCAGAATGTCTACCAGGCACACCAAGTCTCCTAAACTTAGGCTTAATGACGTTAAAAGATGACAAAATTTGATAATTACAAATAGAATAATGCTTTTCTTTTACTTTTCTAAGTCTGATCAAATTTACACAAGCAATTTTGCGTTTTTAGATATTAATTTCAGCAACTTTTTCATTTATAGGATAGCATTATCTTTAAGCAGCAATCTTACCCATTCTTTGGACAGTTGTGCCTGGCCAAGCAAACAGTAGAACCATAGCAAACGCCACACATGCAGCTTTTGGTCCCGGTCTACATTGTTTACCACTCAAATAGCAATTTCCAGACACACCAAAAGGTAATAAATAAAATTACTCAAATTTTTGAGAAGTGTAGTAGAGGGTTAAGCAAACTGGATACACTTGGCAGATTTTCCGCCTTTTTTAAGCATTACGAAAACACGCCTATTCAAATATACTGAAAATTTTAACCACCAAAAAATGAAAAAAAATCAGATAAAAATTCGGATATTTCTCATACTTCTGGTCAAAACATAGATTGTGGGTACTCGTTAGAACCGCCTCGTTGAACCCCCAATCTATGTTTATGGGCAGAAATAAGAAAAATAATGTATACCCCTGTAAACCCCAGTTTTACTATATAAAAGTGGGGTTTAAGGGGGTCAATATTATATAGACATGTTTTCGTGATGGGGAGACAATTTTTGTGACTTCCTGTTAGCTTCCCTGCACACCAGATCCGTTCTAAACAGAGGTCCCCTTTAAAAGAAACAATTTGCTCCTAAGAGCAGCAAATTCATTTCTTTTAACGTAGACATCTTTTAGAAGGAGGTCAAACACTTTTTATAGAGTTACCTCCCCATGAAAGTGATCGTTCGAATACCTTGGGCAAACACGATATGACATCATACTTTTTCTCTTGCAGAAATCCATATCGAAAGACAACGAATCAGAGACCACGAGTGAAATAGCTGGAATAACCTACATAGCTTTTGGGGACAAGCCAAAAATAATTCACGAGAACATAGATCACTATATTTTTGCATACGAAAACACTGATGTGAAAGAATGAAATAATCCAATTAACATTCTGCTTAAATCTATATCGGGCCGTTATCGACCAGACAGCTGTCGGACCGATAACGGTCCGATAACGATTTAAGCAGAATGCTAGATGGAAAAACTACATGGAACTGGTTTCCTTAGATAAAGTACATACATTCTGGATTCAAATGACGACTCGCCTACTTGTTGTTGACAATATTGTTGACATTAAAGCATTCCAAATTCATATTGGTTCAAATGTTACACATATTCATGACATGGTAACTTGAGTTAGTGTTATAAGTTAGTAAAGGGTTATCCCACAGTGCACGATTCTGTGATTGTTAGTGAATTTGTGTAATTTTACTTTAAATTTTAAATATTGTGTCTTCGCTTTATTCCAGTCTGGCTGTCTTCTTCTTCTTCTTCTTCTTCTTCTTATTATTATTATTATTGCCCGACCCGCAGTAAAGTCATCCGAAAGGAAGACTTACGATGGGTACCCTATAATCACCATGTCCGTCCGTCCTTCACGGTCCGTAATCAATTTGTGAAAATTGCTTTAACCGTTAAACCGCCTGGAATATTTTGATAATTTTGGCATGCAGACACATATTGACAAGACCTAACCAATGATATTGTCAAATGCCGGATCTGTTTTAAAACAAAAAGTTATTAACAGCTTCGCCTAGGCAACCAATTTGAAAGTATGATACATGTAATCGCCAAACCCTCAAACGCTCAAACCGTTGGGAATATTTTGGTAATAGCTGACATGCTGATAGACACTAAAAAGACCAATAGAATTATCAAATATCAGATTTCTTTATAAATAGCCTCGCCGAAGCAAAAATGTAAAACTATGAAACTATTTGAAATATTTTGATAGTTTTGGCTAATACTGATAGATATTGACAAGGTCTAATCAATATCCTCGTAAAAATGCCAGTTTTCTTCGACATTATTCTTACCCAGGCACCAACCAAATATTATGAAAATGGCCATATCAACCCTTGTCATGCTGAATAAATTAAGATGTCACGCCCACTTTTAATTTCCAGCCAATCAGATTACTTGATCCGGGCTTTTAGACAGAAATTTACATATTTAATTGACAAACAGTGCAGATCCAGATCGGTTGGCTTCTGAAGAAGCCATCTGATCTGAATCTACACTGTTTGCTAAGACAGGGCATGTCGTGTTTAGCAAGAGAAGGGTTAAATACCTGGGAATATGCGTTTTCGCGGGTCATGCATCTTATCGTAAGTTGATTTTTTATACTTTAAGTTTATATTTTTTTAAATGAGTAAAACTGATTTAACTATCAAATTGTATTTTTTTAAATAATAAATAATACAAAATGCAAGTATAGTTTTTACTAAAAATAAAGCTGTACCAGACTCAAATGAACTGTTGGAAGTAACTTTCTAAAAGGTAACGATATGAAATTTCAGCAACAGAATTTTTGAAAGATGGATATGAATTAATTTTTGAAATTTTATTTAAATTCAGTCTTTAAAGAGATAGATAGTGTGATAACCAGGAAAAGCCACAGCCACGGTACGCCATCACGAAAACATGCCTATATAATTTTGACCCCTATAAACCCCACTTTTATATAGTAAAACTGAGGTTTACAGGGGTATACATTATTTTTCTTATTTTTGCTCGAAAACATAGATTGCCGAGGCGGTTCTAACGATTACCCACAATCTATGTTTTGTGCAGAAATATGAAAACTATCGGAGTTTTTTATCTGAAAATTTTCAGTTTTTGGAGGTGAAATTTTCTTTGCATTTGAATAGGCGTGTTTTCGTAATGTCAATCTTCCCTAGACACCAATAAGGTTTTAAGTATATGAGATTACTACACACGACATCACTTTGTCTAAAAGAAACGAATAAACTAACTGAAAAGACGAAAAAATAGGAAATGCAACAGCAGTACCACCTTGGAATAGTCAACGCATTCTGTCACAACTCTTTGGGAAGGTCCATTTGCAAATGAAAGGTATCTGGTTATCTTTTATTATAATCAAGTTTTACAGAAATTCCTGTAACTAGTTCTCACAGTGTAGCCTCTGACCAGACGTCGCATGGTGCGCGCGTCTGACCTGGGTCTACACTGTTTGCCAGTGTCCCTTTTATAGGATACTAGGTATCACTTGGTAGCTTACCAGGAAGGTTCAAAGTAAGGAAGCACATCCTTCCCGAAACACCAAAAGAAAGTAGACATGCGGAACAATGACAAGGCACAACAGCACAGTTGCAATACGGTGAATGTCCTAAATTTCGAACACTATATTACATACTATTTTGGCATACATTTTGCATCATAAAAGCAGTTCTTTCTTAAAATAGTGAAATGGCAAACAGTGTAGACCTAGATCAGACCTTCAGGAGCAGTCTGATCTGGGACTGCACTGTTTGCATATGCCATTTTGTCAGACACGTTGGTGTACGAAATTTTAGGACATTTACCGTAACCAACATACAAAGATCTGCCACTGAGGAACCGTCTTGGAACGGTCAGGGGTGCTTTAACTAGTTTTACTGGATCGAAACTTTGCCCTTAATTCTGATGCAGCTCCAAATAATAAATATGTGTTTGGTCCGCGTAACAATTCTGGTTAACCTCTAAGAGGACTAATCCTGCCAAGTAAAAATGTGGTTAGGTAAACTGACCGCGCTCGACATGACCACATTGGGTCGTAAAACCTCATCACAAACAAATAAAAAATATTCTCTACCTTGTCTGTGAAACATCACAAAATATATCCCAAATTATTACAAAACTATGCTAATGGCTCAGTGGCTATCTGAAGTCAGTACAACCTAAATGTAATTATGAAGCGAATCTGAAATCTGTTGTCTGTGCAAACATTACCTGAATATTTTCAGGTTATTTTTAAATGAACCGCAACCAACGTCAGAAAACCTATCCGGACATGTGCGCCCAGCGAAGATTCAGATCAGCCTGCACATTCGCGCAGTCTGATCAGAATCTTTACTGGGCACATTTGGGATAGCAAAGCATTTAAAGTTTCTTCGTGCGGACAACGAAAAGTCTGGTAAGACCGCCCGCACGCGCAGATTGATTTGAATCTTCGTTGGTTGCACATGGTCACCAGGTACGTTTTTTCACGTCGCGGCTCAAGTATACTTAAAGTTATTCATGAGAACTAATCATGTCATCAGTTCCTCACGGATGTTAATGAGATGACATCAGCAAAAAAAAAAAAAAAAAAAAAAAGAAATCTCAGTAACTGTAAGTAGTTGAAATGAGGGTTTCACCACTTGACTTAGCAGATACATTACATTCTTTTTGTCTCTCCAACCCCAGTAGTTTTCCTCTGTTGCCGTTTTCTTTGTTTATGCGTCTGTGGTTCCATATGGGGGTTTGTTTTGTCCATCACGAAATCATGCCTATATAATTTTACCTCCAATATAGTAAAACTGGGGTTTACAGCGGGTATACATCATTTTTCTTATTTCTGCTTAAAAACAGATTGTAGTACTCGTTAGAACCGCCTCGCCGAGGCGGTTCTAACGAGTACCCACAATTTATGTTTTGAGCAGAAATATAAAAAATATCAGAGTTTTTTTATCTGAAAAAATTTCAGTTTTTGGATGTGAATTTTTCTATATATTTGAATGGTCGTGTTTTCGTATTGCCTTATATGTTCATCGTCTCTCCTTCCTTTTGTGTCTCAAGGGGAGAGTGATCGCGATTGTGACATTTTCTGGGTATCTTCACTTATGTTTTTATATACAACCAAAATTGAAAATAAATGACTTGTCTATTTTAAGGGCAAAAGTTGTATTTCCACGAAACAAGAATTAAGCCCCCAAACAGTTTTAACTGTTGACTGTTCCAAGGGCAGTATTTCTTTTGTAGTTTGTCTTCCTGTCTTCATTCTTTTTTCGCTTGTTTGCTCTTTGTTGGATGAAGTGTTGATATGTGAACTGCCATTTCTTGTAATTAGACCCATGTTCGGTCGCTAGGGTAGGATGTGTCCCGTGAATGTGCCTGTCCTGGAGACATGTATACGAGTATATATGTTTTATTTTTGCCCAGGAAGTCACTGGTAACTGTGAAGGGTAAACTACCATAAAAATATAAGGAAAGATATCCAGGAAATGCCACAGTCACGTATTTTTCCGGAGGCACCAAAAGAAAGAGAGATGAGGAACAAAAATGATATTCAATACAATATGGGCGGACGAATATGAATATTCTAGTAAAACGCGCAAAATTTACAGCGTTGGGTAAAAAGTGTAACCCGAGCCGCGATCATACTAAACACCGAAAAGGACCGAACAGTCTTATCCCGGTTAATTTCATAAAAAGAAAAAAAGGTCAGTGACTTATGCCTAGTTTTCGGTTCTCTGATTATATCTTACAAATAAATTTATGAACTGATTATTTGAGCTTTTATTATTATTATTATTATTATTATTATTATTATTATTATTTTTAGCGCAAATCCCAGTCAGTTTTAGAGGCCTTAACCGCGCCATCAGCAATCCCAGTGTTTTGATTATACCGCAGAAAAATTGGCCTGACATCACAAAAGTACAGATAGCGTGATAATATGACGCAACGTTGAGAACACGTACTTTCGGACATGTGCACCGAGCGAAGATTCAGAACAGCATGCGCATTCGCGCAGTCTGATCGGAATCTTCAATGGGTGAATTTTGGTTAGCCAAGTATGCAAAGTTTCTTCCTGTGGACAATGAAGACTCTAATCAGACAGCGCGAATGCGCAGTCTGATTAGAGTCTTCGTTGTCCACATATGTCAGAAGGTACGTTTTACCACGTTGCGGCTCACACTACGTAGTGTATAATTAATATGTAATGAGAAAAAAGGGCTCTGATCGCATATGAAGTCAATGAAGATCCTGATCAGCCTATGCATCCTCTAAGTCTGATCAAGGTCTTTCTTTTCTGACTGTATAATTATATATAATAATACAATGGCAACGAATAAAGTAGAACGTGATCAGACTGTGCGAATGGGTAATCCGACCTTCACCGATCGGACTGAAACTGGTGCCAGATGAGAGGCTTGGAACAATAAGTCACTAGGGCCAAGTGTTCAAAAATTATGAGAGCCTCGTTTTCGAGTTCTGGTCCTTGAAAGTTGATATTTACTAACGTTTGACCCTAAATATGTCACTAACGACCAGTTCAAATTTTCTGAGAAAAAGAAAAAATGCACAACTGAAATGATCTATGGTCCTAGGACATCATTTGGCACAAGCTACATTGTGACTGGAAGACAACATGAGGAATGGACAGGTTTGAGGCTCCATATTCGATTCACACAGGGTAGAGAAAGGTTAAGAAGGTGCAACATCATCATTGATACCCTAAGGGACTGAACTAAACTGGTCAGACCTACTAAACTATAAAGCATTCAATGGAAATAATTCTAAAGACTGACATCACGGAAACATGCCTATATAATTTTGACTCCCTTAAACCCCACTTTTATATAGTAAAACTGTGGTTTACAAGGGTATACATTATTTTTCTTGTTTCTGCTCAAAAACATTGATTGTGGGTACTCGTTAGAACCGCTCGCTGAGGCGGTTCTAATGAGTGACCACAATCTATGTTTTGAGCAGAAATATGAAAAATATCAGAATTTTTTATCTGAAAATTTTCATTTTTTGGTGGTAAAATTTTCAGTATATTTGAATAGGCGTGTTTTCGTAATGGACTGCAGAAATAATAAATGAAACCGAAAATTGTAGATAAAATTAAGGTAATTTGCAGTTAAAAAGAACTCACTTACCTCTCCTGGGCCCCTTAATTGGGAATAAGTCCATACAGGTGATTTCAATTCTGATTTGCATCAGGACATCTAACAAACTTCTAAGCATAATTATTTCAAGTAAATGCATTAAAATAACAAAGTAAAAGGTTGCCTATGGGAACAAAGAACACGCAGAACAAAAATCGGAGACACGGTTTTATTAAGTCTCCACATATACAGCAATATTCGATTTTCAAAGAAACTGGAATGGGCTCAGTGAATCTGAGTCTCCAGAAAATAACAAACTGAAAACCAATATATATATATATATATATATATATATATATAATATATATATATATATATATATATATATATATATATATATATATATATATATATATATATATATAAATAAACCAAAATATATATATATATAAACCAAAATATATATATAAATAAATAAATAAAAATGAGTAGTTTTATATTAGAAAGGTATTCTGACCTCCTGGACTCCTTACCAGGAAACATGATATTATTTTACTCCATTCTTGTTTTAAGTCAGGGTGCCTAGCAGACTAAAAGGCATAATACTATCACGGAAAATAGGTGTCCTCGATTTCAGAAAAAAAAACAACAAAAAAAAACTAAATATGTTCAATATGACACTGATGCCCCCGCCCAGGGACCATCCTCACACGCACACAGGCATTTTGCAAAAAAAAAAATGAAGTCGAAAAAGGGCAACAACTGTCATAATAATTGACGGAGTTTACCCTAAATCGAACTTGACCTATATTTTATGATTACCCCAAATCGAACTTGACCTATATTTTTATGATTATATACCTGTGTATAAAATATAAGTCCAGTACACTAATCTTTTCAAAAAATGTCGAAAGAAAACATTTTCGAAGATGAAAAAGGGCCATAACTCCCATAATAATGTATGGACTTTACCCTAAATCGAACTTGACTTTTATTAATGTACCTGTGTATTAAATATGAATTCAATACACTAATTTTTTCAAAAGATATCAAACGGGAACTATTTTTCAATGTTGAAAAAAGGGTCGTAACTACCAAAATAATTGATGGATTTTACCCTAAATCGAACTTGACCTATATTTTATAATTATATATGTATAAAATATGAATCCAAATACCCTATTTTTTTTTCAAAAGATATCGAACGGAAACCATTTCTCAAAGTTGATGGATTTTACCAAAATCGAACTTGACCCACCTTTTATGATTATATACCTGTGTATAAAATTTGAATCCAATACACTAATCTTTTCAAAAGACATCGAACGGAAACCATTTTTGTTACGTACGGACAGGAATGCCTTTAAAATGACAATACTTTGACATTGCCTTTAAAATTACAATAGTTTGCCATAGGGAAGACAATATTTCCCAAATCCTAATTGCCTGCATTTTGGTGTTAGCCCGATACCTGCCATACAAGTAAACAAAATTATATCAAGTACATTAGCAACGGAGTCTCAAGAAATAAATATTAAAAAGAAAATGCACATAAACTGCAAGATTAGTCATAAGAAAAGTATTTTGACCCATATGTGTCCCTTCACGAGGAGTATGACCCTTCCTTACCCCACTTATATTTGATTCTGGGTACTTATAAAACTACGAAGCATACATTTTAAAGAAAATTAGATGCTTAAAAAGGAGATATACCCATCTGCGTTCCATACTAGGGATTTGGACTCTATCTTTCCCTGTTCGCTCTGACCCAGTGGCTCTACCTAGCTACAAAGAATGATTACTTGAAGGAATCAAGGGGCCGTGCCTTTAAAATAAAAAATGAAAATAGAATAAATATCAGGAAAACTTCGTAATTTTGACATGTTGACCCTACATATGTGATCCTGAAAAGTGAAAATAACAATTCCGTTCCCCATTTCTGTCTGATTTAAGATACTTTTCTACGTAACAAGCTTTAATATTTCAAAGAAACAGGTGTCTGAACTATCCAGAATTATCACTGAAAACAGACAATGCATAAGCTGTTCTGTATTTAGATGAAAGCAGGAAATATATGAAGCCAATATTAAGACATAAAGAGCTACCTAACGCCATTTTTCTTTGGGACAGCACTGCATTTTCACTATCAAACAAAATAGTTTATCAGAAAGTATGAGCCCGAGTTACTCAAATTATTAAGAAAATTGAAATCAAACAATATTAAAACTGCTTAGTATCAGATTTTTGTGCATAATGTTTCATACAAAATTAAGAATAAAGGCATATTCATGCATATGCCAATGGGCTTATTTGCATACATGGCGTAGAAGTAATAAGTAAATGTCTAGGCTCTTATTTTTCACATATTGACGGACCTATATTGACAACAGACTGGGAAATGATTAATTTGTTTTGCTTTTTACTGACTTTTTCGCAAAAAAATAAGTATCAATTAATATTATCAATATGCAAGTAGGCTAATTTGCATATATAGAGTAGAAGCAATGAGCCAGTATCAAAGCTCTTGTTTTGTACATTTTGCTTACCATATATTGACAAGAAACTGGGATATGATTATTTTGCTTTGTTTTCAATGACTTGAATATTGATAAAATTCATGCATATGCAAATGAGCTATTTTGTATATTTTCATTCTAAGTTAAAGACCAGTGTCTTATCTCAGACACGCTTTTATCTGGCACCACAAAAGTTTGATTTTAATTAAATATAGACTGGTATAAGAATGGTTGTTAAGGTGCACCATCTTGGTTTAATATGTTGGCATGTGTTGCCATGGAAACATTGATATTTCAAGTAGCCTGTATATTTTGTTTTACATACAGGGAGCAAACTGGCACCTATGTGAATAAATCCTGTCCATGACATGCAAGTTAGGGCTAAATTAGTAGCCGATCAAATTCAGAAATTGTTAGTCATCCCCTTCTACAAGTATGTTGTACGTGAATGACGGTAGCATACTTTGTGACGTCAGCAAAACGTCAATTCTGAAAAGAAAAATTGGCAACATCTTATATCTGAAAGAACATATGTTTTTGATTTGAAAATGTATTTGGAACAATTTTGACAAGATTTGCACACGGGAGCCCAAAATTCGCCAAAGCGGCGTACACAAATTAACTTTTCACAGATATATGTTTGCAACATTTAAGAAGATAGTAATTAAGCATGAAGTCATTGATGAATTCATAGAACCACGATATTCTTCTCTAGGTGACTTCTACCTTCCCTCGACGGGTACTCATTTACTGCTGGGTAAACACCATCTAAAAGTATAATAAATGTATCTCAAAAGTAAGCTGTAACATGAAAATTAAGGCTTTCTGATATTATTATTCTTATTTCAGAGCTCAGTAAATGAATAAACAATTAATGATGAATTAGATATATGTATCGATCTTAAAATGTGTGTGTGTATATATATGTGTGTGTGTATGTGAGAAAGAGAGAGAGAGAGAGAGAGAGAGAGAGAGAGAGAGAGAGAGAGAGAGATTATACTTTGCCTCACTTTAGAATAATATCTCATTGGTTATTTTTTTATATATATCGGCCAATGATGATCGAAACTTTTCATGTAAAAAAACTTGAGAAAAGACAAAATACATCACAGTAAAAAAAATAATCCAAACCTGATTTTTTTTTCTTCGGGCGCTTTTCTGTTTTGTTTAGTTTATTTATAAAACAGCTAATGCATTACTTATGCATGGCAGCAAGGCATACCATTTGGACATCGACAGGCGAAAATGTATTTTATTAAATTTTCGAAATGTGCAAACCCAGATCAGAATGCGTATCCGCATTCTGATCTGGGTTTGCGTATTTCACTTACACAATACATGAACCTCACGGGTGGAAACAATGTACAAGATCAGACACGTGCCCTGGTCAGACTGCGTATATGCACATACATGTAAGTCAAATCGGTTCGCATATGCGTTAAGGTACCTTTTTATGCGTAACGACCAACGTCACCCAGTGGATGCTACGTAATGGAACATATACGCCTTAGACTAGTTTACATTTCGGGCCTTTTGGAAACAGATTTATTGTTCAGTATTTTTGTTTTAAATGTTACGAATTAGTTAAGGAATAGCATTTTAGGTCGGTTTGGTTATATCGTCGGAAACCAAAAGGTATGTCATTGTTTTGCCCTCGCAAAATATAACGTTTGATACTTTCGAAAAGAAAATATAATAAAACTAGTGATTTGAGGACACAAGTGTTTTATTATTATTATATTTTTTGTTTATCCCCGCTATAATAATTATCATTATTTATTTATTTATTTATTTATTTATTATTATAATTATTATTATTATTATTATTATTATTATTGGTGTTGTTATTCCTTAATTTTGCTAATTCAGCAAGAAAGTAATTACATATAAAATGTACTTTGTCAATACTATAATTCAGCCAGGTTTGTGTTACCTTTGAGAAGCCAGAAATTCCGGCGTTGGTACCCTACATGTACGTGATTATCGGTTAATATATTAAACCTTTCACCCCTGTGTTTTTGAAGTGGACTCTTCCATCGTGGAATTTAGACATTAATCAAGACCAGAATGGCAAACAGTGTGGATCCAGATATGACGACCCATTATTATGAGTCGTCTCGGCTAGATCTACACTTTTTGCCAAAGAGTCTGTCTCGGTCTACAGGGTCGAAAGGGTTAATCTGTTTTAACTTGAACCATCGTCATCTGTGTATCCGTGGTTTTCTTTAACCGATTTATGCTGAATGGCATTTCACTCCATTCCATCCTCAACATTGTTTCCGATTTTATGCGAATTTTTTGCGATTCGATTTACTGATGAGTACATATAAAGTGAAGGTACCCAGCAAATGCCACAGTCACGAAGTAGTCTTCAAAAAGCACCAAAAGAAGGAGAGATGAGGAACAAATAACGAAAAAACAAACGCTACATATGAAACCACCGACGCAAAAAGAATTGCTATAGGGGAACCGCCTTGGAACGGTCAGTGAAAAAAACTATTGAGATGGGATGGAGTGGGTTTAAACCAGTGTTATTAGCGCGAACCCTCACTCTTAATTCTGATGCTGCTCCAAATTGCAAACATGTGATCCGTCCGCATAGGAGTCCTCTACCTCCTCTGTGAAACATTTATAATTAGAAATGCTGTGATGAAACGAAGCAAAGGGCTCAATGGCGATCTGAAGCCAGAACACACACACACACACACACACACACACACACACACACACACACACACACACACACAATAAATAAATAAAAACAGGACCTCGCTGGGCCCGACCACAGACAGACATTGATAATCAGGTGCCAACCATTTGCAACAGATTGAGAGGGAGCCGTCATTTATTTTGAAGATCAACCCGCCATTGCGCAAATAAAGACTACATTAATTCATGGGGATTCATTACTTTCTTGTAATTAAGGACATGTATCAGATTTAATGCTGTACAGCATACCTTCCCAAAGTTGGAACAAAGGTAAACAGCGTAGACCCGTAGAACGCTGCGTCTGATCAAGGTATATATTGCACACATCTATAAAAATTAGAAAAGAAGCTAAGACTCGCCCTAATATGAATTTTTGACATTTTTATTTGGAATTCATTATCTGCATAAAAAGTAGTTTAGTTTTGACATCAGAAAATGTATTTTTGGACATCTGCGCCCAGCGAAGAATCCGATCAGCCTTGCGCAGGCTGATCAGATTCTTCAGCGGGCGCATTTTAAATATCCAAGAATGTAAAATTTCTTCATGCGGACAACGTAGATTGATCTGACTGCGCGGATGCATTTATCAGAAAGTACGTTTTCTCTCGTTACGGTTCTGGTTCTGTATGTCCAAATGCTATGTTATACATGGTAATGTTTAATATGTTACAGATAAACAAAATATCAAAGACCTCGTGATGAATTTCTGGGGGAATAAAAAAACGTCAGTACTGTGACAGATAGCGCTTCAGGGAGGACGTTTTTATGTTACAGTAAAGTTAAGCATGGAAAATTTGTTTATTCTGTTTATTTTCTTAACCTATTTACTTACTTCGAACTTGTCTACATGTTTATTTACTTGCTTATTTAACCATTTATATATTCATTTGCTTTTTCATCGTGATTTTAACCTTTACCACTCTCTTGTCTAATTCAGTAGACGACAAATTTGTATGTTTTTTTCTTTCTTATTTCCCCCCAAAAAACAGTAGACAACTCCAATACAGACAATTCGCATGAAATGCCAAGCCCTGTTTTCTGGGGAAAATAAGAAAAAATATTTCAGTATGTCGTCTGCTGAAAATTTTACCCAAAGTGCTAAGCTTTACACAATTCTGTAGATGAACTCGATCTTTTTACTTGTGTAAAGAAGTAAAATTTTGATTTCACAGTGTTTAGTATTAATTTTGAAAAAAAAAAAAAAAAAAAAAAAAAAAAAAATGATACTATTTGTAACATTTTACTTTTTCTCCTTCTAATTCTTCTTCTTCCTTCTCCTCTAAGTTGGAAAGCTGTCCGCTGAATTACACAGTGAAGACAATGATACCAAGAATGTTAAAACAATAGATTATATGTATTATATACAGTGATCCCTCGTTACAACGACAGCATTTGTTCCCAAAGATGTTGCCATTCAGATGAATTTGCCCTTGTAAAGAATCCTTAATGGACAGAATGATATGTAAGAAAGACTTGTTTTATTCTTATTTCCTCACAAAACATACGTTTTGGATATTTGTTAGAATCGCCTCATTCTAACAAATATCCAAAAACATATTTTCCTTATAGTATTAGATACAATATTCTTGCATAATTTGTGACTAATTGTTACCTCTCAAGCGAACTTTTCGAGACAGTCAAATTGTCATTATAAGGAATTTTGTCGTTGTATCGAGTGTCGGTATAAAGAGGGTTGACTACACTGTACTTAAAAGAATCTATCTGTGTATGAGCCGCGACGGGAGTAAACCTACCTTCTGATATGTGTACCCAAAGAAGTCTCAAATAAGCCTGCGCATCCGTGCATTATGATCAGAGTTTTCGTTGTCCGCATGATGAAACGTTGCATCCTTGCCTATCCTAAATGCGCCCAATGAAGTTTTCAAAGACCTGTTAAGGTCATGCGTATGTTTTCTAAGGTCTGTTACTTTTATTGCAGCCAAAGAAGAGAAGAAATAAAAGTCCATATCATGTCGAATTCATCACAAGAAAGGATTACTGAGAGCCGCACCAAAGATGATTTAACTGATAAAAGATCTATGCCTCATTATTCGCATCAGTACTGGGCATTTCCAAATGATAGATATTACATACAATTAACACAGTCCAATTCAAATATATCAAATAATGGTGAAAATTCAACAATTTTGTCTGGAAGTGACGTACAATCGTCGAAAGGAAGTGTGAAAAGTAGACGTTCAGTGTTATTGTCTGGAAATGGCATACTTCCGGTAAAGAAAAGCACGGATGTTACACCTTCGGTGTGGTCTTCTGGAAATGGTGTACTTCCTACAAGAACAAGACCAGCGCAGTCATCACAACCACATTTCTATGTTTCCCAAAAGGCTGAACTTCCGATGTCACATTCTGCAAATAGTGTACCTTCATCAAAGGAAAGTCAAAATTATAAACTACCGATATTGCCGCCTGCAAATGGTGCACTTCCATCAAAGGGCGGTCAAAATGGTGGACCTTTGGTGTTTTCAGCTGGAAAGGGCACACTTCTGGCAATAGGAAAGTCATATGACGGCGAGTATAAAGATGGACAAGAAAAATCAGAGGAAAACGAAAACAGAAATAGTAAAAAGAGAAAGAAGGAGGTCGTGGATGGACAGCTATCGATCTTGAAAAGGATTAGTAATGGCATAGTTTTTGGTCTTGAAGCATTCTTCTACAAGTACGTAAATATCAATATAACTAACTCACATACTCTCATTCATTCATTCATTCATTCATTCATTCATTCATTCACACAGGCATAGTTTTTAGACTTTAAACATTCAGAAAGTAGGTGAATTTTAATTCGCTTATATGCCATCAAAGGTGCGAAGTGATCGCATCCTTTCTTCCATCCTTCTACTTTCTGTCGTTCATTTATTTACAAAAAGAAATGACAACGTTTAGACTGTAGCCACACTTCATCAAGCAAGTAAATTCTAATCCACTTACACCCTACAGTTACAAAGCAGTCAACCTTAAAAATAATTAATGACGTAGTCTTCGGACTTAAAGTATTCTCCTACAAGTAGGTCAAAGCCACAGTACAAATTATTCAACATTTAATTGAACCATTTAGACATTAGCACTGTTGGATTGAAATGTCCCGCTTTCTCTCCCCCTCCCCCTCCCCCTCACCCTCATATATAAATATAATAAAACAATACATCTAAAAAACAAAAATCTTTTCTGTAGCATTTGGATAGGTAGCTTTAGATCCACATCACGAAAACATGCCTATATAAAGTTGACCCCCTTAAACCCCACTTTTATACAATAAAACTGGGGTTTACAGGGGTATACATTATTTTTCTTATTTCTGCTCAAAAACATAGATTGTGGGTACTCGTTATAACCGCCTCACCGAGGCGGCTCTTACGAGTACCAACAATCTGTGATATAAGCAGAAATGTTAAACATATCAGAATTTTTATCTGAAAACTTGCATTTTTTTTTGGTGGTAAAATTTTCAGTATATTTGAATAGGCGTGTTTCGTAATGAGGAAGGATACTGACATGATTTTTTGTAGTATTATATATGCTGATTATAAACACCACATTAGCAATGTATTTGTCATTGATGTTATTTTGTTAACCCTAGTCCTGCTGAAACCGGATATGTCCTACCTTTGCAAATAGTGTAGGCTTAAGCCAGCCGATCTGGATCTGCAATGTTTGCCATTATGTGAATTTATATCAATAATCTGGATCAAGTAATCTGATTGGTATAAAATTGGAAGTGGGCGTTGCATCATAATTTGGTTTAAACAATATTTATTTCTTCTATTTTTTATGAAAATACAAACATACATTCATAATCGAACGCTCGTTCTAGAAGAGGATCTGGACGAAAGCTTTAAAGCTTATAGAGTCCATCTCCTCACACGCATGCAAAATTTACATACATATTTCAACATAGAAATATATCGAATATCATTTTGACATATTTTTATTTCAAGAACATAGCGTGATTTCTCAATCTAGTAAACGTAGATTATATATATGTATATACACACTTACATGCACATATATACATACACACGTACATATGTACATAATACATACATACATACACACATATACATATACATGTACATACACATATATACATATATACATATATATATATATATATATATATGCGTTTACTTACAGACAGATACGTACAGACAGGCATACATATACGCACACTTACAAATACACATATATATATGTCGATATAAAGGATAAATGTGTATACATATACAATGATAATAGGATGTCGCTTCCATGACACTCCCACTCCCCACCCCGCCCGGTGACTAAGGGTCTCAACTAAGATTTACGCTTGTAGTCCATAGGCCAGTCTGATTACATATTTTTTTGTGTGATGATAGTAGTTCGATTTTTTTATATAATTAGTGGGCATCGTTATTTATGAATACAAATCGTCTCGTAGAAGTAACATAGAGCTGAACTTGCTTGAAAATAGTGTCGTTTACAGCCGCTGATTCACCAGGGATCCCGTGTAGAAGGAGTGAAAGGGTCAGCTGGTACGGTATAACGGCCAGGTAACGCTGTCTTTGCAAATTATACTTATTACACTGCAAGAAGAAGTGGGTGGATGATTCTAGTTGGCCACACGAACAATATGGGTTATCAATAAGATTCTTTTGATATAAATGATGGTTGAGAGAGCTGCACTCAAGTCTTAGTCTTGTGTGGTAGATTTTTACTTACAGACAGATACGTACAGACAGGCATACATATACGCACACTTACAAATACACATATATATATGTCGATATAAAGGATAAATGTGTATACATATACAATGATAATAGGATGTCGCTTCCATGACACTCCCACTCCCCACCCCGCCCGGTGACTAAGGGTCTCAACTAAGATTTACGCTTGTAGTCCATAGGCCAGTCTGATTTCTTTTTTTTTTTTTTTTTTTTGTTTGTTTTTTTTTGGGGGGTGATGATAGTAGTTCGATTTTTTTATATAATTAGTGGGCATCGTTATTTATGAATACAAATCGTCTCGTAGAGGTAACATAGAGCTGAACTTGCTTGAAAATAGTGTCGTTTACAGCCGCTGATTCACCAGGGATCCCGTGTAGAAGGAGTGAAAGGGTCAGCTGGTACGGTATAACGGTCAGGTAACGCTGTCTTTGCAAATTATACTTATTACACTGCAAGAAGAAGTGGGTGGATGATTCTAGTTGGCCACACGTACAATATGGGTTATCAATAAGATTCTTTTGATATAAATGATGGTTGAGAGAGCTGCACTCAAGTCTTAGTCTTGTGTGGTAGATTTGTCCAGCTCGTGATAACTGTGCCTTTACATAATGCTTTGGTGGAGTAAGGATAGGAGTGTTAAGGTTTTTTTCAAAGCTTGCGATGGAGACCGCGTTCTTAAGATCTGTGGAGAGCGAGTTTCAATCCCTTATAGTAGAAGGAAGAAAGGAAGTAGAGTAAGTTACCGTACGCGAGACTGGAAGAGAGAAATTTTGTGAGTTTCGAAGAGAGTATCTTGATAATTGTTGGACTCTTTCTGGTATAAGCTGTTGAAGATAAGCTGGGGTTAATCCGTTAATCATTTTGTATAGCTGGCAGAGTTTATGTTTAGTTCGACGTTTTTGTAGAGTTTCCCATTTCGTTTCGTCATATAATCTTTGAATACTACAAACCTTTGTGACTATTCGAGCAGCCTCCAACTGTATATTTTCTACTGTGCGCTTATTTTCTATTGTACAATTATCCCAAACTATGTTAGCACATTCTAAAAGAGGACGGACAAATGATATATACATTCGTTCCAGTGAGGATCTGTCCAAAATAAATTTGTTCCGTCTTAAACAGCCAACTCGCTTCCATGCTTTCGCTACTATCCCAGCAATATAGTTTGTCCATGTCGCGTCGTTTGAGAAAACGAGTCCGAGATGTTTATGTTGAGTTACCTCACTTATAGTAGTGTTCCCCATAATTAAGGGAGGGTGCTGTGGTTTTGTACGCTTTTTACTTATTATTAATGATGCGAATTTTAAGGGATTGAATTTGACAAGCCAGCGACTGGCCCAAGTGTATAAGAGCTTTAAATCGAAATTTAGTTCAAGAGCAGCAGTAATCGGGCATTCTACTATTTTAAACAGGCTAGTGTCATCCGCAAACAATCTGATATTACTTTTTATGCCATTAATTATGTCATTTATGTAACTCAAAAACAAAGTTGGTCCTAGGATAGATCCCTGAGGAACACCAGCAAGAATTTTCAACCAGGGTGATATACAGCCTCTTATATAAACGCGTTGTCTCCTGTTGCTAAGGTAATTTGTAAACCATTCTAGCATATCCCCAGAAACACCTATAGACTTAATGTTAAATATTAATCCCTTGTGCCATACCCTGTCAAATGCTTTGCTTATATCACAAAATACTAACCTTATTTCTTTCCCTTCATCCAAAGCTTTCAGAAATTTATTGTATAAATAGACCAACTGATTTATAGTAGAGTCACCACTCTGAAACCCAGACTGATAAGGTGTTATTATGTTGTTTAGTTTCAAATAGTTAAAAAGATGTTTGTGTATGCATCGCTCCATGATTTTTCCTAGACAGCTTAAAAGAGAAATCGGGCGGTAGTTTTCTGGCTTCGAGGGGCTATCTTTCTTGTATACTGGAATAACATTTGCATCTTTCCATGGCACCGGAAATAGCTTTTGTCGTAAGGAGATATTAAAATTGCATCATAATTTATTCAGCATGATAAGGGTTTATTGATGTTTTCTTCATTTTGTTAGTTTTTTCCCTTAGTTTTTGCCAATTATATACAGTCATTCCGTACCGAAAATTTCTTGTTCGAAGCTACATAGAAACTGAGAAACTGACCAAAGCAACATTTGCACAATCATTTGACTGACCACATAGGTGTAGCGCTCATTACGCACATAACTCGTGTGCATAACACGCCATCACGAAAACAGGCCTATATCATTTTGACCCCTTAAACCCCACTATAGTAAAACTGGGGTTTACAGGGTTGTACATTATTTCTCTTATTTCTGCTCGAAACATAGATTGTGGGTACCCGTTAGAACCGCCTCGTCAATGCGATTCTAACGAGTACCCACAATCTATGTTTCGAGCAGAAATATGAAAAAAATATCCGATTTTTTATCTGAAAATTTTCATTTTTTGGTGGTAAAATTTTCAGTATATTTGAATAGGCGTGTTTTCGTAATGAATATTGTTTGGAATAATGAAATTCTAACTGGCATAAAATAGTTTGCTTCTTACCATAGGTGTTGCTCTTAAAGGAAAGAGATTACCGCTTGATTCCTCTGGGAGCAAATTCTTTTCTTTAAGAGCAGGCCCCGTTTTGGAAGCGTTATTAGAGAGTGTTTTCCAGATTTTACCGGTGTGTGAGTAAAGCATCACGAAAACATACAAATATAAATTTGACCCCCTTAAACCCCACTTTTACATAGTAAAACTGGTGTTTATAGGGGTATACGTTATTTTTCTTATTTCTGCTCAAAAACATAGATTGTAGGTATTAGTTAGAACCACCTCGCCGAGGCGGTTCTAACGAGTACCCACAATCTATGTTTTGAGCAGAAATAAGAAAAATATCAGAATGTTTATCTGAAAACTTTCAGATTTTTGGCGGTCAAATTTTCAATATATTTGAATAGGCGTGTTTTCGTAATGTTAATTTCGTTCTAATTTAGAACATATCGAAAATTTACAGGCTTGGTATGTTTGTAAGCTGTCATCCGAAGTCAACAATAGCTGTGGCGATTGTGATATCTTGTCTTCTCGGCATAGGTGTAATCAACTACGAAAAAGAAGAAGATTTTGCAGGTAAGTGGAACAATACAATATACAAACTTTAAGGTTTTTCGTCTTTTTATTTTGCTAATATTGATAAACTTCACATAAAATGGGGTCTTACTACATAGGACGTGTCTGAATAATATTCCAAATAGATATTTCGTAATATTAACATAAAACTCCTGGCACCTAATGCATTTAAAAGTTTGCATCACTGGGACTACTCTGTGTTTCTGAACTGTATTTTTTATGTGTTAAGGGACTTGATACACTTGGTGATTTTCCATCATTTTGACAAGGGAGACAACGTTCAGGACTTCCTTTCCTGAACACCAAGCCCCTTCTAAAATGGGGTCTACTCGAACAGGAAAGAATTTGTTCCCCTTGGAAACAAACCATTTTCTTCAAAAGTAGATCTCTTTTCAGTAGAAAAACAAACAATTTTGACAGAGCTCACCCTAACCCCTTGTTCTTGTGTTTGTTCTGTCTTGTCTTGACCTCACTTGGGGCAGAGTGAGGTAGTTGCATAACTAGTCATTTTAGGATTTTATTAACTCAGGAAATGCCACTAGGACTAAGCAAAGTCTTCCCGAGACACCAAAAATGCAAAATGAAGAACAAACAATGACAAAACAAAATATTACAGCTGCGAATAATGACATACAAAAAAGAAGAACTGCAGCAGAGGAACCGCCTTAGAAAGGTCAACAGAAAAAAACGACCTAGGGGGATGGCTTAAAGTACTTCTACTTGATCGAAACCTCATCCTTAACTCTGATGCAACTTTAAAATATATATACGAGCCAGCGCATGATAAAACTTACAAAATCGTATGTGCGCCGAGAGAAGACAGATCAGCCTGGGCATCCGCCCAGTCGGATCAGTCTTCGCTGTGCGCTGAATAGACAGCTAAGGACCTAAGCTTTCTTCATGCAGACAGCAAAGACTCTGATCAGACTGGGCGGATGCCCAGGCTGATCTGAGTCATCGCTGGGCGCACATGCCTTTTTTTTTAGGTTTTGTCATGCGCTGACTCATATGCATTTGGTACGCGTAGGGTCCTCTCATCAGTGAAACGTCAATTGTTTCCTTATAAATTGTCAAATTTCTGAACCTCAGCCAGTATCCGGAGATTTAATTGACAGTTTATATACGACCAATGTATAACGAATGCTGGACATTAGGTGTGTCTTTCATATTATTCAGTTATTTTTTCAGTCTGTTGTACTTTTTTGATTGGATGAGAATTCATATTACTATATAAGACGAGTTCCTTTGGTATAAAATATCATTAGGAGTAGCATTTCAAATCTACTACTTTTGCGATTGTATATCAGTAGTTTAGGTGCATACTGGCGAAAACGTGCCTTCGAACATATGCGAAATGCGCAGATTCAGACCATCCTGCGCCTGCGCAAAATATCATCCGGACCTTTGCTCTCCATTCAAACATTCTGTAGTACATAAGAAACCACGCCCTTTCTTTTCTATGACGAGGAAATACTTATTTGTATTTATTTTAAAATTACAATTACCAGTTTTAAAATTTGATATTTTTATAGATACCTTGATTAAGAGATTTACGCTTGTGTCTGCAAAAATGTGAAATTTTAAACGAGGTATTTTTAAATGCAAAACAAGAAAATGAAAGTGTTTAGTGTTTCAGCAAACTTATCTTTGGAAAACAAAACTGCGAAGCTGTTTCCTATTGCGCACCCTATCACCCAGTCAACCCTCATCAGTACTCTTGGTGCAATGTGTGTGTTTGTGTGCGCGCGAGCGTGTTCGTGTGTGTGTGTGTGTTCATTGCTGTCAATGGTCAATCCTTCAAGAATCTACTAATGAGCCCCCTCATGACAAAAGCTAAATGGCATCTAATCAGGGTATTCGCTGTGCGCTCAGTGGGTAGTTAAGGACCTAAGCTTTCTTCATGCGGATAGTGAAAACTGATCTTACTGGGTGGATGACCAAGCCGCTCTGAGTCTTCACTTGGCGCACATTTTGTTGGTGGGTCTTATCTTCATTACAACTAGTGATAGTGCCTTGTGGTAATCTTAAAACCTTTTCTCGTGAGTCCTCATAACGTAGATTTTACATTATGGTACTTTGTGATCATTAATTTCCGGGATAAAAAAAATGGTGACTGATGGGACAATTTCGACATGTCATTAATTTTTTCGTATGTGTGTGTGTGTGTGTGTGTGTGTGTGTGTGTGTGTGTGTGTGTGTGTGTGTGTGTGTTCATCGTTCTCTAGGGCATTTCATGAGTAATGGCTCTTTGTAAATTTGGGCATGTTTCCCTTGTCAACAAAATATCTAAAAAACTATTAAAGCTGGAGCCTTGAAACTTGATGAATAGATTGGTAGTGATAAATAGATGACCTGATTAACTTTTGAATAAATTCTGAAAAATACTTCATGAGTAATGGCCTTTTGTAATGTTGGGCATGTTTACCTAGTCAGCAAAATATCTCAAAAACTGTTGGAGCTGAATCTTGAAACTTGGTGAATTGATTGGTAATGACGAGAAGATGACCTGGTTAACTTTTGAATAAATTCTGAAAAAATATTTCATGCGTAATGGCCCTTAGTAAATTTGGGCATTTTCCCTTGTCAGCAAAATATCTCAAATACAGTTGGAGCTAGAGCCTCATAACTTGATAAATAGATTGGTAGTGATGAGAAGGAAGTTGGAGGGGCCTATTGCTTTTGGGCAGGAGTAATGGTCCTTTGCAAATTTGGGCATTAATCCTTGTCAGCAAAATATCTCAAAAACTGTTGGAGCTAGAGCCTCATAACTTGACGAATAGATTGGTAATGATGAGAAGATGACTTGATTGACTTCTGAATAAATTCTGAAAAAAAAAAAAAAAAAAAAAAAAAAATCTTCAGTTATGGCCCTTTGTAGCTTGTGCCGTTTTTACCTTGTATTATCTTCAGAGGCAAGCATATGATTGGGGATATAGTGTTTTACAAACATAATTTCTAGTTTGTAATTGTTTTTTTCCAGGTTTATTGATCCCTTCCGATTCCCGGATCCACACAGATAGAGACTGGGTAAAAGCAAATATTCCGTACGAAACTAGAATAGTCCAGTTCATTGTCACCAATGATAACGTTCTTACCAAGGATACCCTTTTAGCAGTACGTAGATATTTAAACATTGTTTTCCATCGGTTTTCCATAATTTAAGTCTTTTAACAGTTCAAATTATAGATGACAATGTAAACTGTACGTCGAATCATCACGTGACCTTCGCCATGATTTCTGATGGCCCGATTTCCATTTTTTACGCCCGTCGAAAGACGATTCGTATTATTTCGTCACGTTGTCCGTCTGCCCGTCCCATCACGAAAACATGCCTATATAATTTTGACCCCCTTAAACCCCACTTTTATATAGTAAAACTGGGGTTTACAGGGGTATACATTATTTTTCTTATTTCTGCTTAAAACATCGATTGTGGGTACTCATTAGAACCGCCTAATCGGGGCGGTTCTAACGAGTACTCACAATCTATGTTTTGAGCAGAAATATGAAAAATATTAGAATTTTTATCTGATTTTTACATTTTTTGTCGGTAAAAATTTTCAGTATATTTGAATAGGCATGTTTTCGTACTGCTTTAAATTTCCGTGTCCGCTCATCGCCTTCATCGGTTGCAGGATTTTGTTTTAATCTTTGCTGAAGTTTTCGCCATACCTAGACGATGAGCAGAACTTATAAATCAATCTTGTCCATTGAAGGTAATCACACTTCAAGATCAAAGATCAAATGGCAATATTTCTTGTCCGCTTTATAATTTTAAAAGAGTTTAAGATTTCTTCATAAAACTTTGTACAAATGTAAGGCATGGTTAGAAGATTGCAGTGAAAGAGAACAGTAACCCTATAATTATGCCCCTTTGTTTATTTCAGGAAATATTTCGTGTCCTTTCTATAACTTTAAAACACTTTAAGATTTGTTTATGAACCTTTGTACAAATTTAAGGCATGCTTTGACGATGTGCAGAGAAAAGAACCATAACCCTACTTTCAGTTTTGACATAATTATGCCCCTTTGTTTATTTCATATAGTGAGGTTTTGTCCACTCTATATCTTTAAAACCGTGCAAGATTTCTTCAGGAAATTTCAAACAAATATAAGGCATGATCAGAAAATGTGCAGAAAAAAGAATCATAACCTATTTTCGAGGAAAAAATAACAAAAATTAGTACAAAATGTCGTCTGCTGAATGTTTTTACCTTGCATACAGAGCGTTAAATTACTACTACTACTTAGGATTATTATTTTCATCATCATTATTATTGTTATCATTATTATTATTATTATTATTATTATTACTATTATTGTCATGGTTATAATTATTATTATTATTATTATTATTATTATTATCGCCATTATTGTTATTATTATTATTATTATCATTATTATTACAAATATCGTCATTATGATTACAGTTGACTCTCGTTATCTCGACTTCGCTTATCTCGAATAACCGCTTATCTCGAAATGAAAATCTGGTCCCTGCTTAAAAAAGAAAATCTAATAACAAGTAACAAAATATTGTGGAAAAGAGGAGAAATTGCTCCTAAGGAGCAATTTCTCCTCTTTTCCACAATATTTTCAACATATGTCTAACTTCAAGAGTTCAATTACATATACATTTGTTAAATGCGGTTGTTCGATTTATTTTTTCCTCAAGTCTGCAAATCTGATATGTCGAAGTACGGATATCTCGAAGTATTTTAGAGAGTCCCTTGGAGTTCGAGATAACGAGAGTCGACTGTATTATTATTATTATTATTATTATTATTTAGATGTATGATGTTCATAATGCTTCACTCGACATCCGAGTAGATGGATTTGGATTAACTGACATCTGCAACAAGTAAGTATAAATGATAATGTACCATATTTACTCTAAATATTGTGACACCTTCAGTCCTTACCATACTTGTCCTATAAATTGTAAAAGTTTGTTCCACTACCTGTTGATATGTTTAAAATATTGCTGGACGAGTGGGAAACAGTGTATATCATGATCAGACGCCGCGTTTTGCGGCGTCTGATCTAGGTCTACACTGTTTGCTCAGACCTTTCTGTCCCAATACTTAGGGTTATTACGATAAATAGAAAGTATAAGTAACGATACCCAGGAAATACCACATCTACAAGGCAACAAAAGAAGGAGAGAAGAGGAACAAACAATGGCAAGAAAAACACCCTATATGAAACCATTGGGGCACGCATTGAGAAGAACTGCAACAGAGGAATCGCCTCAGAACGTCCATTAAAACTTGGAGAAGAAATGTGATAGAATAGTATGCACATGGCGTTCCGCCTCATCCCCTACCCCTCCCAGTCCCCTGTACATGTATGCTCCCGATGGATGATCCTGCTGCTTTCTCTATTATGCTTGTTTAATGCACTTTTACATGCAGCGCATTGTTCCAAAACCCATAGATTCTTCGCTGTTTGCATAACAAGCTTTTTTTTTTTTTTTTCACATTTTATTGTTGCCTAGCTAACTATATTATTATGTGTTCTGTGCATGGATGTTAAATGCCCCTATACCGATACTTATTACCATTTGTACAAACAATCCCAGCGGGCACACGGCGTCGGGATGGCGTCGCATCGGCGGCGATGCAACGTGATCACGTCGCATCGACGTTGATGCGACGTCGTTTTGACGTTGTGAGCCCACTGGGATGTCTCGTGGGTATATTGGCATATATTTAGTTACCACATGACCTGCCAATATTGTACATTCTTTGCTTCTATAGCGGGAAAGGGATTCAATAAGCATGTTGCTTTCATTCCAATACCATTAATGTGTCATTGTATGTAAATGTCATATGCATGTCAATTGATAGATTTGAAATAAAATATGTTTAAACCAAAACTACTTTGGGGAGGGGGTTTAAGACCAGTTTTACTCGCGCGAAAACTTACCCTTAATTCTGATGCAGCTCCAAATTACAAACATATCTTTAGTCGGCTTAGAGATCCTCTACTTCCTCAGTGAAATACCGTAGTGAAACAAATACAGTCAAACTTCAATGGCTCGAACCCCTTTGGGACCATAAAAATTTGTTCGACACAGCGGTAGTTCGAGCCACGGAGGATTATTATTAGTGTCATACCAGGAGGCATAAAGGAGATAATTGTAGGATATCTTTTCGATGTTCTATATTATAAACGTTTGTTGTGTGTACTCATTAGAATCGCCTCATTGAGGCGATTCTGAGTGCACACAGCATACATTTGCAAGATAAAAGAAGAAAATCTCCCTAAATTATCCGTATATCGTATTCGGAGGAAATCCCTGCGGACTCAAGAACGTGTTCGACTCATATATGGTAAACGAGCCATCGGGGTTCGAGCCATTGAAGTTCTATTGTATATATAATCACAAACACAGTGATGAAGTAAAGCAAATGGCTCCATGGCGATCTGAAGCCAAAACACAAGAAAACCACAAACAGCACCACGATGGGCCCAACCTTAGACATTGACAAGTCTCGTTTATCATACTGGGTTAAAATATCAGCAGACGACATTTGAAATACGTTTCTTATTTTCTTCCCAGATATAGGGTTTGAGATTTTAAGCAGTATGCTTCCAGAGGAGACACTTTTTATGCATTGTCAAATCTTACTTTCATGGAAAAATAGGAAAAGTATCAACTTGTTGGCTGACTTTGCACAGAGATCTCTAAGGGTTAAATAACTTCCGGCAGGTCCGACTTTTTATATTTTTTGGTTCAGCGTCCTGTGTGGAATATACTAAGTATCAACCAAAAATATACAATCGACTCTCGTTATCTCGAATTCCAAGGGACTCTCTGAAACACTATCCGTACCTCGACATATCAGGGTTGCGGAAGTGAGGAAAACAATAAATCGAACAGCCACATTTAACAAATGAATATGTAATTTGACTCCTGAAGTTAGAAATACTCGTATATGTAAAATAATGTGGAAAAAAGGAGAAATTGCTCCTCTTTTCCACAATATTTTGTTACCTGTTCTTAGATTTCCATGTTAAAACGGGGACCAGAATTTCACTTCGATATAAGCGATTATTCGAGATAAGCGAGGTCGAGATAACGAGGGTCGACTTACGTTATACGTAAAAAAACAACAACAAAAATACATTATAGCATGTGCAAACAGCAAAGGTTCAAGCGAGTTTGCGCACCCGCACAGTCTCGACAGAACAGAGTCTGTTCTGCTCGCGCGTGTAAGCGGTAGGTTCAGGGTAACTCCAGCCAAAGAATTAGACATGTGACTTGTTTAGGGGGACGAGCATGAGCACTGAAGGATTGATTCGACGTAAAGTCCGAAGAAACTTTCTCTCGCGATGCGGTTTAATTGTATCTGTATAGCCATGTCATAATTATTGTATGGGAGTTCTCCGCAAATTAAACCATTTAAGCCTAGCGTCCCATAAAAAGGGCATTAGCCAACAGTGTAGACCCAGATCAGACGTCACAGAACGCGGCATCCGATTAGGGTCTTCACTGTGTGCACTACCTTTAGAAATTTCCATGAAAAACATGGTAAAAGTGCTTTAAACCCCCCGGTGGTTTACTCTACTGACCGTTCTAAGGCGGTGGTCCCGGTGTTAATCTTACTCTTTGTTGCTTTGTGGTTTATTCTACGAGGCGATTTGTTGTATGGCTTTCCGTGTGTCATTTTGTTCTTGTGTTTTTCAGTCCTTTTAGTATTGCGATTACCTCGCTTGGGGAAGAGAGAGCTAATCTTAGTGCTTTTCGTACGTTTGTTCGATTTGTGCTTGTTTGGATTTGTCGGTTTCCTCTTCCTCTTGGGGTCTGGGAAGGGCTTCGGTTTGTGATTGTGGCACTCCCTGGACTTTTCTTTTACCTTTTTTATGGTAATAATAAAAACTAACCAAACATTCCATGGACCACATCACGAAAACATACCTATATAATTTTGACCCCCTTTGACCCCATTTTTATATAGTAAAACTAATGGTTTACAGGGGTATACATTATTTTTCTTATTTCTGCTCAAAAACATAGATTGTGGGTACTCGTTAGAACCGCCTGGGCGAGAACCCACAATCTATGTTTTGAGCAGAAATATGATAAATATCAGAATTTTTATATGAAAACTTTCAGTTTTGGGTGGTAAAATTTTCAATATATTTGAATAGGCGTGTTTTCGTAATGAGCCCAAACAGCTGAGGTAGACGAGTACACTCAACATAAATGTGGTAATATACAGTTTACGACCAACGATTTCAAAACAGTTAACATCTTTGTCATGGCAAAAAGAGTTGCTTGCCGCATTGTCAATTTCTTGCACGAACTATTTTATTACATTGTTGAACAATGTCAGTTTCCTCTGATTTCGACGGCTTTCAATAGGTCGGTTATCGCGTGGCATTTTAATCACAACAAGTAAATTTGCTAACTGCCTGACAACTTTAAAGGGAACGCAACCTTAATGTAAAATATATTTCACGAAAAGCTTAACCCTTGTCCTGCTGAGCCCGGATATATCATGCCTTTGAAAACAGTGTAGATCCAGATCAGTTGGCTTCTGAAGAAGCCAACTGATCTGTAGTTGCACTGTTTGCCATTAAATATGTGAATTTGTAGCAACAATCAGGATCAAGTAATCTGATTGGCTGAAAATTTGAAGTGGGTGTGGTATCTTAATTTATTCAGCAGGACAAGGGTTAACAAACCGTAAAATCGGTGCAAGTGTGATCAAAATCGGTCAAGAAATAACAAAGATTATTGTTTGAAGGATTTAACATGGCCGACATTGGCGCCGCAATTTTGAGTATTTAATGAGATTTCAAGAATTTTTAAACTTTTAACTTTTGAATTACTTTTATGACCAAAGTATGTGTTTTTAGAGAATAAGTTGCTTACTGCTTTTGGAAAACATGTTCAGAAACAATTAGACAAAGTATTTATCTATATGCTGTTTATTTTATTATGCATATTTAATTAGGGCTGTGTGATGTCAAAAAGCCTAAAAATAGCGGCCTCCATGAAAGTTGGTTTTCAAATATATCAACTCCAATAACTTTCCTACTTGCTGGTCGATTTTAATCAAACTTGCATCAAATTTTTTGGATTGGAAAGTTCTATCCTGATAGACACACTGGTTTTTTTTACTATATTGCCTTAACTTTAAGGAAAATGAATAAAATTTCATGGAGGCCAGCCGTCAGAGGTCTGCGCTATTAAAGAAAGCATTTGTTCACCTCTTTCGTAAACTAGACTTAGTGTGAAGGAAATTATGAAGGCTCCCTTTGATTAAAATGGCGTAAAAACCTAATGAATGTGTTCAGTCTAAATAAAATGTTCTGTTATCTTCATTTGAAAGAAAATATACATTGTTATGCTTGTGATTGTACATACAAATTCAAACAAAGTAAACTGACATTTGTTTCAGTATACTAGGGAGGTGTTTCATTACAAGTATTTTAGACCTATGGCAGCAAGATAAAACAGTTATAGAAACGTTGACAGAGGAAGAGATACAAGAAGCAATCAATACTGTGAAATTAAAGTAAGTACATATTATATGGGCCACGCCATGTGAAATTGTGTCTTCGGGCATATGTGGACAGCTAAGGCCCAGATCAGCCTGCGCATACGCATCATTTGAGACTATATAGTATATCAATATAGGGATCAAACATGGTTTTTCATACATTAACATTCGCCAGGTCCCGTGAGAGGTGTTGAAAACCGAGGCCGGAGGCACATCTCGTGACGGCAGTAATTCTATGGCCCCGGTACGAGCATATTGAAAGCTGCGTAGCCGTGCATTAACAGCGCGTGAATTGCCTTGTTATTATTTCTTGCACTATTTTGTTTCGCCTTTTCACCGATGTCTCGTGAACGTAATTTCCACGGACTATGCTCGGTCTAGGGCCGGGCAGTACACATCTCGTGACGGCAGCAATTCTATGGCCCCGGTACGAGCATATTGAAAGTTGCGTAGCCGTGCATTAACAGCGCGTGAATTGCCTTGTTAATACATGGCTTTTTGCCGGTTAATGCACGGCTGTTAATAACGTGCGACACTGCTTTTTTATGCAATAATGGAGAACAAATGCCTAAATGAGACTCTGCGCATGTGCAGGATAATCTGCTCATTATGCGCATGTTTGAAGACGCTTTTTCACATGTCGTGGTTCATTTATGAGGTAATATGTATTAATAATCCGCCAGTAATAGTTAACCAAGTCACAAAATGTTTTCCAATGACACAATGTTAATAGTTTGTCGGCCAGACTAAAAAACGTATGTCAACCATTCTGCTCTTTGGGTGTGGTTTGACCATTTAAAGCCCTATAATGACAGTCTGTTAAATCTGGTTTCCAAGAAACTGTCAAATTTAGTTTATAGAGTTTTTTTTTGTTGCATTCAGAAAATTAATCAAAAAATATTGTGATAACTATAACTTTTAAGCAATCCTGATCTCCATTTGAAGATCCATAACTAGATTACGTTTTACTGGACAAAGACATTTCGTATGTAGGATCAAAACATTCATTATGGCTTGTTGGGTTTCCAAGGAACTTAATTCAAACGATTATAAGTATATTGTCGTATGTTAAACTGTAAGGACATGGTATTGCAATAGTGTGAAGTTGAAAGTTACAAAAGAATGTCGTTCTAAATTAGGACGTCTTAGGACGTTGAATGTCTTCTGAATTACCTGGAAATACTCTTCTTAAAGCCCCCCACCCCTCTCTCTGCCCCCATAATTAGTTTAAATGTTTACCTTTCTAAGGTGTCATTATTATTGCAGTTCTTTTTCGTTTCTTATTTTCCCACTAAACTGGTTTGTGTATTACAGGCTGACATTACGAAAACACACCTATTCAAATATATTGAAAATTTCACCACAAAAAAAAAAAAAAAAGAAATGAAAGTTTTCAGATATAAATTCTGATATTGTTCATATTTCTGCTCAAAACATAGATTGTGGTACGCGTTAGAACCGCCTCGCCGAGGCGGTTCTAACGAGTACCCACAATCTCTGTTTTCGAGCAGAAATAAGAAAAATAATGTTTACCCCTGTAAACCCCAGTTTTCCTGTATAAAAGTGGGGTTTAAGGGGGTCAAAATTATGTAGGTATGTTTTCGTGTTGAGTGGGGAGGATACACACATTCATTTTGTAGCGTCAAATCTCGCCACATTCCGTCGGGTCCCAAATCAGTATTTTAAAACTTTTGTCATCATTAAAAGATTATGCGGAAACATATTAGTATTTTAAAACTTTTGTCATCATTAAAAGATTATTCGGAAACATAGAAACACAGGTCTTTGTGCCTCAAGGGAACTTAGTAGGACAAGTTACATAATTTTATTTTGCTTCTTGCGTTACTTTTTTTTGGCCCTTTTCAAGGATAACACAAGTTCACAGTGAAAATTTGCCTGGGTAGATCACCACCCACCGGGGCATATTTTCACTGATATTTTTTGTTATGGTTGCTTCTTAAATGGAAACATTATAATGATTATCACAAGGAAATTGTAGAACGATGCATTCTTAAAGTAATATAAACAAAAATAAAATTATATTTGTTACGAGCCAGGCGTAACGAGAAAGAAATGAAAGTGAAACCAGCAACAAGCTTTAAATTATTAACAATATTTATTCCACAAAAAATAAAACAAGATTCAAAACAAAAGAATGTAAGTAAACAGTACCTTTCAAGTTTATGTCACTAAGTCCCTCTGAAATAATCCAGGAGAATTTATAAAACAAATCCTTTGAATATCAGTTTCTGATCCCACAATTTAAAGTTCCTGAATTCAGAATTTAAGTCCAGAATGAATAAAATAGTAAGTAATCCAGTATAGAATAATTTCCAGTGAAAGTATACAAACATGCCCAGATAAAAATCTTTTCTCCTTATATAATATCAGAGAACGTTCTAAAAAAAGAATTTACTACAAGCATCTCTTATTTTCTAGTTCCAATCAAGAAACTTCTAAATCTTCCATGACATTCCAAAAACAACTCAGTCCAGAATCAAGGCCGTAAACATCATGTTATTGTAAACATGTTGAACATTCCAGAAAGTTATTTTTGGAAACATAGTAAATAAAGCTATTTATGGAAACATAGTAAACATGTTGTTTAAAACAATTGAACACCCTGTTATATAACACTTCCCCTCTTCAGGGAAAAGAAAGATTTATGTAATAAAGCTTTCTTTTGCCATAAAATTATCATAAAACAAAATACTGATAAAGGCAATTATTATCTTATATACAGAAAGTTACAGGAAACCACAGATCAAGACATCATGCTCTGGACAAGGCATCAGGAATAATATTATCTTTTCCCCTGATATGCCTGATGTCAAGATTGTATTCCTGTAACAACAGGCTCCATCTGAGCAACCTCTGATTCTTGTTTTTCATCTTATGGATGAAAGTCAGCGGATTGTGATCACTGAAAACAACAATAGGTGAGGACGAAGAAGTCAGATAAACTTCAAAATGTTGAAGAGCAAGAATGAGAGACAAACATTCTTTCTCTACTGTAGAATAATTCTTTTGATGTTTGTTAAACTTTTTCGAAAAGTACAAACTGGATGATCCACACCATTGTCATCCTCTTGCAGTAATACACCACCTGCACCAACATCACTCGCATCTACTGCTAACTTGAATTCTTTATTAAAATTCGGTGCCAAGAGAACCGGCTCACTTCTCAGTATGGCTTTCAGTTTATCAAAGGCATTCTGACAATCACTGGTCCACTTAAACCTCATTCTTTTACTAAGTAAATTAGTCAGTGGCTCAGCAATGACAGAAAAATTATTACAGAATTTTCTGTAATAACCGGCCATACCAAGAAACCTCATCAGTTGTCTTTTGCATGTGGGCACCGGAAAATTTGAAATAGCTTCAACTTTAGCCTCTATAGGTTTAACCTGACCATGACCCACAACATGTCCTAGAAATGTTAAAGTTGCATGACAGAATTCACTTTTAGCAAGGTTTATTGTCAATTTTGCTTCACTTAGTTTATCAAAGAATGCTTTGATAGTTCCAAGATGGTGATTCCATTCATCACTGTATATGATGGCATCATCGATGTAAGCATCGCAATGCTCGATTCCAGCTATTATGGTGTTGATTAAGCGTTGAAATGTTGCTGGAGAGTTTTTCATTCCGAAAGGCATTACTTTATAGTGATATAATCCATCAGGAGTAACAAATGCTGAGACCTCTTTGGCTCTTTCTGTGAGAGGAATTTGCCAAAATCCTTTCAGAAGATCAAATTTAGTTATATATTTTGAATTTCCAACTTTGTCAATACAGTCATCCATTCTTGGTATGGGAAAAGTGTCTGTTTTACTCAAATTATTGACCTTCCTGTAATCGGTGCACATCCGATATGTTCCATCAGGTTTTGGCACAAGAATGCAAGGTGAACTCCATTCACTTTGACTTGGTTCAATAAAATCATTGTCCAGCAAATACTGAATTTCCTCCTTAAGATATTTTTGTTTTGTTGGGTTCATTCTATATGGATGTTGTTTGACAGGTTGTGAGTCCTCAACATTCACATCATGATAAATTTTGTCAGTCCTTGTAGGAATGTCCGGAAATAAGTGTTCATATTGATAAATTAACTGTTTCAGTTCTTTTCTTTGGACTGGATCTAGGTGTGAAAGTTTCTGGTCGAGATCCTTTAGAATGTCAGAATTCTGAATTTTTGATGAAGCAGGATCAGATTTGGTGAATTTCATGTCTTCAGAGTTCATTTCACTTTGTTCCTGAGGGACTGAACTAACAACACTAATTGGTGTAACAGAAGAGCTATCCCTATCTATGTATTGTTTAAGCATGTTAACATGACATAACTGTTTTTGTTTGCGTCTCCCAGGAGTGTTAACAATGCAATTAACATCACTAATCTGTTTATCTACAGTGTAAGGGCCGTAATATCTGGCTTGCAGTGGTTTGCCAGGAATAGGCAAAAGAGCAAGTACCCTGTCTCCAGGCATGAATTGTCTTTCTTTTGCATTTTCATCATACCAACGTTTCATTTTCCTTTGTGCTGACTTAAGATTGGTCCGAGCAGCTTCACAAGCTTTAGACAGCCGGTCTTTAAAATCTGATACATACTGAAGTAAGTTCAGAGAACTGTCATCATTTGAGAGAAATTTCTCCTTCAAAAGTTTCAAAGGTCCACGCACAGTGTGGCCAAATACCAGCTCAAATGGGCTGAAACCAAGAGATTCCTGAACAGATTCTCTAACGGCAAACAACAACAAATGAATGCCTTCATCCCAATCTTTTTCAGTATCAAAGCAGTATGATCTGATCATATTTTTCAGTGTCTGATGAAATCTTTCAAGGGCACCTTGACTTTCAGGATGATAAGGTGACGATTTGTATTGAGTAATGCCCAACTCGTGCATGACCTGTTGAAAAATTCCAGACATAAAATTAGAGCCCTGATCCGACTGAACAGACTTTGGGAGACCTACAAATGTGAAAAACTTTACCAAAGCCTTAACAATATTCTTTGTTTTAATATTCCGAAGTGGAATGGCTTCTGGGAAACGTGTAGAAGCACACATTATAGTGAGAAGATATTCATTACCTGACTTTGTTTTGGGCAAGGGACCAACACAGTCAATAATTATTCTGCTAAAAGGTTCATCAAAAGCAGGTATGGGCTGTAAATGAGCTTTTGGTATTGTCTGGTTGGGTTTTCCTACCATCTGACAAGTATGGCAAGATTTACAAAATCGAGAAACGTCAGATTTTAACCCTGGCCAGTAAAAATGGTTAAGAATTTTATGATAGGTCTTATTTATACCTAAATGACCTGACATGGGAGTGTCATGGGCCAAGTTCAAAATTTCAGGGCGATAAACCCTAGGAACCACTATTTGGTGGTTAACAGTCCACTCGTCTTCTGCTGAGACATCAGGAGGACGCCATTTTCTCATTAAAATGCCATTTTTGACATAAAAACAGACTGGGACTTGATCTATTTCTTTCTCATCTAAAGCCCTTTCAAGCAAAGGCAAAATTTCAGGATCATTATGCTGTTCCTTACAAAGCTGGGACCTTGACACCAAGTCATGACCTTGACCTTGGTCATTTAATATTGCAGAGTAATGACTGGACTCTGACTTGTTATGTAACTCCGTCTGATTGTCAGACAGGCTGGATGAAAGAGAATTTGTAATCTCATGTTTAAAAGACTGACCCAAAAAGGTATCAGTTAAATCAATGTCCCCATCATTCTGTTTTGCTTTCTTTGCCATGGCCCTTGTAACAGCACAAGATGGGTAAAGATCAGGGATTTCCTGTTCAATGGGATCAGGTGGCTGATCAATATAAGGTATGTTAGTCAAAAGTGGGTTTACCACAACCTTATCTCCTGCTAAGTCATTGCCTAACAGTAAGTGAACACCTTTAAAAGGTAAAGAAGGTCGAATACCAACAGCCACTAAACCAGTTACCAAGTCTGAGGATAAATAAATGTTATGAAGAGGAACATAAACAAATCCACACTCTACACCCTGAATAAGGACACTTGTCCCAGAAGAAGTCTTCTCAGAAAAAGGCAGAGTATCTGCTAAAATAAGGGATTGAGAAGCTCCAGTATCTCGTAAGATTTTAATTGGGGTAGACTGGGCATAGTCACTATTTAGTGACACAAAACCATCTGATAAGAATGGTTCATAAATCTCCATAACAGAATCAGTCTCAGGCCTTTCGGTCTGGATAGGATCTTCCTCCTTAACACATGACTGTGGTTTTGACCGTAAAGAGGTAAGGCCAGTAGGTTTAAGCCCCTCTTGATTTTCTTTCTTTCTTTTCAGATGTAAACATTCAGATATAATATGACCTGTCCTTTTGCAATAATTGCAAATTGGTTGAGATAAGGGATTTTGATCTTTATTTTCACCAGAAGGTTTGGGTTTGGGAGTAATTGTTTGGCTATGACTGCCAGGTGGATTACTAGGACTATGTTTGGATCCTGAATGTGGGAAAAATGGTCTTCTAGAGGGATTTGACTTATTAATAAAGGAAACTTTATGTGTTAAAGCATAATCATCTGCAAGTCGAGCTGCAGCTTCCAAAGTTTCAACCTGTTTCTCATCTAAAAAGGACTTAATGTCTGAATTTATGCACCTTTTGAACTCCTCTACAAGCATGAGCTGCCTAAGTTTTTCATGATCGGAGCCAATTTTCTTTGAAGAGCACCACCTATCAAATAGCTGTTCTTTAGTTCTAGCAAATTCTACATGGGTCTGCTCATTTTCTTTCTTACAGTTCCTAAATTTTTGCCTGTAAGCCTCAGGGACCAACTCATAAGCCTTAAGAATTAATTCCTTTACAGTATCATAACTGGAGCTCTGCTGGACAGTCAGCTGAGTATAAATTTCTCGAGCCTTCCCAATTATAACACTTTCCAAAAGCAAGGTCCAATGCTCCTTTGGCCATTTTAAATTTTCTGCTACTTTTTCAAAATGAAGAAAATATTTGTCAACCTCTTTTTCTTGAAAAGGGGGAACTAATCTGATGTGTTTGGTAATGTCAAAATGAACGCCAGAGTCTAAAAGTTGCCGCTTTACCGTCATATTTTGCATTTCTAACTCTTTCATTCTTAATTCTGTATCAAATTTTAATTTTTCCCTTTCTATCTGCATTTGTCTTTCTTTTTCTTTCTCTCTCTCTTCCATTTCCATTCTTTCTTTCTGCATTTGTCTTTCTTTTTCTTTCTCCCTCTCTTCCATTTCCATTCTTTCTTTCTCATTTGTCTTTCTTGTTCTAATCTTAATTTTTCTAACTCAATTTGCTTCTGAATTTCAAGCTCTCGCATATATGCAAACCTGTCTGAGTTACGAGAACAAGAGACAAAGCAGAAGAATCAAGAATTTCCTTATCAACCAAAAATTGAACCAAAATATTTTTTATTTCCTGTTTTAACATGGACTTGTTGACGGTAGTCAATTCATAGTGAGCAGCAATATCCAACAAATCAGACTTTTTGGCCAAATCTAACAGCTCCTGCGAAGGCGCAGTGATAAAAGCTTGAAGGTCAAATGACATGATTGCTTTTTGCTGGTTTTATCAAGTAAATTTATCAATCAGAGTTTATTTATTGATATTTTCCAAAAGTCAATACTTGCTTTTTTTATTATTATTATTTACTTATATTTTTCGAAAGTCAATACTTGTTTTTTTTATCAAATAAAGATTTTTATAATTACTGAAATTTTTTTAAAAGTCAGTACTTGTTTTATAGCAAACAAATATTTCTTTTTTTTTTTTTTTTTTTTTAAATCAATATTTGTTTTCTTTAAAAAGCTCAAACTTGTTTTAGCTCAAGAAAATGTTCGATCCCGGACGAGCCCCCAATTTCTGTTACGAGCCAGGCGTAACGAGAAAGAAATGAAAGTGAAACCAGCAACAAGCTTTAAATTATTAACAATATTTATTCCACAAAAAATAAAACAAGATTCAAAACAAAAGAATGTAAATAAACAGTACCTTTCAAGTTTATGTCACTAAGTCCCTCTGAAATAATCCAGGAGAATTTATAAAACAAATCCTTTGAATATCAGTTTCTGATCCCACAATTTAAAGTTCCTGAATTCAGAATTTAAGTCCAGAATGAATAAAATAGTAAGTAATCCAGTATAGAATAATTTCCAGTGAAAGTATACAAAGATGCCCAGATAAAAATCTTTTCTCCTTATATAATATCAGAGAACGTTCTAGAAAAAGAATTTACTACAAGCATCTCTTATTTTCTAGTTCCAATCAAGAAACTTCTAAATCTTCCATGACATTCCAAAAACAACTCAGTCCAGAATCAAGGCCGTAAACATCATGTTATTGTAAACATGTTGAACATTCCAGAAAGTTATTTTTGGAAACATAGTAAATAAAGCTATTTATGGAAACATAGTAAACATGTTGTTTAAAACAATTGAACACCCTGTTATATAACATATTAATTTGTTGTCTGATAGTATTTAAATATAAATTTAAAACAAAAACACATGTTTGTCATTTTAATACTAGGTTACAACACAAGAAATTCGATAATGATATTTCAACTGCAAATATGCGAGCTTCATCGAAAACACTTTGACTAAAGATGTATGTTGCTGTACGTTACCATCACGAAAACACACCTATATAATTTTGACCCCCTTAAACCCCACTTATATATAGTAAAACTGGGGTTTACAAGGGTATACATTATTTTTCTTATTTCTGCTCAAAAACATAGATTATGGGTACTCGTTAGAACCGCCTCGCCGAGCCGAGGCGGTTCTAACGAGTACCCACAATCTATGCTTTGAGCAGAAATATGAAAAATATCGGATTTTTTATCTGAAAATTTTCCGATTTTGGTTGTAAAATTTTCAATATATTTGAATAGGCGTGTTTTCGTAATGACTATCACATGTCTAGAGCAAATTTAGGTGTGCTAATGCACATGTACAGTTAAACTTCATTAACTTGAAAACCGATGATTTGTTTGCGTGGCTGATTCAAACTCGTTTTTAAGCCCCAGGAGATTCTTCTGATAGTTCAAGAAAATAAATATATAGGGCTATTTTAGGGAAATTTTATCATTAAAAGATATGTTTGTGCGCTAATAAGAATCGCCACATCCGTTACATCATACCATTATTTTAAAGAAAATCGACGACATCAATAAGTTATGCCCGTTTACTTCCTAGCCTGGTGTTATAATAAACACACAGTGGCTCGAACTACACATGTCTAGAACAAATTTCCATGGTCCCAAAGATGTTCGAGCCATTCAAGTTCTACTGTATTTCAGCCAAAACAATAGTTACCTCTTGTAGCTTCAGACTGCATGCACAAAATCCTCTTTCAGTTTGCGCATTTCGCAAAGTCATGTCTGTGACTCGATTTGTTTGAGTGTGTTCATGAGGAGAAATACAAATGCAGTATTCCTCATGCCCCTTCGCATCTTTCCGCTAAATTCTGTTTTCACATCTAATGTATTGGTCCAATAGTTCCAAAATTCCAGAAGATGTAGTAGCTCAATGTCAAATACGGTGCTACGTTTATGGCCTGTACACAAGCACTTAACGACAACATTCTGTAATTCAAGTACTGTGTGTACACTTGTCTGTATATGTGTATGTCCATCTCTCTCTCTCTCTCTCTCTCTCTCTCTGTATTAAATTTATGACATTGTTGAATGCTGTGAGATGTATTAACAGTCCAACAGATTACACGGAATAAATGCCACACTTATCTTTGGTGGTGTACATCCGTGTGTGTGTGTGTGTGTGTGTGTGTGTGTGTGTGTGTGTGTGTGTGTGTGTGTGTGTGAACTCAATTCTATGACATTACATTAAATGTTTTGACATATGTTTACAGTCCAACATATTACACGGAGTTTAATGCCACACTTATTCTTGGTGGAGAAAAATTCGATGACGAGGGCAGAATTATCGCTGCAGGAGCAACTAGAATTACTTGGACATTTTTAATGAACTCTTCAGTAAGTAGTATACTATTTCAGAGGGCTGTTAAGTGGGAGGAATTCTGGGATAATTTTCTCTAGTTCTCCAAAAACATATGTTGTGAGTACTTTTTAGAAACACCTTTAGGAGGAAAACTAAGACAAAGTTATCATTAAATACTGTTCTTTAATAACTCCCCAGAATTTACTTAAAACATCATTTCGAGCGCACTTATTACACTGCTGTCATACGAAGAGTCCAAATAAAACTGAGATTCCTATTATTTTTGTTCTTTTATGTAGTCTTTATACCCAAGGGTAACGTTTATGGAATGCATTGTTTTAAACTTCTCGTTTCATCTGGGACATTATCCTTTCTGTATTAAGAACATACCGACGATAGTATAATATGAATAAAAAGAATTTTAGAAACACGTTATCTATAGAAAATTTGCAGCAAAAACCGTTCACTTTATTAGAACATATAGAATGAACACGTTCTTTCTGTTACTTTTGGTGTAGTTACCATGTAACCCTCTAGCCAAGAATTCAGTATGCCAACAAACAGTATACGGTTTACTATGTTATTTATCATACATCACGAAAACATGCCTATATAATGTTGACCCCCTTAAACCCAACTTTTATATATTACAACTGAGGTTTACAGGGGTATATATAATTTTCTTATTTCTGTTCAAAAGCATAGATTGTGGGTACTCGTTAGAACCGCCTCATTGAGGCGGTTCTAACGAGTACCCACAATCTATGGTTTGAGCAGAAATATGAAAAATTACAGAATTTTTATCTGACAATTTTCAATTTTTTGGTTGTAAAATTTTCAGTATATATGAATAGGCTTGTTTTCGTTATGAGTTAACAGTATACTGCTTATGGCCATACTTGTGCTAAACCGTGCGTATACTGTGCTAACTAGCATGATTTAAAACTAGCTTGATTTAAAACTTCTAATCTAGATCATTTCTGGACTTTATGATAATGTAGATTATATTTCTTTAGTTATGCCACGTTTTAAAAGCTGAATAAACATTGCAGTATGAATTCAAAAAGAAGGTGATATCAGTTGTTGTTTGTCTTATCTTTTAGAAAAGTTAATGTTTGCGATGCCAAACTTGATTTTCTCAGAAATGAAGAAAGCTAATGAAACATATTGTCTCAGAGGACTTGTAATAAAGAAGTAGTATTTGACAATTTTAGGATACTTTTCTCCAGTTTTCCATCACGAAAACACGCCTATTCAAATATGGAGAAAATTTCACCTGAAATTTCTCAGAAAAAAAAAAAAACTCTATTTCACATTTCTGCTCATAACATAAATTGTGAGTACTATATTGCGGACAGTCATTAGAAGCGCAGAGGCGCTTCTAAAAGGTATCCACGCTTCTAAAAGGAAACGCCTTATTTATTCAAAATTGTGGATAATCTCCCTAGTCTCCACATTATATATAGTAAAACGGGAACCTAAAATGTATGAGCACGTTAACATGTTGGGAGTCTTTAATACATCATAGTATATGTTCGTTTTCATTTTAGTATATGGTTTGGTATACTGGACTTATTTTGATATGTGGGAACATTTATGTTGACAGAATGAAGAAACCGTGAAGAAATTTGAGAAGAAAATGATAGAATTTGGAAAAAAGGATCATGTCGGATTACAAGGTGTCTTCGTTTTGACACTGGATGCGTAAGTCCATTAGTTACGTATATATAAGCCTTTCCATGTGAAACTGTGTCGTCGATGGGACATGTACGACGAGTGAAGCTAATGTTTCGTACTATAGATTTTTTGACGAATGGTCAGACCAAGCGGGTACGTAGACCATCACGAAAACATGCATATATAATTTTGACCCTATTAAATCGCACTTTTATATAGTAAAACTGGGGTTTACAGGGGAATACATTATTTTTCTTATTTCTGCTCAAAAACGTAGATTGTGCGTACTCGTTAGAAACTAACGAGTACCCACAATCTATGTTTTAAGCAGAAATATGAAAAATATCAGAGTTTTTATCCGAAAATTTTTATTTTTTGGAGGTGAAATTTTCTATATATTTGAATATGCGTGTTTTCGTAATGAACTTTTCATTTTGAGCAAATTTGATTACAAAAGGATGCAAAAACTAGTTATCGACGTTTGAGCAATTCAATTTTTTCTGTTGAGCGCCGCCATTTTGAATATTTCATAAGGCTGTATTACATAATTAAGCTTAATTAAATGTGCACGACAAAAGAATTAATATTACCAACAGTACGAATTGTGTGTATAACTTAAGCTTAGGGCAATTATTGCTTTCGCTTGAAAAGACATGGCCGTGCAAGTGACCATTCTGTCATATAAAGAGTCTCAATAAAACCGAGACTAGAATTTCCGTTTTTTATGTGAGTTTTGTTTCCAAAGGCAAGCTTTATAGATTTGATTTCTGTTTTATTTAATACCTTGAAATCTCTGGAACCTCATTTGTCAGAATGCCATTGCCCTTGATAATATTAAAACTCTTTAACTCAATGCCATAGGCGATAATAATGACCCTTTGCAAACAGCGTAGATCCAGATGAGACGGCTCATTATGAGCCGTCTCATCAGGATCTACGCTGTTTGACATTTAGTCTTTCGACAAAGCAGATGGTAAATATAGTCCGAAATTCGGCACAAAAAGAATTAAACATCGGTATACAGGTTTCATTCAAGTTTGCCTGGCCACACTGACAGCACCTGTCGCGGAAATGTGTACTTGGATATATGGAATGAAAGAAGCGAAATTTGTCTTCGAATGCTTAATTGTATAAAATGTATTCGGACATATGACCCCGACCCCCTGCGAAAATTCAGATCAGTAGCTTCACTGCGCGCATTTTGGAAATCCGTGCTGACTATGAAGATTCTTATCAGACTGCGTAAATGCACAAGCTGATTTTAATCTTCGTTTTGTTACGTAGCGGCTCAAATGTGCAAATTCAGTATATACAGAGCATGCTTACATGTTCATCGGGAGTTTTGCCCTCCTATCACAAAAACATGCCTATATAATATTGACCACCTTAAACCCCACTTTTATAAAGTAAAACTGGGGTTTATAGGTGTATACATTATTTTTCTTATTTCTGCTTAAAAACATAGATTGTGGGTACTCGTTAGAACCGCCTCAATGAGGCGGTTCTAACGAGTACCCACAATCTATGTTTTGAGCAGAAATAAGAAAAATATCAGAGTTTTTTATTTGAAAATTTTCAGTTTTTGGAGGTGAAATTTTCTATATATTTGAATAGGCGTGTTTTCGTAATGGCTAATATGTTCAATAATTTCCAGTGATTTTGTAAAGTTAAGCTAAAAGCTTGCTTAGACTGAGCGGATGTGCAGGCTGGGATGGCCGTGGCTGTCGAAACATTTCTTACTTCTTCCTTTCTCTACAACATTCTCATGTTTGATTCTTAAATGAGCCGGTACACGAAAGAAAAAAGGGACCTTGTGGTTTTCCGGTTTGTGGGTCTTATGTGCAGACCCCAATTTGGCCTACAGACATGCTTTTTTATGCCATAAGCTTCCTCAAAGTCTCTGTTACATGTCTGCGAACGGCAAAGGCTCTGGCGAGGCTGCGCTTATGCGCAGGCTTGCCTGAATCTTTGATGGTTGCCTATGTAATGAGTACTCTTTTCACATGTGCTGGCTCTCCATATAATGCTTCTCCATATAATGCTGTATTTTCCTCCATGACAGAATCACCGACGAATATTTCGACCCTGTTTATGGTGATATTCCCCTTATAGGGTACAGTGGCCCAGCAATGTTTATTTACATGATTATTTGTATGGGGAAATTCAACATGGTGGAACATGGGGTAGGTAACTTCTAGTTAAAAATCTCAAATCCGTCTTAACACAAAAATTAAAATAAAAAATGGAGAGATGATGAACAAATAAGGACAATAAATGATGTCACAAAACGTGTAATAATAAATTTATTTGAAATAATATAGAAGATCTCCAGGAAGAGTCCATCACGAAAACACGCCTAAATAGTTTTGACCCCCTTAAACCCCACTTTTATATAGTAAAACTGGGGTTTACAGGGGTATACATTATTTTTCTTATTTCTGCTCAAAAAACATAAATTGTGGGCGTTCGTTAGAACCGCCTCGCCGAGGCGGTTCTAACGAGTACCCACAATCTATGTTTTGAGCAGAAATATGAAAAATATCAGAATTTTTTATCTGAAAATTTTCATTTTTTTGGTGGTGAAATTTCCAGTATACTTGAATAGGTATGTTTTCGTAATGACAATCACAGAACATAGCCACCAGTTAAAGTTAATCATATTTATTGCAACTTTATATTGCAAGGGATTGGGCCACAAGTTCTCACAGCATCGACACCAATGACACCAAATTTCCTTCATTTGTACCAATACATACTTTTGGTTCTTATCTGCGCAGATATCAGATATACGAATTCACTTACACTTTAGCAATAAAATGATTTTCCCCCTTTAAATAGCCCCCGCAAACTGTGTTTGTAGGAGTATACTGTTTTCACATTGTCCGTCCATATGTCCGCCTGTCCGTCCGTTACGTTTTGGTTTCTGCTTGCAGGGGTATCTAATAAGCACTGCTTCTTGACACTCCTTGTTTTAGAAAGAAAGTCACAAAACTACGGTTATAAATCCTCCTTAAAGTAACTGCGTGAGTCGAAAATGATTATATAGAATTTATTCATTCTCCTATTTTAAATATGGGATTTATAAACCGAGGGAGGTAAAAAAATCCGATAAAGAAACGAGTGCGAAGCACGAGTTTCTTTATCGGATTTTTTTTACCTCCCGAGGTTTATAAATCCCATATTTAAAATAGGAGAAATGAATAAACTGTATATTACATGCATTTCGCCGCAATAGAGTACACCATTTAAGAGGCTTTTGTGGCAAGTCTAGTCTGCCAGTTTGTTTACGCTGTCATTTCTATTTTGGGTCGGCGTAGTAATACACTGACATTGACAGTTCGAAGCAGTGAACACCCGGGCGCCATTTTGAAAACAACTAAACGAATCGAGAGATTGAAAAATGATAAAATATTTCCATTTAAATGGATATTTATGTGTTTCTGTGCTCAGATAGGATTAATTTCTATGCTTGTGACCTGATTCAACGAAAAAAAGCATATGGATTTAAACATTTTCAGCCGGTAAGTAAGGATTTGAGATCATTCCACGGGTCAAAATCTAGGCCGTTCATATGTTACAAAAAAAGTAGTTCCGGTTAAAGAGATTTATTTCCCCGGCTAAGAGGAAATATTTCTTCTTAGAAAACAAGGAAAATACAAATTTTATGTCTGGTAGAAATCATGGTATTTCTTGGTTATGCATGTAATATAAGTGTATAACACTTCTTTCCATACCATTTTTTATATTTAAATGCAAATACATTTGAAACACAAAGTTTTGTTTCAAAGTCACAACCTAAGAAAGTTCTATTTGTTTGGGCCACGCCATGCGAAAACGTGTCTTTGGGCATATGCGGACAGCGAAAGCCCTGATCAATCCGTGCATCCACGTACTCTGATCAGGGCCTCCGCTGTCCGTAAACAGAATCATTGGATACTATAAAATGGTTCAATGGATAGCAAAGAACCGGATGAGACATTGTGCACGTGCAGGAAAAATGTGAATCCGCACTTTTTGTACATGTTCGAAGGCACTTTCTCGCTTGACGCGCCCATTCATGCTCATTAAGTGTTCCAATGTAAAATATTCTTGATGTCATCTTTAGTGTTAATAATTGAATATTTGCAATCTATTTAAGCACTGTCTGGACAAATTCAACAGACGACAAATTGATTTTTTTTAAGAACATATGCTTTAATATGAAATGTTAGTGCCTATTTTCTCAAACAAAAATAAGAAAACTTTCAAAATGTCGTCTGATGAATATTTTCTCAGCATGCTGAGCGTTAATATTTGCCTATTTCAGTTGTTTCTGGCGATTGCGGCTGTCTTCGGCGTTGCGTTAGCTATTGCAGGAAGTTATGGTATTTGTCTGGCGGCAGGATTAACATTTGGACTTACACATCACGGATTACTGTTTTTACTGTTAGGTCAATATTATATTAATTGATAAATTGTTCTAACACACACACACACACACACACACACACACACACACACACACACACACACACACACACACACACACACACACACACATACCGACACACACACACACACACACACACACACACATACCGATGGTTTATATTCCCTGGCTGATACGAACTCGTTTTCGAGTCCCTAGAATTCTTAGGAAAACAAATATTTAGTGAATTTTTTATATTCTATCAAGACAATGTATGTTGTCTGTACTCATTAGAACCGCCTCACCGAGGTGATTCTAGTGAGTTCAGTCTACATACATTATTTTAAAGATCGAAAAGACATCCCTAAATTGCCCCTTTTTGCCTCCTGACCTGGCGCTAAGATTAACCCACACTGACTCGAACCTCCGATGTCTAGAACAAGTGTCCATTGTCCCAAAATGTTCGAGCCATTGACGTTTGAATGTATGTATATGTCAAAACGTTGGCCATCGAGGCAGAATATACCACATTTATCCAATTAAGAGGTCCCCTGAGGTAACGTTAGGCTACTAGCGTAGGAGCAAGGTCTCACATATAGGCTACAATGCTTTACCATTGCTTTGCCATATCTATTTCGTTTTATTTTGAATTCTGGTCATGGGTAGTGAGCAGGAGCCGCAGAATGCTATATCTGCCTAGAAGACCGCTGTTTGTTGTCCATTTATTTTATTTCATTTTTTGTTGTGTTTCCGTGACCTTTATTGAACATTAAAATCTATTTTTATTCTAAAAGTAATCAACTCCTGGTGAACTAGGCATGAACGGTACTTCCTAACCAATTTCTGTATTAACACTGAACTTTGTGATTTGAGAATAAAACTTTGTTTACAAATTATTCGTACCTCAGTGATTGATGCAAGATTTTCATATTGCCAATTGGCTATAAAGAGCAGTCTGTATGGTCATGAATTGAATACCTTTGCAGACATAATTGATGTGATAGCTTCGTCAAAATTACTAGATGATCAGGCTTGACCTTTTGACATCATCATACACTATTATCTTAAGACATTCTTAGTTTGCTATAATAACGAGACTGTAATAGTATTCTTGCAGACTGGAATTTACAGTGCGACGGCAAGACGACATTCATGCATCAACAAATAAGTGAGCCGTAACGTGAGGAAACGTACCTCCTGACATACGCGCCCGAAAACATTCAAATCAGCCTGCGCACCCGTGCAGCCAGATCAGAGTCTTCGTTGTTCGCATGAAGAAAATTTTCATCTTTGGCTATCGAAAATGCGCCCTGTGAAGATTCTGCACCCAGTGAAGATTCAGATCAGCCTGCGCGAATGCGCAGGCTGATCTGAATCTTCGCTGGGCGCACATGTCCAAGGTACGTATTCTTACTTCGCGGCTAAACTTTTCTCCAATCACTTAGTTCAGTGTTATAACCCTAAGTATGATACGCAAATAAGCTAGACACATTTCACCGGCAATTTTCGTTTCGTCCTTTCACGGTGTTACAGTAAAAAAAAAAGTTATCTTCGAACATTTGGGAAATATGGTTGCTGTTGTCAAAGACGTATAAAATTACAAGATTCGCAACTAAACGAAATCCCGCAATATCTCGTGCGTCCCTGTGTTAAGAGTCCTACGGTCGCGAGAGCCGCGCGAGACTTTCGTTACCAAGACAACACAGGTACGCTATCGCCGGTATCACTCGAAAGAGCGAACAACCACGACCGTAATTCTTGATTGTTTTCTCTCACAGCATTAATAAACATTACCTTTTTTTTCTTGATTGTTTTCTCTCACAGCATAAATAAACATAATCTTTCTTTTTTTTTTTTACAAGGCGTCATTCATATTATTTAATTGATAAAAAAGAGAAATGAATTTGTAAACGTCGGCGATTTTCAAGAGGCGAAAGACATCGAAGATTCACAGCTTCCGGTAAAAATCTGTCAGGTGTTTTCATTTCGATTATTTTCTGTCCCGATCAGCATCAGAATCTCAATGATACTTGATTTTTTTTAATTTATTCATTCGGGGTTTTACGTTTCTTTCAAGATTATTTCACTTATATCGAGGCGACCGTTAATCAGATGCGGGTCTGACAGTGTTTTTGGAGTTACAAAACTGGCAATGCCCTACAACTGTGTTCCATAACAAATAATGGGTAGGGTGAATGAAATAAACATTTTCACCTGTTCTATGATGATTTAAGACCTGAAATGCTGGCCAACACAGGATAAGATATAATTTTAACTAATAATAATAATATCTGACATAAAAATCAGAAAACTGAAAAGTTTTATGTGTTACAAAATGGGCAATGCCCCGTCAACTATTCCATAACAAACAATGGGAGGGCGTTTGGAATAAACATATAAACTCATAAATATTACATATTTTAGGATGATACAGGGCTTGAAATGCGGGCCAACACAGGTTCAGGTATAACTGTAACTAACAGTAATAATATCTGACAGAAAATTTAGAAAACTGAAATGTCTTTTGCGTTACAAAATGGGTAATGCCTTGGCAACAACCAGTGGTTCCAGTGCATATAACGGGTGAGGGTATATGAAATACAACACACGTTTAATGCATGGTTTGGCCGATTTAGCACTTTAAAATGCTGGCCAACACAGGATCAGATATAATTTTAACTAAAAATTATAGTGTCAGACAGAAAACGCAGAAAACTGAAATGTTTTTCGTGCTACAAAAGGGCAATGATTTGGAAAACTCGCATCAGTCTTTCATCACTCAATGTGTACAGCACTGTTGGTTCGGCAGATGTGCAAAAATAACTGGGTAGTTAGTAAACTTGAGACATTCAAGGACCTATTTCGTTCCCTTAAATTCGCTACATAAAGTAAGAAGTTATATAAAACTTACTTGAAATCTGCTAAAAATTCATGCTCCAGTCTACATGATGAAACCCGTTTTTGTTGGTAAAACGATGTTGTTTTGACTAATTCATGACATAAACGGACACAGTTGATTAAATAAAATCTATTGAAGGCAACAATTTTTAACAGTAACGACCATACGATAGTATTTCATCAACAAATATTTCTTGGCGAAGAAAAAAACAAGATGGCGGCAAGTGACGCTATCGGTTCTCGAACGTCTCTCGCGGTTTCTCGGGGTATCACGAGGTGTGTTGGTTCTTTCTATTACGCGGAGAACAAGTTGCAAATCCTTGTATTATTTACGTCCTTGCTGTTGTGATTTCTTTTGTACTTTCTGAATAAGTTGAGAACAAAAACTCATTGTTATTTGCAGAAACCATGAAACGTTGATAGTTTTAAGCTCTAAAGCCTTATAAAAACGAAAACTTTACTTGTACAGTTTCGTCAATGACGAACTTTATTTTATGGCGAAACCGGCCATTTTTCACGAAACCGTACAATTAATGCTTTTAATTTTAAAATATTTAAGAACATAAATATATCGAAACTGTATGTTTTCTAGACAGAAGGATAAAGTTTCTCATTCACAGTTAACTAAAATATTTAATACGTAAATCACAGAATAGTTAATATTTTCCAAAACTTCTAAGATTTGATCTGTTTATGGTGACACCGGCGGAAGGACGAAACCCAAAAGTGCCGGCGTAGATATACCACAGTGCATTTGCTCATGAAGCAATAAACTGACTTATGCCAAATTGTCTTCAATACACTATTTGATCAACCGTGTTCCGTGGGTTTGTTAAAGTACAGGTTCAGTTGCTAATAAATTCACAGTATTTCAGTCCTTATTTATAAAGTAGTATGGGTTTTTCATCTGTATGAGCGTCTGTAGTAGGCGTTAAAATCTCTGTATTTGTACGTTTCCTCTTCGTGATTATTAAATTTCAAGCGTACAATTACTAAACAAAAGCACTATGAATATGAGGGAATTTTTCTACGTAATGTATATAAACATGCTTTTACTCTAGAAATATCTGTAACCTGTTGTTACAAACCTACACTTCAGGTATTGGTGTGGACGACGTGTTTGTCATCATAGAAACATGGAAACGTGTTAATAAACAACATCCGGAGAAGCCAGTAGAAGAAAAGATGGCGCTGACGATGCAAATTGCGGGAGTTTCCGTCACTGTGACATCAATTTCAGACTGTGTCGCTTTCGCAGCTGGCATTTCTTCGGTATAGTCTGTTTCACTAAAATTTGTTTCAAACTGTTCTGCGTTCATTTATAAGTTTATAGTTGAGCGTGTTAAGAAGTGGTTTTAAGTAAGTTGCATCACGAAAACATACCTATATAATTTTGACCCCCTTAAACCCCACTTTTATATAGTAAAACTGGGGTTTACAGGGGTATACATTATTTTTCATATTTCTGCTCAAAACATAGATAGTGGGTACTCGTTAGAACCGCCTCGGCGAGGCGGTTCTAACGAGTACCCACAATCTATGTTTTGAGCAGAAATATGAAAAATATCGGAGTTTTTTATCTGAAAATTTTCAGTTTTTGGAGATGAAATTTTCTATATATTTGAATAGGCGTGTTTTCGAAATGCAAACCGCAAAGGCCCAGATCAGTCAGCATATCTACACAAGCTGATCAGAGCATTCAATGTCTGCTTAAAGAATCATTGTAGAGAGTAAAGTTATCTCATTGGTAAGATTTGTCTGATCGTAATCTTTATTGTTCGTATAAATAGATAAAGTCCGTTCTTCACGTAGTTCTTGCGAGCAAGTTATCTCTATAACTATTTGAGTTAGGACCTTAAAACTTGGTGAGTCTATTGGGGCGGAAGAAAACAATACTTCTTTGTGAATGTTATATTCCTTTTGAACTTTTGGTATTTTGTATGGACAGGCATACAGCTGAGGGTATAATGTTTTACAAGCACATTTCTAGTTAGGAATAGAAAATGTACAAAACGTGTTCAGCCTTATTCACATGAAATGTCAAGCCTTATTTTGTCTAAAAACTACAAAAAAAAAAGCAAAATATCGTCTGCGTCTTCTTTTAATTACATGCTGTGCAGTTTTACACTACGGGTTATGCTGGTATTGAGTTAAATTTTACATTACAGGTTATGCCGGTACTGAGTTCAATTTTACATTACAGGTTATGCCGGTACTGAGTTCAGTTTTACATTACAGGTTATGCCAGTTTTGAGTTCGTTTTGCGCTTATGGCTCTCTTGGCATTGTGGCTTTGTTTATAATACAATCAACCTTTTTCCCAGCCTGCCTCACTCTCAACCAGAAGCGGATTGAAGCGGCACGTGATGGATGCGCACCATGCTTTACACATAAATACTTTAAACAAAGCAGAATTGGCAACAGAGAAATACTTGCACCACTTTTCAAGAAAATTTGGGGACCAGTAGTTCTTTCTGTACCAGGAAAAGTACGTAGAAAGACTTAACTATTATATTTATATATCTGACTTTAACCTCTCTCTCTCTCTCTCTCTCTCTCTCTCTCTCTCTCTCTCTCTCTCTATATATATATATATATATATATATATATATATATATATATGTTGGGAGAAGGAGTTTACGTCCAACAAAAAATCTTTTTGGTAGCACTGGATCCAGAAAGGATGTTGAAATGATAGGCGGTTAAAGTATATGTTGAGAGTTAATCATTAACAGTTCAAATGATTTGTTTACCTGAGGCCTTTCGGCTTTCACCTTCTTCAGAGGTATATATATATCTTGTTTATATTGTTTATATCTTGTTTTTATTTACAAAGTTCAATTTAATCTATTATACCAGTGCATTTCCTTCTTTACAACTTCACTTCACTTCAGGCCTGAAGTGAAGTGAAGTGAAGTAATAAAGATGGAAATGCTCTAGTACCACTCATAATTCTGAAATTGTTTTTCTCTATTTTCACCAAATTAAGAACTATCCAGTCCTTGATGTTGTCTTGCTGTTTTTGTCTGATCTCTGACATTTCTTCTTGTCCATGCAAAGTGTTCTTGCCATCCTAGAAATAAAATGTAACCGTGGGTTCTGAGTGACCGTTTCTTTACTATGGTGAGGAGAGGTCAACACGAGGTCATTACTTTGTTAAGCATTTTGTCTAAGAAGGAGTAAACTCCTAAGAAGGAGTAAATATAAGGAAAGAATGTGCTTCCAGTGCGAGTAATTTCATTCCTGATAGAGTAGATTCTTTTTTTTTTTTCGAAAAGAGACTGGTGTGCAGGAAAGCAAACAGGAAGTCACTAAAGATGTCTCCATTGTACCAAACATGGCGGCTAAATACACAGGAGTATCCTTTCGCGTTAAATTTTAGGAATCAGCATGATAAATCGTCAGATGATAGTTTCTTATTTTACACAGAAAATAAGCTGGTAGTATTTCAGTCAAATTATCTCCCCTAGTTTGAAACGGTATGACAAACTATTTAGGTAATTTGAAAATCAAATGTCAAGATTGTTATATATGAAAAAAGATGAAAAAAACAACAACAACATTTTGAATTAATAGTCAGCAGGTTAAATAGATTCTGAAAGGTATGACCCTTGGTAACGCACACAAACACACACACACACACACACACACACACACACACACACACACACACACACACACACACACACACACACACACGTACACACACACACACACACACACACACACACACACACACAAACAAAAAAAATAGTTGAAATGTCGAAGTTTCTTGACCATATTATCTAGTTACGACGAGTTAGTGCTCATTAGTGATCCTCATATTCGAACATCACGAAAAGATTTAGTTTTTGATTTTGGGACCTTTCAAATATTCTCAAAATGTGTTCTAAACTATATCTGAGTATCTGAGGTTTTAAACACAGTCATAAATTGAAATGCTTCAAGTTATCAAAATTCAGATCCACTCCGAGTTGACCACTTTATGTGCACTTTATGTGGACCGCACCAAGCGACAACAAACGTTTCTTCGGGCATATGTGGATAGCGAAGGGCCCAGATCAGCCAGCGCATCCACGCAGGCTGATCAGGGCCTTCAGTCCGCTAAAACCTGGGACTACTCTTAAAAGAAAATGCTTGTAGTCCGAAGAAGCAATTATTTTCTGTTTACCTTTAAGTGCGTGTGAAGGGAGACTATTAATTATTTCAATTTCAGAATGTGTTTCACCTGGAAATTATCCATGCCTTTTCAATAGCTTTTCCAAACCCATTCACCCAGTTTAAATGAAAAAAAAGTACACTTTTGTGCACGGATCAGGTAAGCTACCATTGCGACTACGAGGACGTTTCACGGATGTAAGAATTGAATTTGTGGTTGTCTCTTCTCTTTTTCGCAGGCGATAATAATTCTTATAAGCGTAGGTTTGGCAGGACTAATGTCATGGTCTGTCTCAAAGTTAGAAAAGGGTTTTGATATAGAAGGTGGTATGCCTGAAAGTTCATTCGCCCGCCAGTTTCTTGAAGCAACGGACAGATACTTTCCGGGAGAGGGAACACCGTTTGCTGTGTATTGTGGTATGTTATATATATTATATTCATTTCACGTATTGCTGACATATTACCCGCATATGCCTCGAGCTTAACCCTTGCCATTCTGAATTAATTAAGATGTCATGTCCGCTTTTAATTTTCAGCCATTCAGATTACTTCATCTAGGATTTTGATGCAAACTCACATTCGTCTAGGATTTTGTTGCAAATTCACATACTAAATGACAAAATTGCAGATCCAAATCATTCTTTAGAAGCCAACTGATCTGGATCTACACTGTTTGCATAGGCATGACATATCCAAATTCATCAGAGCCAGGGTTAATGATACAGTTTCTGTTGTCAGCCATTATTTTATTAACAGAAATGGCAAGTATTTGTCTGGAACAAATACAAATCTTTTTTTTAATAGCTGGCACACAGAACGTTGAAACAATGGCAATTCAAGACGTTGAATCAATGTTGAATCGACGTTGTTTCAACGATGTGTGCCCGCTGTGTAAAGTAATATTAACCCATTCACTCCTAAGTTTCTGAAGTGTACTCTTCCGTCTTTGAATTTGGACACAACTGTTGTTGCGAACAAGGATATCAGTCAAAAATCAACAATGAAAACGGCAAATAGTGTAGGATCAGATGAGATGGCTCACAATGAGCCATCTCATCTGATCCTACACTATTTGCAAATATATCTGTTTTGGCCTGTAGGATTGAAAGGGTAAACGCTTGGTATGCTGAATAAATAACTGAGCCAGCGCATGACAAATCCTACAAAATGGCATGTGCGCCCAGCGAAGACAGATCAGCCCGGGCATTTGCCCAGTCTGATCAAAGCCTTCGCTGTGCGCTTAATAGTTAGCTAAAGACCCAAGCTTTCTTCATGCGGACAGCGAAGACTCTGATCAGACTGGGCGGATGCCCAGTCTGATCTGAGTATTCTCTGGACGCACATGCCATTTTGTATGTTTTGTCTTACTCTGGCTCATATTTGTAAAGGCGACATTTTGAAATATTTTTTTTTTCTTGTTTACCAAGATACAGCGTTTTGCATTTCATGCACACCGTCTCCACAATTTTCATGTGGTACTAAGCCTTATTTTCATTGTAATACTTTTTTTGTTGCATGTTCTGTAGTGTTTCACAAAAAAAATGTTGTTGTTTTTTCTTTTAACGATTATGTAAGTTTAAAGATCTATTCTGTTAAGTTTGAGTAACAGATTTGCCACCTTGTCGAACAGGGCCGCCAACTCTGCTTGACATATATTCTTTCTGTGGTTGTTCAGTTGTGTTTGCTTGTCTTTCCCTTTCATGTTGAGAACTTGATGAGCATCTGATTTACTTAACTCCTGACTGTACAAATTCTGTTATTTCAAAATAGCCTATTTGACTAACGATTCATTATAAAGATTGACCAAATAGTTACAGTCGAACCAATGGCTCGAACATCTTTGGGACCATGGGAATTTGTTCGTGACATGAGTAGTTCGAGCCACTGAGAGTTAATCGTAGCGCAAGGTCAGAAGGCAAATGAAAATAATCTAGGAATGTCTTTTGCATCTTCTATTAAATAATGGTATGTTGAGTGTGCTCATTAGAATCGCCTCGATGAGGCGATTCTAATGAGTACACACAACATACATTTTCATGATAAAATAAAAAAAAAAAACCCTTAAAATCCCAAAATATTTGTTTTCTTTAGCTATCGAAAGAATTTCCTAGGGACTCAAAAAATGAGTTTGAATCATCCACGGTAAACGAGCCATCCGTGTTCGAGCCGTCGAGGGTGTGCTGTATTATCTTTTTGATGAATTCCACAATCGTTATAAACCCATTTATGCCAAACGTCCCACAAAAGGGGTATTGACAAACAGTGTGGACCCAAATCAGACGCCAAACAACGCGGCGTCTGATCAGGGTCTACACTGTTTGCATTAAATACGGGAATTTCCATAAAATATGTTAATAATAAAAATTAACTTTACGCCCTTTCTATTAGAAATTGACCAGTCTAAAGAGTTAAGGTAGAAGAAACCACTCGACAACAATACGTTAAGATCAAATCTCTTTTATTGGACAGAAGTGCCGAAAAATAATTATTACGGATATGATGAATTTATTTAATCGTGAGAACGATTATACCAAGGAAAAGCTACTTTCCGGGCCACAATAGAATAAAAATCTAAAAGATTGCATTTGGAAACAAACAACACATAAACGAACGAAAATCGGAGACTCGGTTTTATAAAGCCTCTTCATATACAGTTATGTAGTTTTCGAAGCTATCCCAGCGGGCACATGACGTTGCATCGACGTTGAGGCGACGTTGTATTAATGCCTTGTGCCTGCTGGGGTATATGCCCCATGCCAACGCCTTAAGCGGTTTTCAATTTTCAAAGTACCTAGAATAGGTACAATGATCTCAAAGGAAATAAAATCTAATCTGCACTATGGTGAAGTACGGGGAGACGTTTTACGACCGCCAAAATGTAGTAACTATACACCTTGAAATAAAGTTAAGCACCCACCCCCCTCAGATTTTTTTTTATAGTGGTTTCAGTATCAAACTTTCTCATGAAACACGTGATGCTAAAATCACTGCAAAATGGTAAACTATGCAACATTAACACTGTTAGTAACATGATAAAGCAAAGCCTGATCAGAAAATGCAGTTTTTAATACCAAAAATGTTACGCATTCAAGACGTATCATTTTCCCCTTAAACAGACGTCGGTTTAAGTATGGAGCTGCAGATTATATTAGCCCATTTTGTGTTACAGTTTCTTGATAAAAATGTCACTTTGAGTTTCTAGATAACATTTGTACCACATTTGTTCAGTAACGGGTAAACCCTCCACGTGTACGGATAACTGCCTCGACCCTACATCTCATCCCACCGGTCAGACGTCGAATTTGATGAATGGTCAGCTGTCGCCATTCACGATGCAGAGCTGCTTCCAGTTCGTCCGAAGTCTGTGGAGGAGGATCCATTTTATGTATCTGGCGCCCAAGAAAATCTTAGATATGCTCCAGTGGATTTAAGTCCGGGCTTCTAGCTGGCCAGGGCAAAGTCTCAATTGCGTTACCCTGGAAATAGGCCGTCATTGCCCTTGAACGGTGGGGTCTAGCGTTGTCGTCCATGTACACAGGCCTAGTGGCAAGTGGATGGTTCTCAAAGTGTCGTGAATATAACGTTCACCTGTTAGTCTGCCCTGTATGGTCACCAAGTCCATCTTGTCGTCATGCGATAGACAACACGACACCATTACAGAACCTCCACCGTAAGGAACCATCGCCTTGATGTTTCTTGGTGTATACGCTGTGCCTTTGTGTCACCACAGTCTCATTCGGCCATCCGTAACATGCAACAAAAACCTGCTTTCATCCGACCAGTGGATTCGCCGCCATGTCCTCAAATTCCAATCTCGTCTCGCCAAACACCACCGCAAACAGATTCTTTTATGCTCATCTGTCAGCAGAGGGCGCTTAATTACTCTTCTGGAGGCTAGTCCAGCTGCCCTTAAGCGATTTCGAAGCGTTTTCAGAGACAGGCGTCGATGAGGTAGCCATTGATGCTTAAGACGTGCTTAAGACGGGTACTTGTAGAAAAGGGTTGTCGTCCTACTAACCGGACCAGGGCCCGATCCTCTCGTTGTGACATTACGCGAGGTCTGCCTGACCTTGGCAGATCATTAACATCATTGGTTTGACGATGCTTCCTTATCAACCTGCTGACAACAGTGTGGTGGCAGCCAAGTTGACGCCCGATCGCTTTAAAAGACATTCCCGTCGAATGCTTCCCGACAATTTGCCATCTTTGTGCTTCCGATAGTCGTCTTCTAGCCATATTTGCATTGCTATGACTGAACAATACAAAATATGCGATACATATACACGAATATGTTGCACAAGAATACTGCTTTTTGCGAAAACCACGGGGTGCATGATCTTCTCGACTATATCTCCGTGTACAAGTATTGCCACTGTGTATCAAAGTTTAAATTCTATTTACGGATTATCATTCGTGCCAACTGCAAAAAGAAAATTGAATACGCGTTGATTAGTAATGTACCATGGATCAAAATATCAGGGGCTGCTTAACTTTTTTCCAGGTGTATATTTTATTTAAATTTTATGACACAAATACATATATTTGACGAAAACAAATCTACATAAATGCCAAGTGGTTTGATGTTGGCTAGGCCTATATTTATCCTTTCCCGGGGTGCTGTGACAGATGTAGAAAACATAAGCGGTACATACAATAGATGATCTACATGTCTATACATAATAACTAGCAATATTATAAACGTGGAATAAATGGATAGGTTACGATTAAGATTAAAAGAGAAAAAAAGCAGAAAAAAAGAAAACAACTACGTCATAACTAGCAACCGGCTCATGCCAAGTTGTAATTTTCCGGATGTGCTCATTTCGGCAAGTGCCACGGTTCGTCAGTAATATCGGTTTGTGCTTGTTTAGATTTGTCGGTTTCCTCTTACTCTTGGGGTCTGGGAAGGGCTGCGGTTTGTGATTGTGGCACTCCCTGGACTTTTCTTACCTTTTATGACTTGTCCGAATGTCGCACAACTATGGAGAGTGAATTATAAAGAAAGGAAATAAAAAAGCAAATGCCAAAAATTCATATATCTGTATACGGATTCTTTGTTATACAAGGCCCTATACCGTGTATGTCACCTGATAAAATACTATCCATTTGAAGATGGAAGAAGCAGAGCCGTATTTAACCTCTGTATTTGTACACCCTCCTCTCTGCCAATACTTGTCCTGAATTTAACTGTCCACTTTACTCTCTCATGATGTGCCCAAAGACTACTAAATGTGTAGCTAACAGAAAGGACCCGCGTTCTGGGGAATACATGTTATATGATAAATACAGGCGCATCACTGCGGAACTCTTTTTGGGTCGCTTGTACGATCGAGCCATAGCTTACAGACGCCAAATGTTTCTTAAGTTAGTTGTCCACGTGATTTTCATTGATTAAAGTAATCAAACCGCGCGTTAGACGAAATCTAAGTAACGGTTATTTATAGCCGCGCTATTCTTGTCGAAGTGAGATCAGAGTGCTGTTTATAGCGGATCTGATAGATAGCGGGTTATCTATAAATCCTGAACTGAGACATTTTGGACATAAGCAAAGAGTGCAGACCCAGATCAGACGCGCAGAACGCGGCGTCTGATCAGGTTCTACACTGTTTGCTTTATTTACAGGAAGTTAAAGGTTAAATAAAGCAGTCTTAAGTCCCCGTTCAGGACTATTTTTCCATCCTACATTCAGAAACAGTCGACTCACTAGTGCTGTCATTGCTTTGATTATTTCAGACACCAAAGATTATTACGTCTATCACAAGGCATTGGAACGGATGGAGCAGAAGTATAATAATGATTCCTCTGTCGTTAGTGGTACAGTGGCATCCTGGATCCGACCTTTTAAATTATGGCTACAGTATTCAAAGGCGTTTGGTGATCCTGTAATATTAGATGAGGGTAATTTAAGTTCTCTATATACACTTTGTTAATTTTCTGCCATGTTGTGTAAGGTACATCACGAAAACATACCTATATAATTTTAACCCCCTTAAATCCCACTTTTATATAGTAAAACTGGGGTTTACAGGGGTATACATTATTTTTCTTTTTTCTGCTCAAAAACATAGATTGTGGGTACTCGTTAGAACCGCCTCGCCGAGGCGGTTCTAACGAGTACCCACAATCTATGTTTTTAGCAGAAATATGAAAAATATCTGAGTTTTTTATCTGAAAATTTTCTGTTTCTGCAGGTACAATTTTCTATATATTTGAATAGGCATGTTTTCGTAATATAGATAAGTTTGAGACTGCGTGTTTGCCTGTACACCAAGCCTCCTCTGAAAGGAGCTCTACTTTTAAAGGGAGGGAATCACATCCTTTATGATTAGTATATTAATCAAAAGGTATGCAAACAATTTTATCATAATATTCTCTCCTGAAAATGTTCCAGTTCCCCATAACTACCAAGATTCCATTGCATCGAGTAATAAAAAATGTGTTTATTTCCATTCAAGGAGCTGCACACTGTATATACTTATCATGATACACTCATTAATTTACACTTATCACGCTGTTGGCAGATTCGACAGACGACAAACTGACGATAGTTTTCTTATTTTTCTTAGAAAATAGGATCTGACACTATCCTAAGGAGACAGTTTGCATGGAGTGACAGATCTTATTTTCTAGGAACAGTAAGAAAAATATTTCAAAATGTCGTGTGTTGAATTTTTTACCCAGCATGCAAAGTCTTAAATGCATGGGTTCCACCATATTTATTACAGCTATGTGAATTTATAAATAGTGGGAAGGATGTAGAGAAGGTCGACAGAATACGATTTTGAATTCAAGATCTTATAAAATAACTCTTTGCATTGCAAGGCCTGAACTACTGAAGGAAGCATCTGTCGTACAGTAATGCCAAATTATAGTACAAACCCAGGGAAGCGGCGTCTGATCAGAATCTGCATTATTTGCTTAAATTGCAGGAAGTTAAGAGTTAAATGAAGCAGTATTCCGTTCCCGTTAAAGACCATTTTCCCAGCCTACACTTAGGGACAATCGACCCACAAATGCTGTCAGTGCTTTCATCTCTGAAGCTAAGTGACTGCGGCCTGTCTTGGGTAGCCTTATTATATTTTAGAGGAAAGTTGAGATCTTCAAGCTGCTTTGCGAGGCAATAAAAGTGGGTAAACAACCGCCCAGACCTCTAGAACAGAATCCGGACGATACAGATCCACATGTCGAGGTTCATTTATTTTTAGCAAATAGAACTGTCCTGTCGCTTCCATGTCCAAAACTCTGAAACCTTAGATCTCATAAAATAATGATCCTGAAATATAAACTACGATAAGGTAAAAAATCGGGAGGATGACATTGTACGGCCGCGACACGATGCTTCATACCATTTTTAGAGAGGATAATTTAATTCAGAATGGATGGCTGCTTTTGAAGCAGGAACACACATGCAAGAATGGAAAATACCAAACATTATTCCAGACTGCAGATCAGAATCTATCATATAAAGACAGATGTTCAACATTTGCTAAACATAGCCCTTGTCCACAAAGTATCATATGTAACTTAAATATAAATTAAATACCAAAGAAATGCCACAAGCACGAAGATCTCCCTTCTCGAGACACCATTTGAAGAATAGACGAGGAAAACGCAATGACAAAACAAACGAAGAACACAAAATCGGCGATGCACGAACAAGGAAGAGCCGTAACAGAGAAACAGTACCGGAACGATTAATAGAAAAAACTACCCAGTGGAAGCCCAAACCAAATCCTAACTCAAACGAAAAATTGCAACTGAGAAACCGCAACGGAACGATCAAAAGAAAAACTACCTTGTGATAGCCCAAACCAAATCCTACCTCCAACATAAAACAAGCTTGTAATGCTATCTCGCACAACATGTGATCAGTTAGATTTGTCAACCACATAAAAAATCTAAACAGAATAGGTCATACTTAGTGATGACAGGATAAATACCTTTATATATGCATATTCTTATGAAAACTGGAAAGGTGTCATGATGTGACCAAAGTAATATTATACATTAACAATGAAAGTATACACTTATACAGAAGTCCCCGTTTAATCATTTATTTAGGTTTTATTTATTCAAAACTCAAATTATAAATGCATGGATGCATGTTATACAAAATATATTACACTGAATGATTGTCAGGTTCCTAAACAAATATTTATATTGTTCTCACCATTACGAAAACATGCCTATATAATTTTGACCCCCTTAAACCCCACTTTCATATAGTAAAACTGGGGTTTACAGGGGTATACATTATTTTTCTTTTCTGCTCAAAAACATTGGTTGTGGGTACTCGTTAGAACCGCCTCGCTGAGGCGGTTCTAACGAGTACCCACTATATTTTGAGCAGAAATATGAAAAATATAAGAATTTTTTATCTGAAATTCGTCATTTTGTGGCGGTAAAATTTTCAGTGTATTTGAATAGGCGTGTTTTCGTAATGCTCTAGAGGCAATCATGCTAGCCTAGATAAGTTAAACCTATCCATTGTTTTGATAGGCTTAATTTATGAAAAACCCTGAAACGGATATTGCCACATGTAAGTGTCTGTCGGCAAATTAAAATACTGGGCCGGTTGTTCAAAGCGTCGTTAGCTTAACGAGCTCGTTAAGGGTCATTTCGTTAACTGTTTTAGCAGATTCAATATACAATATTCTGATATTTTTTGCCGAAAAAATGTGAGTAGCTTTTGCACTGCAAAAACTACTCACATTTTTTCAGCAAAAAATTTCAGAATATTTGCGTATCACTCGATGTAAATTTTAACGAATCGTTAACTAACGACGTCGTTAGCTTTGAACAACTGGGCCCTGATAAAATATCATTTTTAAAAGTGTCCAAAGTTTAGCGTTGAAAACAATCAATTGGTGTTATTTTGTTTGTTATTATTATTGGTAGTAGTAATAGATTTAGTCGTACTACAAGTACTCTGTCTGCTAACAATGATAATAAGATGAAAGATCCACCCAGCTGATTGATTCATATATTTCAGATGGCTATCCCGCCGGACGAGAAGTTTTCAACGAATACTTGTACAAGTTTGTACATACATCTGGGTTTGGGGACGCGTATAAATCATACATCGACGTTAAAAACAGTTCAGGTGTTGTTGACGTAAGATAAAACTGTTCTAAAACAATTTTGTGCCAAAGGTGCATATAATCATGCCAACAGCTTAAAAAATACAAGAATAAAAAGCTCTAAAGTATAGACTTGCTCCTACTTGACTTCTTTTAATTTGACCAGCTCAGTCGGATGCGCGTCGGACTGGTGATCAGGAGGTCGCGGGTTCGATTCCCGCCGAGTCCGGAAACATTCTTTCATGGAGATTGGTCGAGAAATTTTCTACGGTCTTTCTCTTCTTTGTGCTTATTCAATAATGTCAATTCCTGGCGAAGGAGTTTGAACAAGTACTGGTTTACCGCTTAGATGACTAAGCCTGTCCAGGAAAAGTGTGATTAGGTAAACTGACCGCGCTCGACATGACCCTATTGGTTTGAATGGGTCGTAAAACCTCAACTTAATCAGTCAAATCTTTTAATTTGATTGAATTCGTTTGTTCTAAATTAATTCAATCAAACTATAACATACAGATTGCACCATTTAACACCTTGATGTATTTGATCTGTTTAAATTTTGCCCTTTTTACTCGCTAAACCATTTTTACCATTGTTTTGTCTTTATTATCAGTTTTCCAAAATCAATACAAGGAAACATTACGCGTGCCAACATCTGCAAAATGTTACATCAGTGTGACATTCAAAAGATAACGATCAGCAAACGTCAAACATAATGTCCAAATAGCCAACGCCTTTTTAGTCATAAGATTAAGAATTGGGGACGTGGCCAAAATTCTTCTTTTATTTGCCTGTAACTCTTTCTCAGCATATTTTGATTCTTCTTGTCAGTATCTGATATATATGTACTTGTACACACTAAAGTCTATTGTTATGTTTTTTTTTTTTTGTTTTGTTTTTTTTTTCAACCAGGATCCTAGCACTTAATTTTCTTTCTGTTTGTCCGTTTCATTGTTTTTCCTAATTCTTATTACATTTTGTCATGTTGCCTCTGTAACCGAGTTGGCTAAATCGTAGATGGATATATTTAGTTAGTGACGGTGCAGTATCAAAATTTTGCGAGAAAGTTTGCGTTTCTGGTCAAAAGTAGTGGTAGGTTCTTGACACTAAAGCCCTCACCATCATTTAAAGGAATTGATACACTTTCATGGAAACGGCACTTCTTCAAATGAGTCTGATCTACGCTTCTAATGAAAAGAATGTGCTCCTTTTCAGACGGTGTGCAGGAAACAGAAAATCATAAAGATTGTCTCCCTTTTAAAAATTATATAGGGATCAAACATGGTTTTTCATACATTAACATTCGCCAGGTTCCAAGGGAGGTGTTGAAAACCGAGGCCGCAGGCCGCGGTTTTCAACACCTCCCAATGGACTGGCGAATGGTAATGCATTGAAAAACCATGTTTGGTCGCCATTATTGCATAAAAACTGAAAACATTTGCTACATTTAGCGTTATTTCTTGCACTATTTTGTTACGCCTTTTCACCGATGTCTCGCGAACGTAATTTCCACACTCAAAGTCAAGTCAAAATTTTATTATTCTCTGGTATACAAAGTATACAGCAAGAGAGTCATATGAAAATACATAATCTAGCTTTAACTAAACATCTACAGAGTAAACAATTTTAATTGGAGATAGTATCAACCATTTCGGAATATTGACCAAATTTCCTGATCAGGATGGAGGTCCTGAAAATGTTTTTTTAAGCAACCTCCATCCCTACCAGAAGTAATATCTCGGTTTATTTGTCAATATAATCTTCATTGGGAGACTAACTACCAATTTCAGCAAATTAATCTATACGTCCTAACATACCATATAACGGTTGATGATGAAATAAAATGTTAGATACAGCTGTTGGTACTTTATCGTCACTTTTGTCGACGGACAAAGAAACATATTAGAAACAGACGGCCAAATCATGTTAAACGCTTTATAAAGGCATGCATTACACGTGCCAGTACACACACACACACACACACACACATGTAACCGTGTATGTTTGTTTATATATCTGCTTTCTCCTGCATTTCTATATAACATTACCCGTTTCTACTACCTTACCGAAACGAAATGAAAGGAAGTAGTTAAGGCTATAAGAACTACATTTCCTATCTATAATATGCCTCATAAACTAATATCGGAAATCAACTAGCTATTTATTAATTTATACAAAAAGTATGCATATATTTACCAGCTATATCATACATCAAAGCTTATCATGTCATTAGGCGCACAGCGAGGGCCAAGTTCGAATGCACCGTCCGACCCCGGCCCCAGCTGCTGCCAATATAACCAGGAGACATTGTCATATGCATTGTCAAACAGCAGAGGCACAGATCAGCCAGTTTGGGTTCGCAAGCTGATCTGGGCCTTCCCGGTTCAAATCAGCCTAACATTCTTGACGTGTGGTTTCCGCTTTAATTTATTTCATGAATTAATGACCTTGGATGGGGTTGTCGTAGCCCGGGCAGACAACCCAGGCATTGACTAGACAGCACATCTACAAATCAAAGTATTATCTGTATAACCATAAAAACTTTGTTTCGCTCGAGAGCTTGTAATACCTCTTAACTTGCATTTACTGTTTTCATGATGATATCTATACATAATTTTTTAAGTTTCTTAGGTTTTGTTGTATTCATAAGTTGTTCAAATTTGAGAATGTTTGGATGTCTATAATAGTATGAATGTATATATTTTGACCTATATTCTTGAAAATGTTTACATACTAGGACAAAATGGAACTCGTCCCCTATATCATCAGTACAATATGTACATAATCTTTCTTGTAACGGTGTGCTTCTCCATCTTCCTACTTCAACCGGTAAACGATGGTTTCTTGTTCGGAAGGATAAAAAACGTTTACAGTAGTAAGATGGTATTATAGACAAGTACAGACTTTGCTCAAATTTTGTTTTAAAAAGTCTATATATGTTACTAGATGAGGAAATTTCAATTAACGCAAACCAATCTTGGATAAAAACATCCTTTATTTTTTGAATACATGCTTTTGTGAACCATTTGATATTAATAAAGCTCTGCGAATAGCAAATGCCTCCAAATCCGAGTGAGCAGATAAGTGTTTTTAAGCTATCTACCCATTGGGATTTGAGTACCTTATCATTATGTAGTGCATATATTATTTTATAAATAAAAGGCGATAACTTGTAAATTTCATCTTGTTCGGTCTGTATAAGTTTAGCCCAAAAGGATATCATTCTTGTTTGAATATCTACAGCTAATGGCATGACTCCAAGTTCACCATAAATCATAGCAGATGGTGTTGAATTTTTCAAATTAAAAATGTATTTGTAGAATCGTAACTGTACTCGTTCTAGTATATCAAGATTACCGTAACCCCATATTTCACAACCATAGAGTAATACAGGATTTACAATTTTATTAAAAAGATCAATTTGTATATCAAAAAGTTAACTTAAGCATTTTATTTTTCGTAACAGAGAAAACATTGCTTTACTTGCTTGTTCTGCGATATGTTTCTTCGTAGCTAAGAAAGAGCCACTTTGCCCCAATAAAATGCCGTGATATTTATACTCTTTTACAACTTCTATTTTTTTGTTTATCAATGTAAATTTCAAGTCATTTTTTTTCCTTCCTTGACCGAATATCATTATTTTAGTTTTTGCAGTATTTACAGTGAGTTTCCATTCTGAGCAATAATTTTCAAAAACATTAAGTGCATGCTGCATATCTAATTCATTATCACTAAATATAACTGTATCATCTGCATATAAAAGTAGAAATACTTTTAGAAAAATCAGGATTTCATCATTATTTACATTGCATGTTATTCCAGCTACTTTTTTTTGATGTAAGAAAGTCTCTAAATCATTTAAGAAAATACAGAATAGAAATGGTGACAAATTTTCACCCTGTCTGACACCTACATTGCAGCTGAAATAATTTGATACTCCTTCTGGAGTTGTAATTTTTGACTTTATGTCTTTGTATAAGTTATATATAATATTAAAACATTTTCCATTTATTTTACTTAATAATAATTTTGTCCAAAGTCCTTCCCGCCAAACAGTATCAAAAGCCTGTTTACAATCAACGAAACAGCAGTATAATTTTTTCTTACTAGACCTTACAATGTCAATTAAGCTTTTGACGATAAATAAATTATCTATCGTTGAATAGTGTTTTCTAAACCCTGCTTGAGATGATGTTATTAGGTCGTGGCTTTCGGCATATTTTGTAAGTCTATTATTAATGACGGAGGTAAATAGTTTCCCAAAACAACTAACCAGTGTTACTGACCGATAATTTTCTGGTTGTTTAGGATCACCTTTATTTTTATATATCGGTTTTATATTTCCAATAGTCCAATTTTCAAGTATAATTCCAGTATCAAATATCATATTGAAGAGTTTAACATATATTGGTAGCATATACGAAACAGTTGTTTTTATCTGTTCATTTACAATATCATCTACACCAGGTGATTTATTATTTTTCAAAGTCTTAACTGCTTGTAAAATTTCATTTTCGCTAATGATTTGATTAATTTCTTCGTTATTTTCATTATTTAATAAATTTGAGTCGTTAAAATCTTTATCATGTGAATCAGATGTTTGTGTGTTAGATGTTTTAAAGAAATTATATAAGTCATCCAATGAAGCTAAATTGTTACTATTATTTTTGCTTTGCGAATTTATTAGTTTCCAATATTTTCTAGGATCATTAATTTTTAAATTTCGTATATCTTTTATTTTGTTCTCTTTATATTTTTTATGAGTTTTAGATAAAGTTGTTTTATACTTTTTACTAACGAATTTAAAAATATTTTTATAATAGTTTGTTTTATATCTGTTGTACATTTTTCTACATTTATGGTATAAATTTCGTGTGCGAAAGCATTCAGAGTTAAACCATGGCTTTACTTTATCGTAAGTATCAGAGGGATTACTTTTTACCTCACCAAATGTTTCTTTAGAGCACGATTTGAATAAATTGCCTATATTATCAATAATTTCGTTTACATTACTTTTCGAAATATTACCGTTATTGAGCAGATTGTCCATTTGGGTTTCAATTTCTGCTGCTTTTATAACATCAAAGTTTTCAATAAAATTATCAGCCTTTCTGGAATCCCAGGCTTTTACTTTAGAATCTGGGGTGTTTTTAGTATTATTATGCTTCTTATTTATATTAATCAAAGCGTCAATGCTTAATGTCAAGGATAATGCACAGTGTGCATCTGAGTATAAGTCACAAAATTCATGGGTGATTAAATTATTTGTAATTTTAAAATTATCAACCGTTGATAAAAAATAATCCACGGTGCTCCTGTCTTTAAGTGTAACTTTCGGTTCAATGTTGTCTTGGCCTATTCTTCCATTCAGTATCAGTAGATTGTTATTTTTACACATTTCTAGTAACTGTCGTCCGTATGTATTTACAGTATTATCAGCATTGCTTCTTTCGACAGGAACATTATACAATTTCATTTTATCAAAAAGCTCCGTGCTTTCGTCTAACAAATCATTCAGTTTATTGACCTCACAGATCTTTTCATCAAACTTCATACAGTCCGGTAATGTTCCTGTTCGCGCATTAAAATCTCCAAAAAGCAAAATATGTTTGGATTCAGAACAGTACCGAAGTAACTCGCTCTGTAATTCGAGGTAAGGGTCATCAGCTACATATTTGGATCCATATGGGGGTACATATACAGTACCACATTGTATGTCGTCTTCTAATCTACAGAGGTGTCGGGAAATGGTAAATAACAAGACGAGTTTAGAATTTCTTACTTGATCAATCTTAATAAAGGGAGGGATATCGTTTTTAACAATTAAGATAATTCCACCCGACCTGAACCTCGAAATACGAGCTCTGTTATGTGAAAACACAGAATATCCAGGGATATTTATTACATCAGTATTGTCTGTTTTCGATTCCTGAATCCCAACTATGTCAAACTGATTAATCAAATTAATGAACTCAGGAAACTTCAATTTAGAAACCAATCCACACACATTTAAAGATAAAAACTTAATTTGTGCTTTTCCAGCAAATGTTGCTGAATTAGAGCAATCATTGTTTGGCGAGTAATAGTTGTCTCCCGCGCCATCCTAGGCTGTCTCTACTTCCTTAGTGTTAGCGGTCACAGTTTGACTGGAGATAGAGTTATTCATAATACCAGAATTATTTGGCATATCCCGGCCCACATTTTCAGTTGGTACTGGCCTATTATGCTCATTTGAAATAGCTGATGGTCCGTGATATATAGTATTACTGTCTACTGGCGTGGGCATCTGCATTTGGGTTTGATGTTTATGTGGAGATGATAAAAACGATATTGTCTCAGTTAAGTTCTGTGGTGTTAAATGAATAAAATGATGTTCATTCTCATCCGTAACAACATTGTCGCTCATTTCGATCACATTGTTTAAATCATTTGTCTCCGTGTCGCATTCTTTTTGTTTTTTCATTGTTATTTCTTGATCTAATGGTGATGTGGCTTTCTTTTTACCAGCCCGCTGTGGTGTGTTACATTCTTGCGAGTATGTTTCGAATCGATTGAATGTCGGAATTTCCCATGAATCTCGCTGGGTCACAAATTTCCTAGACCCAAGCCAGGAAGTTTTATTTACCGATGTATTTGTCCGAAAATCAGACCTATTTTTCTGTTGATGCCAGTTCAAATGTGGCTGGGTTTGAACTTGCTGTTGTTGCCATCGTTGTGTACCCTTGTTTCTGTAAGTTTATTTGTTGTTGTCGATCTTCATTACGTCGATCAATTCTTCGCGAAGGTCCATATCTTGACTGACTGTCGTTATTTGCATTACTATTATTTTGTGGATTATGTGACTGGTTGTCAGTTGTGTTTGGAATAAATTGCCGCCCGTTTATAAACAGTTTATCTCGGACCAATTTCACTTCATTGTTTTTGTTCTGTCTGGCTTGTTTTGCTTCTGGATATAATAACTTTCTTCTATTTTCAATTTCTGGTGGAAAGTGTTCATTTACTCTATATTGTGTTCCTATCAGAGTTCTTTGGGCGGACCTCCTAACATATTATTTGTCCTTGTAATTTGTAAATTTGGCAATTATAGGTCTTGGATACTGTTGATTTTGTTTGTATCTTCCCAGGCGATGAACCCTGTCAAATTTTATATCCATGGTTATTCTCATTTCAGACCTCAGAAACTCTTAGATTAATTCCTCACAGTCCTTTTGTTCACCCCGTCTTACATCAGATTCAGGTATTCCGCTAAATATTAAATTTTCACGCATGGTTCTCCATTGGATATCAATTAATTTTTCCTCGGTTTGAGATTGTTTAGTTTCCAAGTGACTTTGACTTTCTTCAAGTGTGTTTACTCGGTCCATTAGGAACTTTATTTGTGATTCAGTTTCATTGTTTGTAGATGTTATTCCATCACATATGTCACTATAAATTTGAATACTTCTTTCATAATCATTCATTTTTGTTTGCAAGGATTTCACATCATAGTTCAGTGTGTCAACTTTATTTGTTGTTTGAGTCAAAGTTTGTTTAAACGAATTTAACTGGCTCATTTGGGCTTCCATATTTGTCATTCGTTGGTTCTGATTTTCAATTTTAGACTCAATAGCTTGCCACAGTTGATTTTGACCCTCACGTTGACCTTGAATACTCTGCAGTTGCTGGCTCAGATTTTGTATCATATTGACAGCCCATGAGGGCGTTGTGCTACACTCGGTGTTTGTATTTAAGGATTGCTGAGTTTCATTCAATCTATCGCTATGTCTACAATTATGTTGGTAATTCTGCTGTGAGTATTGATTTTGTGAAGTTTGCATATTTTGTTCAGTTCGTCTTGGTACTGGCATACCAGAATCCGGTATGTTACTGTTATTTGGGATTTTATTATTCGTGGTATTTAAATGATGTACCATATTTGGGCCCACTGCTGTATTCAGTTGCTGGGGACAGTACTGACCATACAAAATTTCCATCGACTGTCTTACAATATCACTAGAGCCTGCCCTTGGTCCTTGAACATTCGATGTTGGAGGTGGTGGTATAACAAAACTTCCATTTGGCTGAGATACCGAGGGTGAAGGTGAAGTGTTATTAAAATTCATTGTTGAATTAGTTTGGCTACTGTTCTGGTTATTTTGGATTTTCTGTTTAGGTGACCGTTGTTTTCTATTCCCTTTAGTCATAGTAAATGTGATTTTGTCTGCTTATATGTACTCGCAGCTATCAAGTCCCATCCTAATAAACTCGGTTGGCAGAATGGGGATCGTTCATAATAATGATAGCTGTTCATAAGAATATATAGCATAACCAGCATAGGTTGTTTCCACAGTTGTGTTCTGTGATTCAAAGTTATTTGTAAACAGTATCGCCTATTGCAGTTCCTTCAACATATTCAGTATCTCTAATCATGCGTGACGAAATTTCGGTCATGTGGCGTACTACTTTTTACTCACTGCGAAAATAAGAAAAGAAAGGCCTCCAGGGCAGTGTTAGTTGGACGCATACAACATAACGTGTATTCCTTTGTTCTCTATTGTTACTGTTATTGAAATTATAGAAAATTCATATATGTAATAAATCGAAGTTGTTTTGCCATTATTGTTACACTATCCTTTCATATAAGCTTCAAACTATTATCACACTCAAAAGTTTTATTAAAGTCCTAGCAGAAATTAATTTAAATGCCACAAAAATGTCCCTTTAATTTCATTCAACTTTCGTAAATATCACGTGACTCTACTTCCACAGACTATGCACGTTCTAGGGCCGGGCAGTATACATCTCGTAACGGCAGGAAATATGTGGCCCCGGTACGATCATACTGAAAGTTGCGCAGCTGTGCATTAACAGCGCGTGAATTGCCTTGTTAATACACGGCTTTTCGCCGGTAAATGCACGGCTGTTAATAACGTGCGACACTGATTTTTATGCAATAATGGCTAATAATCCACCAAGTGTATTTATGTCCTCTTGAACTGCCGGCGATTTGCGGCCAAATTCTTTACTGACGATGTGGTTTGACCATCCCTTCTTTTGCCTGAAATCGGTGCGGTACATTTCTTTGCAACCACATATGAACAGACAATGCGCTGTTGTATAGTGGGTTCGAAAACCAAGCAACCGTTCTTCCGTTTATGCTTCCGTGCTTCTTTCTCTACATTTTAAAGATGAAAGGTTTGCATTATAGTTTCCTGAGCAAATTATGAAGCTAGATTTCTCCAATTTTGTTGACGGGTAGACAAGAACGTATTCTGTCGTGGAGATGGGAATAAACTGCATGACTCTTGTTTACCATTTATAATATCTCTGTTTCTTTCGCTACCTATTCTAAGATTTAAATATATTGCTACATTTTTCTCGGTTAATCTGAAAGCCAGATTATTCAAAGTTGGTAAATCAATAGATTTAACTTTTGAAGGATTGAAAAAGGGCTTTTGGGACTTTAATTTTCACATTCGCCTTATTTCCATGGTTTGGAGACTGAACCATCATGTCAGTTTCCCAAAAAACTAATCACCGTATTCTTTTCTTGAACCGCATTAATTAGGGCCTTTAAATGTCAACTGTCCATCACGAAAACATACCTATATAATTTTGACCCCCTTAAACCCCACTTTTATATAGTAAAACTGGGGTTTACAGGGGTATACATTATTTTTCTTATTTCTGCTCAAAAACACAGATTGTGGGTACCCGTTAGAACCGCCTGGGCGAGGCGGTTCTAACGAGTGCCCACAATCTATGTTTTGAGCAGAAATATGAAAAATATCAGCGTTTTTTATCTGAAAATTTTCAATTATTGGAGGTGATTTTTCTATATATTTGAATAGGTGTGTTTTCGTAATGATTAGATAGTAAACTGAAAGAAGCCCCTAATATCTATTTGTTATGCATTTTGCTTTATTTTTGATCATGATGATCGTCATTTTTGTACAGGTTTCTCTGCAACTGATCAAGCTTGGCTTTTCAAACTATGACAAGCTTTGACAGCAAATTAATGAGTCAAACTGAGAAATTGAAACTCGAATAAAGCTACTAGCAGCCCTAGTTAGCGAATGAAATAACAAACACTTGCGTATTAGTTTAACTGAGTAACTTTGGAATGACGATATGATTTCAGAATTTGAAGATAGTCAAGCAAGTCTTGGTAAGATGTAAACCCCAAATTAAAGGAAAGTCTAATCAAAGTATTGCTTGATGTTTGAGAGTGTAAGATGCGCGTTTCAAATGGCTGCTGCAACTGCGATAAAAATTTATATGCAGCATTTATGCTAAATAAGAAAAAAAAACATAATCTGATCAATGTCAGATATATATAATTCTTAGCCACAGCTCTAGATTAGGCGCTTCTTCGACCAACTTTTTTTATTTTTGTATATTTGGGTTCATTAGAATCGCCATGCCAGAAATAAGAAACGCATTCACACTTCTCTCGCTACCCTTCTTATTTCTAATTTTAGTGGACTATATACAGAATGCAGATACTAGTTGACAAGGACCCAGAGGTAAATGATCAAAGGCTTAGAGATATTCGGCGTATAGCAGACAATGCCGGTACAGACGGTACATGTTTTGCCTATGGAGAATTGTTTGTTACGACAGAGACAATCGAGGTAAGACGAAGTATCCTCTTACTTGAAAATTTTAGGCGATCGGCAAGTTATTCTAAAAGCTTTAATAACCATACAGAGAAAACAATTCTCTTATTAGTAATTTTTCAATGCATTTTAAATGCACATGTAATTGATATAATAATACATGGGTGCTCTTTTATGAATATGCTGGCAGAAACATAAGCACAACGCCTTATCAGATATGCAGTCTACTACAGCCCAGATCTGTCTGAAAAATTTGACTAGGTGTTTCGTTGTGGGCTTACAGAATAATTGATAACTGTTGAACATGGATAAATACGGAAGACACTTATTGGACTGATCGACATGCTCAGGTTTGATCTGAGTCTTCGCTGGGCGCATATAAGATATACTTTCTTACGTTGCGGTTCGTATACTTAAATTGGTTTTGTATTAAGTATCGGTTAAGAACAATGTTTCTAACAAAATTATGCAGATACACAAGCTGTTCTAGATCCGTGCTGTGCAGACATTGTAATATTATAATATGTAACGCGGGTTTTAGGTCATGCAATGAAGGCATTAGAAAGCATTTCTTTCGAATTATAATTTGCTTAGATTTTCAATATTGTTTTCTAGAAACAGGGCTTTACATCTATGGAGACGATATGTATGCGATGTTAAACCCCGTTCTCCACAAAAACTAAAACCTAATGCAAACTGTTAAGTATTGCTAACACACGTTGTTTAATGTGGTTCCAGGGCATTTATATTCCAGACGATAAGCATTAAGTTGTAGCATTGTTGGTAATACATATTATTATTGCATAAAACGCAGTGTTACACGTTATTTACAGCCGTGCATTAACCGGCGAAAAGCCGTGTATTAACAAGGCAATTCACGCGCTGTTAATGCACGGCGGCTACGTAACTTTCAATATGATCGTACCGGGGCTACAGATTTGCTGCCGTTACGACGTGAGTACTGCCCGGCCCTAGAACGAGCATAGTCCGTGGAAATTGCATTCGCGAGACATCGGTGAAAAGGCGTAACAAAATAGTGCAAGAAATAATGCGAAATGTAGCAAATGTTTTCACTTTTTATGCAATAATAGCGATCGAACATGGTTTTTCAATGCATTCGCCAGATCCCTAGGGAGGTGTTGAAAACCGCGGCCTCCGGCCTCGGTTTTCTACACCTCCCTCGGGACCTGGCGAAAGTTAATGCATGAAAAAACATGTTTGATCCCTATATTAATGAAGTTACCTAGCAAAGGCTGCAATCACGAAATATTGCCTTCCCAAGAAAATGAGATGGGGAACAAAAACCAATACAAGACAATACCAACAATCGAGATATACGAACAAAGACGAGCTGTACCAGAAACCCACATCTTGGTAAGATCAGCAGAAATCTACTTAGATAGGGCTTAAACTCGGTGAACTCAAGCGAAACCATGCTCTTTATTTTGATGCCGTTCCAATTTACAGATATGCATTCAGCTCCTCATAAAGAAGTTACATTCACGTTTGATGTTACTCCATAATGCATGTCCTCCGAAGCATCAAGATGATAAGTGTACTTCCAGTTTATACATTTACCAGATTAATTCACATTGTAACGGTTAAAAGAATATGCATTAAATGATACCTAATGCCTTATTAGAGATATAGATGGAGAAATACGGCTTATCGTTAAGAAACGACCACATAAAAATAAATAGATAAACACACAAACACGCATGCACGCACGCGCGCGCGAGCGCGCACGAAACATCAGGATATGTTATCACTTAATTCGAACTGTATGTACACTTTTCCTCGTCTCATTACTCATAGCTTTATTAGGACGTCTGTCGTTCATATAAGTCGCGAACAATACAAAGCAAGCAGACAATACATTGTCAGTCGCCACACGGCACACCGTTTTTTTTTTTTTTTTTTTTTTTTTGTTTTGTTTTTTTTTTTTTTGTTTTTTTTTTTTTTTTTTTTGCTTGCTGAAATGAGACAAATATGTATATGTTATTTTTTATTTAATACATGTATGTTATGTATTTCAGTATCTAGACAGAGAATTGATTAGAAATTTCCTTCTTGCTGGTCTAGCTGTGTTTGTGGTTGTGTTGCTCTTGGTTGCTGATCTACGGTCAAGCTTCTTTGTCCTAGCATGTGTTATGTTTACTACGGTAAGGCTATTATCGTAGAAGGTTTAACATTGTCTACACTGAGTTTCAGAAATGCCTTCTTCTTAAAATGTTGACATGTTCATTGCTGCAAAACAATGGGGTCTGGCAAAGACCACAAACCAGTGCAGATCGTGTTAGGAGGGTCGTAACGAGCTGTCTCTCGTCTGAATCTGCACTGTTTGCAAACATATTATCTTGGTCTGCAGAGCTAAAATAGATAAATAGATAAAATCATTTCTCTTGTCATCAATTTTTGTAGAGGTTCTGTTATTATATATTAATAAGCTTGATTCCTAAACCGGGGCCACTCTATCAGAGACATTATCCTTCTTTAGCTTTTCTTTTTGATAAGTATTATCTACCGTTTGATAAAGGAAAACAATTACAAAATCGATAATCTGTTTAAAGCTAAAGACTTACATTAGCTGAAAAAATTGATGCAAATTTTATCCAAATCGGCTGAAAGTTAGGAAAGTCATGGGTATTTGAAGATTTCAAACAAGGCTGTTATGGGCGCCGCCATTTATATTTTGTGAGTGTTTCCCTTTAAACTTATTACTTATCAATATTTGATTAGTCTCTACTCTATTGACATCACTTGGAAAGACCAGTTTGGCTTCATTATTCATTCTAAATAAAAATATTCTGCTCTGACTGACCATACCTTATTGGATCTTACTGGTCATTTATACTTCAGTATTTGGTGCTCATATATTTATTCTAAAATTAAATCAATTAAATTTAAGTTTACTATCAAACATTTAATTTATTCTTTCCACTGCAGAATTATATTTATTGATATTTCACAACAACATTGTGAACTCGATGGCGCGCCATCGCATATCCCCGTGCCAGCGCCATCACATATCTCCGCATACATCAAAATTCCAAATGTGTTCCTCTAGTCCTCATCCACAGGGCTATTACCTGTGACAGTTTCAAGGTTCTAGCTCAAAAAGCCTAGGAGGAGTTGTGTGACAATCAAAACAAAGGACCCAAAATCCTATTTCTTGACCTCTGGTCACCCCAAGACATGCCCCTGGGGCAAAATGTTTGGACCACTGTATTTTACTCTTCATTACCTTCGATTTGATATGCAACATGACTATGTTTGTAAAAAATGGATTTTGGACCCTTCAGAGCTACGCCCCCATGGCCTTGCCCTAGGGTTTACATCAAAATTCCTAATGTGTTCTTCCAGTCCTCATCCATAGGGCTATCGCCTGTGAAAGTTTCGAGATTCTTGCTTAAATGGTCTAGGAACAATGGTGTGACATTACAGACGGACGTACGGACGGACAGGGGTATCACGATATCCTCGCTTTTTCTTCGAAAAGCGCGGAGATAATGATTTAAAAAGTTTTGAACGTGAAACGATTTGAAAATCTGCAACCAAACTATGTCCCCTAATTTGCAGCCGATTTACTATAGGAACGCTGAATACAATAGATTAAAAAAATAAATACAGTAAAACAGTAAAACATTTGGTGCAAAAGGACTTATAGTTACTATAAAAGATCCGCAGTGAATCATGGCAAACATTTGCATTTTTTGTTTTATGCTATGGAAAAAAAAAAAATAAATAAATAATGAACAACTTCGTTAAAGGTGTCAGAGGCAGAGTAAATATCTGAAACATTGACTATGGTAACAAGATGATATGTCTTTAAACAATTACGTTTTTAAGCATTTCATAAAATGTTGGGTAACTTCAACTTAACACCGTTGTTTTATGGATTTTTTTTTTTTTTTTTTTTTTTTTTTTTTTTTTTTTTGTGTGTTTTCCCTTGGGAATCCTGTCCTTACTTTTCTTGGTCCTTTATTTTTAGTTTGTTGAAATAGTCGCAAAATATGCAAAGGTGATTGCTTTTTCTTCAAACAGAGAATGTCGTGCTCAGTTTGCTCATCCTGCACAGTTATAGCTGGTCCTTTTCCAGCGGGCCAACAACGTTGAATAGTCGATTCAACATTGACGTTGAATCAACGTTGAATTGACATTGTTTCAAAGTTGTGTGCCTGTTGGGTCTCTGGTTCAATAATGTATTCACAGTGTCCCATGATTTATATTAAAATCTGAAGCTATTTTTAGTAAATTCTGCGGGAAATATAACCTATAATTTCCAGTAGGTATTATTTCCTTTAGAACGCTATCACGCCACACAAAAAAGTGTAGATGACGTAACGTCGCAAAACTTTTTGACGTTATTTCAAAGAGCGTAAAACAGAATCCGAAAAGAAAGCAAACTAGAGCAGGTTGATGGCGCACCATCGCATATCCCCGCGCCAGCGCCATCGCATATCCCCGCGCCAGCGCCATCGCATATCCCCGCGCCAGTGCCATCGCATATCCCCGCGCCAGTGCCATCGCATATCTCCCTGCACATCAAAATTCCAAATGCGTTCCTCTAGTCCTCATCCATAGGGCTTTTACCTGTGACAGTTTCAAGGTTCTAGCTAGAAAAGCCTAAGAGGAGTTGGGCGACAATAAAACAATAGGACCGAAAATCCTACTTTTTGACCTCTAGTGACCTCAAGACATGCTCCCGGGGCAAAAGTTTTGCACCACTGTATTCTACTCTTCATTATCTTCGATTTGATATGCAACATAACTATGTACAAAATTGATTTTGGACCCTTCGTGGCCACACACCCCTGGCTCTGCCCCCAGGGGTTATATCAAAGTTTCGAATGTGTTCCTCCAGTCCTCGTCCATAGGGCTATCGCCTGTGAAAGTTTCGAGATTCTAGCTTAAATGGTCTAGGAGCAATGGTATGACATTACCGACGGACGGACGGACGTGGTGTATCACAATATCTCCGCTTTTTCTCCGAAAAGCGCGGGGATAAAAACATTTTATGACATGTAATATATATTAATACACACTGACTTTAAAATGCAGGAAATATTTCCCTCGATACATGCAAATCGATAAACAAACTCGTGCTCTGCACTCGTTCGTTTATCGAATTTGCAAATCTCTGGGGACATATTTCCTGTATTTTAAACTCAGGGTGCATTAACCTCTATATATTGTAATCATTTAATGTTTATGATTAGGATTTTATGTTTTAGGTATGTCTAGGCGGAACAATGCAGCTAGCTAATTTTCTGATGGATGGGAACATCGTAATTATGACCACATTCTGTATTGGTTTGTCAGTGGATTTCTCAGCCCATATCGCCCATATGTTTATGACTGTCAAAGGTACCCGAAACGGTAAGCCTTCTTTCCAATAGCCAATACGCATTTGTTCTCATATATACGTTTTAGCACTTTGCAGGTTAAACCATCGAATGAAAATTACAAAACAGAGATATTTATGCCTCCAACCGGAAAGAGTTGGGAGGGTATATTGCTTTGGACGTCCGTCCATCCGCTCGTCTGTTTGTCCATCCGTACGCTTTTGAGACCTAATACCTTTGGACAATGTATGCCAGGTTTTTGAAATTTCATATATGCATTGCTTATTAAAGATTAACAGGCCCGTATTTTTGTTCTTTACTCTCAGATTCATCATGGTGGAGTTACGTATCTTTTCAGTCTTAGGCATTTTAGCAAATGAAAATCTTGTAAACAAAATATCTAAGCAACCATTTGATTTAGGTTCATGAAATTTTGCAAGCAGTTTAGAACCATTGTGTAGATGACTTGATCAGTTGTAGTGAGGTTTCGTAAATATTTGATCAAATTATGACCCTTTTCTAGTTTTAGGTATTTTAGCACGGTAAACGCTTGTAAGCAAAATATCTCCTTAGATTTGTAACATTCTGCAGGCAATCAGGAATCACTGTGTAAATAACCTAATTTGGTTTTAGCGAAATTTTATAAATATCTGTCTAATTATGCCCCCTTTAAAACTGAAGAATTTAGTATTTTAGCGACCTCTCATATCTTTGAGACAATATATGCTGGAGTTTTGAAATTCCATATATGCAATGCTCTTTGAAAACTTAGCAGATCCGTATTTTTTTTTTCTTTTCTGGCAGGTTCTTCACGACGGAGTTACGTCCCTTTTCAGATGAATAAGACTTGACATTTCATTCAATTTTTTTCCTTCGAAAACCATTTGAAAGAAATGTCGTCTTGGTTTTTTTTTTCTTTTGTTTTTTGTTTTCTTTTTTTTTTGTTTTTTGTTGTTTTTTTTTTTCTTTTATATATACTTCTTTGTTTAAAGCGGTTTCAGCATTTGAAGGTGTTACAGATTTAGTCGCTTGACTTTTCTATTTTCAGAGCGAGCGCAGAAAGCCCTAGAAAACATAGGTCCTGCTGTTTTCCATGGAGCAGTTTCATCATTTATTATTGCAATAGTCCTTGTTCGGGCTCAAAGCTACACCTTATATGTTCTTTTCTGTGTATGTATTTGCTTTTTTCTTAAAATTGTAAATAATCTTTTTCTTTGACTCTGTATCCGTTAATTTAATCACGAAAACACGCCTATGTAATTTTGACCCCATTAAACCCCACTTTTATATAGTAAAACTGGGGTTTACAGGGGTATACATTATTTTTCTTATTTCTGATCAAAACATAGATTGTGGGTACTCGTTAGAACCGCCTCGCCGAGGCTGTTCTAACGAGTACCCACAATCTATGTTTTGAGCAGAAATATGAAAAAATATCAGAGTTTTTTATCTAAAAATTTTCAGTTTTTGGAGGTGAAAGTTTCTATATATTTGAATAGGCATGTTTTCGTAATTAGTTATTTTAAGTGTTTTTTTTTTTTTGTTATTGCGGTACACGTAAATTTCGAATCTTCTAGGATTATCAAAACCAGTGCCTTGTTTTAACCCATTTGTATCTGGCGTCCCCCACACCCCACCAAAACAAAACGGACTTGGTAAATAGTGTAGACCCAGATCAGACGCCGCAGAACGCGGCGTCTGATCAGGATCTACACTATTTGCATTTAATACAGGAATTTCTATACAAAGTGTAATAATAAAAACTAACCTAATATCTCTACAGTTGGAAATGGAATTGTCCTAAGAGTTGAGGTAGAAGAATCCAATTGACATAAATGGGTTAAATATATGAAATTGGCTTTATATCCAGGTGCCCTTATTTCTATATGTTCTGCAGTCCAAAACGATATGTTTGTACATACATGTACCACTTGGCAGTCGTGAGCATACTTCGGTGTCTACTCTTAAAGAGACAAAACTGACGAGAGCTCTTTACAATAAATCTCAGTTTTTAGGCAAAGCATATGTGCTCGGCATACAACGGTGTTCATGTCACCAGAAGAACATCTTATAGAAAAATTTAGTCTAGAGCATATTCAAGCAGTAACGTTGCTCAGTTCATATGCGCTGGCTGATTAGGGCCTTGTTGTCCGCAAATTGCATAAGGGCCCTTTTTGTTAGTTCCACATCATTTGATAATGAATTCATTTGATGACCATGTTACATTTTCCCACTTTACTATAGTTTGAATTTACAGTCTATTTTCGATTTAGAACTGATAACTTGTAATTTTTAAATACTTTTTGATTTTGTCATATCTTTTATGTAGACCACTTCTTGTTTTTCAGACACTCACAGCTATTATGCTTTATGGACTTTTTGCCGGGCTCTGTCTGTTACCCGTAGTTCTCAGTCTTATAGGTCCGGATCCCTATCCAGACGCCCAAAACATCACATCCCAGACATTCCGCCATAAATGGCACGCAAGTAAACTGATGGAATCAAGTGAAATCTGGACAATTCCAAGACCTAAAATGGTATGTGTAAACATCAATGCCACATTATAATAAACGTGAGAAAAATGTGTACATCTCAGTAAATACACGTACCATTTGGTATGTGTATTTACTACGTGTGCCCTTTTCTCACGTTGTACACAATGTTGCATTGATGTTTACTCTTACTCAGTTTTGAGTAAAGCCATGGCGACGAGAATGTAGAAGCTTGTACTTTTGTGTCGCAAAAGAGCAACAAATAGATATACAACAAACACTTGTATAATACGTATATCTTGACAAATATTTATAGAGCATATTTTGAAGAAATGAATTTACTTAAAGGCAGCATATTCCTCAGAAGTAGACATTTTTATCTAAGAAAGGTTTAATAAATTGATATATGGTATTTATACGATCATAAAATGTGGCATCTGACAGCCTGAAAAATTTCAGTTAGTCTCTCGTTTATGAACCGGATCAAAAATGAAACGATTTTTTATCGTTTATATGTGAAATAATGTTGGTAACATTAATTCAGAGATACGATAAAACAATCATTTCATTTTGGATCCAGTTCAAGAACGCGGGGCGAAGTGAAATTTTACAGGCTGTCAGATGTCACATGTTATTATTGTATTTATACTATGTATCAATTTGTTAAACATTTCTTTTTGAGGAATATGGAGCCTTTAACAGAGCCTGCTCACAGATTTTATCGCGTGTAAAACGTCAATCTGATTAAAACCAGATCTGATCAACAAGATCTGAGGAAGACCAATTAAAGGTCACTATCAAATAACATCGGGGAAACCGAAACGTCCATTTTAAGACTATATTGACAGCCAGTCAGATCGTGTTTTGTGTATCGATTCGCTTTGATTTACAAAATGGCTACCATTACGAAAACACGCCTATTCAAATATACTGAAAATTTTAGCACAAAAAAATGAAAATTTTCAGTTAAAAAATCCAAATATTTTTCATATTTCTGCTCAAAACATAGATTGCGGGTACTCGTTAGAACCGCCTCGGCGAGGCCTGTAAGAAAGCCTTTGATTGCAAATTTTCTGACATCATATTGAATGGCAAAGTTAAAATTTTACCAAACATCTTTCGGGCGTTCGTGCTTATGTTTTTCCAATAAAGAATATCCGTACAGAATACTATAGGATACTTTTGTAAGTCTTAAACATGCATGTTGAGGGGAATCCCCGCGCATTTTTTCATGTCCATAATTTCAAAACCTTTGTGGATGAACTATACTGGGTAAGAATGTATGAAGACCAAACATAACAATTGAGGTAATTTCCGCAAACTAAAATATTAATCGAAACTCCAGAAAATACACGCCGTTTTACAAAACGCGACAACAAGTTTAAACAATCTATGCTAATTCATATTCAGACATCAACTGTACATATTAATTTATCGCGAGTCTGGTATGTATTGGGTATATTTTACCTGTTAGTATATAGATGTTTACTGAACGATTAAAAGAACTTACAGTTGCTTGGCAAAATTCTAAAAGTCTCATGCAAAATGCATGCGTTTCTCCAAAATGCAATTACTATCGCATTGCTATACTGTGATTTTGTATGAACCAAACACCAGCTTTATATATATATATATATATATATATATATATATATATATATATATATATATTATATATATATATATATATATATATATATATATATATATATATATATTACTCAGCCGTATATCTTTCCGATTGTAGGTTTATGGGGTTTTTTTTTTTGTTTGTTTGTTTTTTTGCAAGATACAGGATTTTTTTTTCAAGATACAGGACTTGAGAAACCCGACTATATGCATTGCACCGTAGATACATGCTTTTTTATGCTGATCAGGGTCTAGACTGTTTCACCATTGGTATTTGATTTGTTCCTCTTTGGAACAATGATTCCAACAAGATTCAAACATGGAAAAGTCCACATAAGAAACTCGAGGATGAAATGGTTAAAGTTCTTAACGCTTGTCCTGCTGAAAAAATTAAGATGACATGCCTATTTCTAATTTTCAGCCAATCAGGTTACTTGACCCAGATTGTTGACAAATATTCATATAGTTAATGGCAAACAGTGCAGATCCAGATCAATTGGCTTCTTCAGAAGCCAACTGATCTGGATCTACACTGTTTGCAAAGGCAGTGTATATCCGGGTTCAGCAGGACACGGGTTAATACATTCTTTTTCTCTTGCAGAAGACTACGGATGATGCCAATCCATCGGAGATGACCGATGATGAGCCCGGAATGACAAACATGGCATTCACGGATCCACGATAAAATCTTGAAGTAAAAACAAACATTGTGAGTCACAAAATTTGCATATAGTATTGTTGGAGTAAGGCAAAAGAATGAAATAAACTAAACTGGTTTAAGCTTCCGAGTCGTTGTTTTTTTCTACTGGCCGTTCCAAGGCGGTTCCTCTGTTGTTCTTCTTTATTTGTGTTTTGGTGGTTTCGATATGTGGCGTTTTGTTGTCATTATTTGTTCTTCATCTCTCCCTCTTTTGGTGCCTCAGAATGGCTGTGCTTCAGGGGAGGCAACGTGAGAAAACGTATATTTTGACATGTGCGCCCAAATGAAGACTGATCAGCGCAGGCTCTGATCAGCCTGCGCTGTCTGATCAGAGTTTTCGGTATTCGCATGAGGAAACTATTCTTGGTTATCCAAAATGCGCCCATAAAGATTCTGGTCAGACTGCACAAATGCGCAGGTTCATCACGTAAACATGCCTATATAATTTTGAACCCCTTAACTTTTATGTAGTAAAACTGGGGTTTACAGAGGTATACATTATTTTTTCTTGTTTCTGCTCAAAAACATAGATTGTTGGTACTCGTTAGAACCGCCTCACCGAGGCGGTTCTAACGAGAACCCATAATCTATGTTTTGATAAGAAATACGAAAAATATCAGAATTTTTTATCTGAAAATTTTCATTTTTTGGTGGTGAAATTTTCAGTATATTTGAATAGCTTGTTTTCGTAATGGACCTAAAAAGTCACTGGGGCACATGTCCGAAGGTACGGTTATATGTGTTTTAAGGAGTTATGGTGTCCGGAAAGTCATCGTTATATAAGATGACAATTTAGTATGATGTTTACACTTATTTAGCGTAATTTGATTGGTCGAGAGTATTTTGAAAACAGCATTTATACTTCGATAAATCCACCGAGCAGGAATCTTGGAACTATTTTCTTCTCGCAAATTTCTAAAATGAGCCATTGTATCCATATTTGCAACATAAACATGATTTATTTTGGATTATAAGAAATTGATTTTACTTTTATTGATTTATCGACGTGTAAACTCCGGCGAATCACTCACAAACTTAACATAAAGCCATTCGGCCTTTATTCAGTTTGTGAGTGATTTGCCGGGGTTTACACATCGATAAAATAGTAAAAAAATTACATTCATTCCCGTAATACGATAGTACCGTTACTTCGTACATACAGTAAAACGATGGCGTCATTGTTTCTCAGCAGATTCTACTTTTCCATAATCATCCTAAATATTCGACAATGACGTAGCCAGAACGGAATTATTTTTACGCACATCCAGGAAAAATCTTGACAAAATCTGCAAAGTATCACTTCCAAATAGGAGCTACTCTTGAAGGAAAGAATTTGCTCCCAGAGGGAGCAAATTCTTTCCTTTAAGAGCAGCTCCTATGGTTAAAAAACAATGGATTTGGTAGTTTAAGTATCCTTATTGCAATATTTTTCTTAGGCATGTTATGCGCATGCGTAATGTGCGTAATGATCGCTACACTGTAACATCTTACCGTACTTATCCTGAAATTTTAATAAATTCATATAACTGGACGGTGGTGTTTTTAAAGTGACAACCCGTGCAGACCCTGCTTAAACTGTTCTTAAGGAACAGCTGATTTCGGCCTTTACTGTTTGCCTGTCAAATATTTACGGTAAATACGACACACAAGGTTACAGTAAGCAAAGCATCCGAAACGAATGCGAGATTTTTTTTATATTATATTTGATTTAACAATATGTCTCTCGCCCAATATAAATATGAACTACTGGCAATGTAGTCTTAACCAACAAACGACATATTAGTGACATTTTTGTTATTTTTCAGAACAAAATAAGGCCTGAAATTCATTAGAATAGTCTCCTTTATTTCATTTAATTTGTCTCCACAGTTCGAATGAAAACTCAAGCCCTATTTTTGCATGAAAAAATAAGAAAATATTTTAAAACGTCGCCTGTTATTATTTACAGTGATAGGCAGGCAATCTCCTTTCAACATCACATTCTCTTTGAGCCGCTGGCGCTGAGATAAGCTCGGGCCCTTTTCCGTCAGCGGTCTAATAAACAAAATTGCTTACTTAACCCTTGTTCTGCTGAATAAATTAAGATGCCATGCCTACTACTAATTTTCAGCCAATGAAGTTACTTGATCCGAATTGTTGCTATAAATTCCAATATTTAATGGCAAACAGTGCAGATCCAGATCAGTTGGCTTCTTCAGAAGCCATCTGATCTGGATCTACACTATTTGCAAAGAAGCCATCTGATCTGGATCTACACTATTTGCAAAGGCAGGGTATATCCGGGTTCAGCAGGACAAGGGTTAATTATTTCTGAGTTTTTAAGCACAACTTTATACAAGAAAAGGTTTAGAAAAAAAGAAATAAAATAAACAACAACAAAAACATATGCCCCCCACCCCCACACACACACCCATGCACACACAACCTGAGTTGTTATTCTTGTAGGCAACATTTTGACTTGTCTTGTTCTACATTTCCACCAAAAATCATCAAAATATTCCAAAGGGTATTCGACTTACATAGCGGACACGAAATCAAATTCTAACACAAGATGGGGAGATAACTCGAAAAGTAGGAACGACAGAGTTGTCATTCTTGTACACAACACGTCGTCTTATCCTGTTCTACATTTCTAATAAGTAAAATTTAAATAATCCAAAGGGTATTGGAGTTACAGAGCGCACATGAAATCAAATTCAAACACAAGAAGGTGTGATAACTCCAAAAGTAAGAAAGCCAGAGTTTTCATTCTTGTACGCAACACGTCATTTCTTCCTGTACTACATTTCTACTAAGTATTATTAAAATATTCCGAAGGGTATTCATGTAACAGAGCGGACACGAAATCAAATTCAAGCACAAGAAGGGGAGATAACTCCAAAAGTAAGAAACCCAGTTGTCATTCTTGTACGGGACACAACGTCTTGTCCTGTTCTACATTTCTACCAAGTACCATCAAAATATTCTGAAAGGTATTTGAGTTTCAGAGCGGACACGAAATCTATTTCAAACAAAACAAAGGAAGATAACTCCAAAGTAAGAAAGCCAGAGTTGTCATTCTGTACGCGTCACGTCGTCTTGTCCTGTTCTACATTTCTAATAAGTATCATAAAATATTCCAAAGGGTAGTGAACTTACAGAGCTGACACGAAATCAATGCACATTCACTGTCAAATATAATAAAGGGAGATACACCAAAAGTAAGAAAGGCAGAGTACTTTTTCATTCGTTTACGCGATACATCGTCTAGTCCTGTTCTACATTTCTACCAAGTATCATAAAAATTTCCAAAGGGTATTCGACATACAGAACTGACACGAAATCAATGCATAATCACTGATTAGTAAGAAAGCCAGAGGTGTCAATCTTATTTGCGTTACGTCGTCTTGTCCTGTTCTACATTTCTACCAAGTATCATCAAAATATTCAAAAGGGTATTCAAGTTACAGAGCGGACAAGAAATTATACACCGACGCCGACGCCGACGATGACGCCAACGCCAACGGGATCCGTCGTCCCAAAAATAATATGTTCCCTCACTCTTCGGTGGTGGTGGTGGGGGTGGGTCGGAGGGAGGGGAGGGGGGGAAACATAATAAAACGCTGCATTATTTAGAAAAGTGGTTGAACTAGTTGCAATCGGTGGAGACTCTGATCAGACGCCGCGTTCTGCGGCGTCTGATCTGGGTTCAAATGTATTTATTTTAAACCATTTATTGTAGACCCAGATCATATGCCGCAGATCGCGGCGTCTGATCAGGGTCAACACTGCATGAATTTAACACAGGAATTCCAATAAAACATAATAAAAATTAACAAGTCAACCTTTGTGCTGGAAATGGACTTGTCCAAGAATTGAGGCAGAAGTGTCCACTCGGCATAAATTGGTTAAACTCATATGGAATTATGGAAGAAAGATATAATGTCACAGTATGCCATAAAAATGCTTCATGTAGTATTCAAAAGTCCAAATCAAAGTCGGAAGTGAGTTAAGAAGATGTTTCTAAGATGAAGTACATATTTAGAGAAGTCGCAATTTCTTTTGAAACCCGTTTGTATGCAGCTGTTATAGCTCGCTCGCTGCCGCGGGCTACCCCATGCGGCCCAGACCAAAGGCTTGCGCGAGCAAGTTCTCTGGTACAACACACGCAACGTTTTGTTACCGGCAAACCAAATCGGAAATAAACACTTTGTTTGCAGTGTGTAGAGTTCTCAATGTGGCAGACATATTTGTATTTGCCGGGACCAACTGGGCAAATACCAAAATTTTAACGGTATAGCTTGCTCTTACTTTGATGTTTTGGACGAATTTTGGCCCGCATACTCCATAGGCCCTTAAAGTTGAAATGTATATGAAGAAGTCTTACCTCTTGTCATTCATTACTAATATAGAGAGCTCTATATAGAACCTGAATGTCTATGGAAAACCCCGGACAAAGTTTTTCTCTAATCTACTGGGCAAAGCATAGTGCATTGCGAGCTCGCCTATTTTCATATTAATGATGTTACCACGCTTGTACTTGCACATGTCAGTTATACGAATAAAATATTGTTGCGTGATCGAGGGTTCACGGGTCCGCAGGCCTTCCACACACCGCAAGATTTACTAGCGGATGAGAGCTCAAGCTGGTCTACAGCAAAAGTCCCAGCCGCTTGATAGATGCGCTAAACTCTGAGAATTTAGGCCTCTTGGAGAGGGGATTTTTGGTGAACTCCAGATGAAATGATTGCATGTAAATAAAGATGGTTGGGTTCTGTTCTGTTCAGTACTTCATACATTCTGTTCTATTCTGTATTCATTCTACTATATTCTATTCTATTCAATAGTAGGGGATTCAGAACCTTATAGCAGGGATTGAACACAAGAAAGAAGACGCTATACCACTAGAATAACTTTATCTGTTAACGATGTAAATAAAATGTATTACAAACAAAATGAGATCTTTGTAGTTTTTCTTTCTTTTGACTAGACTTAGTGACTACCTGACATTATTTACTGTGAATGGACGGCTGAAGATGAAAGTAAAATGACACGACCGATTTACTCGCAACGGCAGTGATCACAAACTAGTCAGGGCTAAAAATTGAACAATAATGTTATTTTATGCAATGACAGATAATGAAAATGTAGCAGAATTGATGCTAAAAAAACCCCCCAAAAAACCACCCAAGACAAGTTTCAGAAAAATCTTATTGAGCCACAGATGTGGAGTCTACCATCACAAATTTATTAATTAAATATTAAAAAAAAAAAACAACTTAATTTCAAAGTTTCAACTCCTAGTCAATTAAAACAGACCCCTCTCCAAAGAAATAAAATATTTTTTTTTCTAAAGTTGCTGCTTAAAAGAGAAATAATTAAGAATTTGTTTCAGAAACAAATCATAATTCACAGCCAAAAAAAAACACGTCTGTTCCTAACCAAAGCTAAATCTGAAGTTGACGGGATTACAGGGAAGGCTGCTTATATACCTCCCAGGTTCCCGTCTCCCAAAACCCGTAAGTTTACGTTCAGGCATCCCAGATCCCAAAAATAAAATGACCGGGCCCTGGATGTATTCTCCAGGGAGTCACGTGATCCCGTGGAAAACCCCGCCGGGAGGATGACTCAGAAAGAAAAATAGCGAAATCCGCCATCTTGGATTTGCCGTAAACAAGTTGGGTATGCCACTTTGAGCAGCGAAAATTTGACATTCTTAAATGAAAGATAGATAATGATTACTCCCAATATGACGAGAAATGAATATACTAAATAACCGCTATGATAAGAAATTTTTTCCATGTACCGATTACTGGGTATGAAGGGTAAATTGTAGCCTGACAGCTTGTGACACTCGTCGTTGTTTTGACAGTTTCGCATGAGCGCTTACACACACAGTCCCACAATGCACTTCTCTCACAGCTGACAAATATGGAAGACCGTGACTACAACCACACTTCGATCTGCTCGTTTTTATGATAAAACAATCTACTACACTTATAAATTTGGATTAAACTGACCTCAAAATACAGGTAACCACCTCGTTCAAACATGCCTTTAGTGTCAGGTTGAAAGCTTGAGAAACATTTGAGCATTAATTACGAACAACACAAAATTGACAAACAGCTGATTTGTACACATGGTAAAATTGAGTTTATCGGGAGCCGGGTCGCCACATTACCCCCCTCCAGGGTCGTTAAAGTTCCACCTAACGATCCTGAATAAAAGGCCAAATAGCAATCCAGCCTCCCAAAACACAATTTTCAGCATATAGAGTGTTAAGACATCCAAATAAATGCAACATTCTGGTCACGGCACCAGGTAACTTACATAAATTAATAATTAGATGTGCCATAACATTTAGGAATGTATCATGTGAATTTTACAAAATTAAACAATTTGAACAATTGAAACCTCCATAGTCAAAACACAAACTTGATGAGAAAATGAAGGTCTTATAGCATATGGCCACAATAAAAGTGATAGATAAGTAAAATTGGTTTGACTTTCGGACAAATATGACATTCTTTCTTGATGAAATTAACCTTGATGAAATACAGCTTAATGAATTAGAATGATATAATAAAAGGTAAACTTCAGCATGAAATCTTAATATTAAAATTATGATATCTTGTATTGAATGATAAGTATAACGTTTGAAAAAGATACACTTCTGTCAAACGTTACACGAACCACCCTAAAGACTAGGTACTACATATACCTTCTAACGTTGTGACAGTATTATAAAAAAAAGGCATCATAATGTCTACAAATCAGCACAACTGCAAATCGTTTGTTTCTAAACTTACTGATCACTAGTTAATGCGGAAAATGGCCACAATTAACAAATAAATTGTGACGAAATTCCAGCATTATGTAAAAAAAAATGAGCGATTTGCAGTTAAAGGAGCAGATCGATACTCTCTCTCTCTCTCTCTCTGTTTTCTCTCTCTCTTTCTCTCTCTCTCTCTCTCTCTCTCTAAACTGAGTTGAATTATTTTTGTTCATAAGTTCCTAAGTACTTTATTTCACAGTTTATTCATTATATCTCTTATCAGTTTATTCAGTTCCTTTCACAGAATAAGTTTTATCACAGTTTTATTCAGTTCCTTTATCAGAATGAATTGAACAGTCTCTATTCTATTCCCAGAATAAACTTCACCAGTTTTTATTCCTCCATATTTAGTTCAATTAAGTTAGTGTGTTAAAGGCACCTCCTTTCCTTCTCATCTCCCCCATCTACATCTGGTCCTGATTTTTTCCTGTTACAGTTAATTGTTTGTACTAAAAGTGTTACCCTATTTCTACTATGCAACCAGTCCAGTTTATTTCATCCTTGAGTAATCTGTAATTGTATTCTCTGTATACTTCCTCCCCAGTGCTGATTTTACCGCCTTCATATTCTCCTTTCCATCTTTACTCTGGTCCTCCTTTTTCTCTTTTCCATCCTTGACCTGATCTTTTGACTTGTCTTTTTTCTCTCCTTTTATCTCTAATAACAGTTTTCTTATCTCTTCTCTTTCCTTTCTCTCCGCATCTCTATGTCGCTCCTGTCTCCTCCTTTCTGCTTCTCGGTCTTTCCTTCTTTCCTCGTCTCTCTGTCTTTCTGTCTCTATCCACCTATCCTCTCTCCTTCTCTCCTCCTTGGCATTCTCTTCTAACACTTTCCGCATACTGTTTAAGGCCTCTGTCACTTTGCCTAAAGCATATGTAGTTTCTGTCAATGCCTTTTCAATCTTAACTCCACTTTTCTCGCTGTTTCCCATATGGCTGCTGAGGCGCTGTAGTGTCTCAGTCAGTCCGTTAAGGGCAACCATACTAATGTTGAATGTGGGCTCCTCTTCCTCTCTCCTCTTCTTCTTTGACTTTGGCTCTCCTACGACGACTTCCACCCCACTTGTTTCGCCTTGAACCATCGCTGTGCTTTCTGCGGTACCCTCCTCCTCTGACTTTCTCTTTAACCCCCCTATCCCAGATTGGGAGGCTACATCCGACAGCTGGTCTGTTTCATCCTTGTACATCAGCTGCGGCCACAGATCTTCCACCTCCTCCATCTGACCTGACTCTTGCTCCTCTTCCACGACTTCCTTCCCACTTGGCTTGTCTTGGTCTCTCCCTCTGCTCCCTGCCGTGCCCTCCTCCTCAGACTTTTTCTTCAACCCCTCTGTCCCAGAATGGGAGACCACATCCGATAGCCGATCAGTTTTATCATTCTGCATCAGATGTGGCCACAGATCTTCCACTGCCTCCGCTTCCTCTCGGCTGGTTTCTGGCGTTTCCCAGACCGGGTCCTCGGTCATCATCACACCACTTGCTTCGTCAATGTTGATCACCGGACAAAGATCAGTGCTGACAGCTGGTGCCACATGTGTCTGTCCACCCACCAATGGCCTCACATTCACAGAGACATCAGCTTGGGTGACACTGGCCATGTTCCCTGGTGTCTGAGGCGTCACAGCTAATGGCGTTGGTAGGGTCAGTCCCTGCAGTAGTAGTTGCTGTTTAGTCATCCCCTCGTGGATGTTAACTGGCGTGCTCCTCCTACTGTCCGATGCCTTGAATGTTCGGCCTCCGGGCGTCAACACTGGTGACCGCATCAAATGTCTTGGTGGAGTGAGCAAACGAGGTGTTGGGGGAGTGGCCACCATCAAGTTGAATGACTGCTCGCTTCTGCTTCCAGCTTGAGGTACTCCAACGTTGGCAACCAGACTCTTCTGTGGTGGAGAAGCAAAACCCATAGCAGACTGGACCATTGTTGGCGACACTTTCTTCTGACTGGCTCCAACCCCATTGATGGAATTTGAGGTCTGCCCTCCGAGCCATTCGGCAATGTCCTCACTAACGCCTGATGTGGTGCTGGCCGGAATGGCTAATTCGGCTGCGCCCTGGTGTTCTGTGATGGATAGCTCGGCAGACTGCTGGCTCTGGATTGGGCTCATGCTGGCAGGTGTAGCTTCTATAAACCCCTGCTGCAATGTCTCAGCACTCAAAGAGCTAGCTAGCAGGTCTGTACTGGCAGCAACCATCTGAGAAACACTTTTCTGGAGGGGTGTTGTCACGTTCGCCATCTTCTTCAGGTAGTATAGCAGGCTCTCTTCCTGAGAAAACTTCAGTAAGTCTGAATCCGATATAGAGTAAGGAATCGGACTTACCTGCTGCCATTCTGCATGGTTTGTAACACCCCTAACACTGGCCATGGCTACATGTCTACTGTAATGGGTGGTATGGTGGTCCATCTGCTGTCTTGTCATGCACTTGAAAAGGCAGAGGCGGCAGTAGTAAGGCACCCGGTCACGGCTGACATGAGACTTCAGTACGTGGTCTACCATTGTTCCCAGCTCCCCGATACAGCGCTCCCCCTTCTGATGGTGACACGCCAAGCACATATAGGCCCGCCCTCTTTTCTTTGCCCTAGCAACAGCCTCCTTCCCGACCAATTGAGCCAGCATGGTTACATTCATCTTCCCTGGAAATATAAATTAAATAACCCCTATCTACCTACTCTTCTTTGACCCTTAACTAGTTTACGGGTGATCACTGCCTGTTTTTGATGCTCGCCGCGTTCACTCCTGTGAAAAAGACGCAACAACTAGTTTGGTTTGCTTTAAGAAACCCAGGTGAAACGCACTTCAACTTAATACCCTAGCAACTTATTTTGCGAACGGTACTTTATGTATCGGACCCCACGCCTAATGCACTAATTGTTCCATTCTACCTTTGCCCGCTTCAATTCTGATTCTGTCTTCAAAACTGCCGAACTGTACTTCTACCGAACCCTGTGCACTCGGCACTACCCTAGTAGAAACTCTGTACTCTTTTTGCCTCATCTCCTCACTTTCGGTATCACTTTAGCAACGCCAATCTGCATTAGACTCCCTGTCCCTTCTCTTTGTCCGCCATCATCAAGTTTCACAAGGTCCTTACCTCAGTTTGTCTTGTGTCGTCCACCTCAGCAAACCCTTTAGGCACTTCCTGATTTCTTATTATAATTTTCTAACTCTTTGATACTCCTTCCCCGAAAAATAAACAAAAATAAATTTAGACCTCATTTATTACTCATTTATATTTATTTCAAATGCTAGCTTATTTGCCTCTGGTATGGTTACCCGCACATACCATCAGCGTTCACTTTAAATTACTGTGGTGAGTTACTGTTGGCAAGAAGCCGTTTCTTTGCTCTCTGTACCCACCTTGGAGGATGATTACCTTCATAAGGCTTAAGCTTGTCGTGGTGTATGACCTGTTCTTTCCCATCTCTATCTAACTGGACCAGAAAGTCTACTTCACTTACCTTCCGTCTTACAAGAAAAGGACCATGGTAAGCAGGCTTCAGTTTTGGTGCTTCCCCTACCTTTCTTGTTTCCAATAGGTACCATACTAGGTCACCCTTCTTATATTTGTTGACTGCAATCTTGACATCATAAAGATTCTTGCTTCTCTTCGCTGACGAGGCCAAATATTTCCTTGCTACCTCATGGGCATGCTGCATGCGAGACCTAAGGATGTCCACATACTCACCATAGGATGTGATCTCCTCGCCTTGGTTTGAACATGTACTCCCGAAAAGTAACTCAGCTGGAAGTCTTACCTCCCTACCCATGGTCAAGAGGTTTGGCGTCATCTTGGTGGCTTCATGTGGTGTTGCCCTGTAGGCCCCTGCCAAGCACCCCAAGTGCAGGTCCCATTCACCTTGTTCGTCACAAAGATATGCTCTGATCATTCTTAAAAGTGTCCTATTAAACCTTTCAGACTGACCATTCCCTTTCGGGTTTCTCACACTGGTTCTTGTTTTCCTGATTTCTAGCATTCGGCATAGTTCCTTAAAGATCTTGCTCTCGTATGTTCTACCTTGATCGCTATGAATGGATAAGGGACATCCCCAGCGAGCAATATACTCGTTCAAGATTCTGGACGCACAAACTTCTGCAGTCATGTCAGGCACGGGTATGATTTCAACATACTTTGAAAAATGGTCAGTGAGTAGCAAGATATACCGGTTGCCTCTTGGCGTCACTGGAAATGGTCCTAGGTAGTCAGTTGCCAAACAGTCTCCTGGTGCACCGGCTGCCAGTGAACCTAGTGAAGCTCGAGGGGTCTTCAATGGCTTTTTGTCTGCTTGACATATGTCGCATTTGAGGACATGTAGGTTTACATCCTCTTTTAGAGCATACCAATAAAACTTTTGTAAGATTTTGTGCCTTGTTTTCTTGCATCCTAAGTGTCCTGACAAGAGCGAATCATGCGCTTGATGCAAAATCTGTTCTTTCAGGGCTGAAGGAACAAGAAGCTGTATATGGTCACCTGTGCCGTCTCGCTTGAGAAATCGTTTATACAGTATTCCCTCTCTTACCTCTAACGAGTCCCAAACGACCCAATAGTGTCTACAGGCGGGACTCTTGGTCACCATCTCTTGGTTAGAGGGTTTCACACCAGATAGTTTAGCCCCTAATATAGGTCCTATGTCAGCATCATCAAATTGGCATTTGCTTATTTCGAATGCTGATAAATTGACGATAGTAGTATAAGGTATGCTTGCACCAGACTCTACTGTACTGTTTTTACCTGTTTCTGTCGACATACCAGGGCTTTCCTCATCCTTGACAACGCCCCTAGCAACTTCTTGACTTACCAATTCTGACGATGTTTTGTCGGAATCACCCTGAGGTTTAAACAGAATTGATTCTTTCACCAGACTCTCATGCAACATGTCCTGTGCTCTTTTCATGCACTTTCTACAAGGACCGCATTTCAATGGTTCACTGGTATCTACGTCAGGGCAATCACATTCTCTCGGATTTTCACACCTAGATAATGCATCACAGTGTGCCTGTTTATGTCCGGGTCGATATGCTATTGAGAAGTCATAATGACTCAAGATTTCAATCCACCGAGCAACCTTTCCACGTGGTTCTTTGAGCTTGAAAAGCCAAATAAGTGCCTGGTGGTCTGTTCGAACAAGAAATTTCCTTCCAAGTAAATATTGACGAAAGTGTTCTATGAAAAATCTTACCGCCAGAAGCTCTTTCTCTGTTATGCAGTAGTTACGCTCGGCTCGATTCAGAGCCCTACTAGCATACGCTATGACCCTTTCTCTGTCACTCTGCACTTGATGAAGAACTGCACCGATACCTATATCGGATGCATCCACATCTAGTACAAACTCACCAGCTTCATTTAAGGGATAACCCATGATATCTGCACTGATTAGAGACTTCTTAACCATCTCGAATGACCTGTCACACGCCTCATCCCATATGAACCGCTTTCCTTTCTTAGTGAGCTCTACCATTGGTCTAACTATTGAAGCATAGTCCTTAACAAAACGTCGGTAGTACGAGCCTAGAGCTACAAATTGGCGAATTTGCTTTGCAGTTTTTGGCCGGGGCCAGTCTACTACCTTAGCTATGTTTGCGGGATTGGGCGTTACTCCCTCTTTAGACACAACATGTCCTAAGAAAACTACGGACGTCTGAAACATGTTGCTTTTATCAGGCTTAAGTTTTAGACCTGCCGCTTTCATTCTACTTAGAACCTCCTCAACTCTGGCAATATGTTCATCAAAGTTTCTGCCATACACGACTATGTCGTCAATATAGATTAAACATGTAACCCACTGGAGCCCCTGTAATGCCAGTTCCATAGTCCGCTGAAATGTACTGGCCGCACTGTTCAGTCCAAAGGGCATACGTGTCATCTCATAGTGTCCGTATTTGCATACAAATGCGCTTTTTGGTATATCGTCCTCTTTTAATGGAACCTGATAGTAGCCACTTGTCAGGTCAAAAGTGCTAAACCATTTTGAACCTGCGACAGCGTCCAGGCAGTCCTGAATCCTTGGCAGGGGAAAGCCATCTGGCTTGACCAACTCATTGACCTTTCGGTAGTCTACGCACAGGCGCACACCTCCATCCTTTTTAGAAACCAAACAAATTGGACTGGCCCAAGGACTTACACTATCCCTGATGACTCCTTTGGCCTTCATGTCTTCAATGGCCTGTTTTTCTTTGTCAGCGTGAGCCAGTGGAACACGCCTGGGTGGCAATCTCACCGGACCCTTACCTTCAGTTTTGATGGCATGTTCCGTTAGGTGTGTTACTCCTAGATCCCATTCATTACATGAAAATGTGTCTTGATACCGTAATAGTAGATCAGCTACACTCTCCTTCTCAGCATCTGCAAGACCTTTAGTCGACCTATGAAACAGATCTTCGAGATGTTCAGGCATACTCTTAACCTGGCCTTCGTTAATTTTCCTAGGTATATGTACTCCTGTTTCTTGCTTTAATACTTCTTTCCTACCTTCCACCTCTATTCTCCTTACTTTATGGAAATTGCTTTCTTCCTTTTCATCTTCTTGTAGAAATATAACATGTGGAGTCCCGTCTATTGGTTCTGCTTTACCTACTGTGGTATCTTGATTGATAGACACCGCAGTTGGAAAGGGATTTAATAGTCTCACCTTACAGGTGCATCCTTTGTTTACATCGACCAGTGTTGCTGCCATTTTCAGCGGGTAAGAGGCTTGGAATTGCTCAGTTGCCTGTATCAGACAAGTGTTTTCAGATGAGAAATCGTCACTTTCATCTCTTTCTACATAAACGTCTATCACCGATTCTGATTGTGGTGGAATGACAAAATGGTCTGCAGCAGTAACTCTGCGCAATCTGTTTTTCAGACCTACCTGAATTATTGGTACTTCTTTGTCTTGCACCACCAAAACTCCTTTACTGAGCAGCAGATCAGCAGGTCCCCCATCTCCATTTTGAAGTACATCTATTCCTAGTAAGCCATCGTCATCAATCTCTGCAACCACTGCCTCGACTTCTGTGTCTATCTGTCCCAGTGTAAGTGAAAACTTGGCCTTACCTAGTTCCATTATAACTGCCCCACTTGGACCCAATAACCTAGAGGACTTAGTGAGTGCTGGTCTATCTGCTATGTCCATTGCTTCATACATACGTTTTGATATTATAGTCTTCGAGGCACCCGTGTCTGCAGTGAAAAGAATGGGATACCTCTGAACCATACCCCTTACATAAATGCCATCAGGCAGCTTTCTTAAAGTCTTAATGGATTTTAGAAATTCTTTACCTGTTTCAACTGATTGTTGGCCTTTCTGTCCATAGCAGGCTTCTCTGTGGCCACCAGAGATAGCCTGTTCTAGTTTAAAGGTTGTCGGTTGGTGCTGCCATTATTTGAGGCCTGACCTATGCCCTCATTTGATCTGGCACCACCCTGTGATTTATTATGCCCAATTTTATTATTTTTCTTGGGGCAGTCTCTGATAACATGGCCTACTTCTTGACAGCCATAGCACACAATACTTCTGCCTCTAAATGGCCTTGATTCTTGCTGTTGTGTTCCTGTTGCCCCTTTAGCCACAACTTGCATCTGAGTCATGAGAGTTTTTAACAAATCCTTAGCTTCTGTCAGGATTCTCAGAGACTCTACCTCTACCGTTGGTTTTACAGTACCTGAATCTTCCTTTCCAGCCTTCTTCTTCTGATCTGACTCTTTCTTAGAAGGTAACCTACATACCCTGTCGGGGTCCTCATTATCATCTTGAGACTCCTCACCCGAGCTTTCTTCCCCTAGTCTTGACCTTCTAGCATACCTTTTGAATTTTCTATCAGAAAAACCTTCTGTAGAACCCCTGTGCTTTGTTTGCGCAAAATTGACTGCGTGATATACGGCTTCATCAATGTTTTCAGGTTCTTTATTATACTCAACTTCAAAACGTGCATCACTGTCTCGAAGCCCATCTAAAAATCGCCGAACAAGATCTTCTTGCCTCGTGTTTTCATCGCGGAAACTGTACGCCTTTGCATACAGTCGTTTCAGCTCTGCTGCAAATTCTTCGGCTGTTTCCCCTGGCTTCTGTGTTCTTTGGCTGAATTTAGCAGCAAATGTCTTTTTAGTTTCTACCACTCGAAATCTGCTATTAAGTTCTTTAATAAGAGCATCATAGTCTGAAAGAGTAAGTCGGGGTAGCTGTGTAAACACAAACTCACCTGCTTTACCCTGTAACTTCGGTAAAAGGTTATCTAATTTTGTTTCCTTCGGCCAAGACCTTCTTTCTGCGATAGCCTCAAATCTACTCACCCAGACTTTCCAGTCTTCCTTTCCATTAAAAGGGGGTAACTTTACATCATTGACCCCTGAAAGGGATTGAAACCTGTCACTTTGTGACTGTCTGGCTCTGTAAGGCACGTGTGTATTTTCGGGCATTCTAAATTGCACGTGACCTGATGAATTGTCACTTTCAAAAGACTGGGTTTGCATTGGATTAGTTCTATAATAATAATCCCTGTCTGAATTTGTCCTACCTGTCAATCTTTCATTTTCAACCCACCCGTCATACTGTTGTGCGCACGAGGTTGGACAGTAATTATCACCAGTAGTATTTTGCGTAAGTGTCTGCATAGGCGTGTACGTAGTTGCACTGGTTCTATCTCGTGCTCTGTCAGTTACCTGATCACTCTCTGCACCATTCAGCGTGGACTGCAAGTTTGTCGCATGATATTGTGAGGATGGGCCACAACCACCATTTCCTACACTACTTACAGAATTATTCTGACTAGAGTTTTGGGACTTTTTAGTTAGCTCTTGTAAGATGGACAAGACATTGGTAAGTGTTCCGGAAATAGAATCTTGTTTAACTTCCATGTTTACCTGCTGTTGTTGCAAGCCTACTTGTTGCTGTTGCATGCTTACGAGAGCGTTACTCAACCCTGTTATAGTATTCCTCATATTTGCTTCCGAATATATGGTTGAATCTAGAACGTTTGCACCTCTATTGAAAGGGTGTAACCCCGATGCCTGCATTGACTGAATAAAGTTGCCATGTGAGCTAACCATAGGCCCTTGATGTACACTACTTACCAAGTTGGGGACAGAGGACCCCCTAGCTTGATTCTGTGATGACCCATGTAACTGCATTAGAGAAGCAGCAGCTACTGTTTACTCATTTTCGCAAGTTACGCTGGGGCTGTTACTTGACGTCACTGATGTGTCATGCTGTGTCTGTTCAAGGCCTTCAGCCTGCCTAGTGGACCCCTTATTATTGAAGAACACTTCTGTCTGAGAGCCTGAATCTTCATGATCAGCCCGATTATCAGAGTGATCATCATAACTGGTTTGTATGTCATCCATTTTACAGGGTTCGTATCACAGGATCCGTTGGTGTACTTAACAGATCCCACCGCTGCCACCATAAATATGTGTTGCGTGATCGAGGGTTCACGGGTCCGCAGGCCTTCCACACACCGCAAGATTTACTAGCGGATGAGAGCTCAAGCTGGTCTACAGCAAAAGTCCCAGCCGCTTGATAGATGCGCTAAACTCTGAGAATTTAGGCCTCTTGGAGAGGGGATTTTTGGTGAACTCCAGATGAAATGATTGCATGTAAATAAAGATGGTTGGGTTCTGTTCTGTTCAGTACTTCATATATTCTGTTCTATTCTGTATTCATTCTACTATATTCTATTCTATTCAATAGTAGGGGATTCAGAACCTTATAGCAGGGATTGAACACAAGAAAGAAGACGCTATACCACTAGAATAACTTTATCTGTTAACGATGTAAATAAAATGTATTACAAACAAAATGAGATCTTTGTAGTTTTTCTTTCTTTTGACTAGACTTAGTGACTACCTGACATTATTTACTGTGAATGGACGGCTGAAGATGAAAGTAAAATGACACGACCGATTTACTCGCAACGGCAGTGATCACAAACTAGTCAGGGCTAAAAATTGAACAATAATGTTATTTTATGCAATGACAGATAATGAAAATGTAGCAGAATTGATGCTAAAAAAAAAACCCCCCAAAAAACCACCCAAGACAAGTTTCAGAAAAATCTTATTGAGCCACAGATGTGGAGTCTACCATCACAAATTTATTAATTAAATATTAAAAAAAACAACAACTTAATTTCAAAGTTTCAACTCCTAGTCAATTAAAACAGACCCCTCTCCAAAGAAATAAAATATTTTTTTTTCTAAAGTTGCTGCTTAAAAGAGAAATAATTAAGAATTTGTTTCAGAAACAAATCATAATTCGCAGCCAAAAAAAACACGTCTGTTCCTAACCAAAGCTAAATCTGAAGTTGACGGGATTACAGGGAAGGCTGCTTATATACCTCCCAGGTTCCCGTCTCCCAAAACCCGTAAGTTTACGTTCAGGCATCCCAGATCCCAAAAATAAAATGACCGGGCCCTGGATGTATTCTCCAGGGAGTCACGTGATCCCGTGGAAAACCCCGCCGGGAGGATGACTCAGAAAGAAAAATAGCGAAATCCGCCATCTTGGATTTGCCGTAAACAAGTTGGGTATGCCACTTTGAGCAGCGAAAATTTGACATTCTTAAATGAAAGATAGATAATGATTACTCCCAATATGACGAGAAATGAATATACTAAATAACCGCTATGATAAGAAATTTTTTCCATGTACCGATTACTGGGTATGAAGGGTAAATTGTAGCCTGACAGCTTGTGACACTCGTCGTTGTTTTGACAGTTTCGCATGAGCGCTTACACACACAGTCCCACAATGCACTTCTCTCACAGCTGACAAATATGGAAGACCGTGACTACAACCACACTTCGATCTGCTCGTTTTTATGATAAAACAATCTACTACACTTATAAATTTGGATTAAACTGACCTCAAAATACAGGTAACCACCTCGTTCAAACATGCCTTTAGTGTCAGGTTGAAAGCTTGAGAAACATTTGAGCATTAATTACGAACAACACAAAATTGACAAACAGCTGATTTGTACACATGGTAAAATTGAGTTTATCGGGAGCCGGGTCGCCACATTATGTTTAATCCTTTCAACCTAGAGTTTCTGAAGTGTACGCTTTCCCCAAATCATTAACCTACTAGTGTAGATCCTTTTAGACTTCACCCCCTTTTCGGACGGGAGGCAAAACCATTAGATAGAGTCGCCACCCCTGAAAGTGCACTAATTTTAAGTTTTGTGACTTCCCGTTTGCTTTACTGCACGTCAAGGCCCTACTGAAAAGGGTACAGTTTAAAAGGAAAGAATGAAGGCAGAACAATTTCATAGCCTCCCCTGAATGTATATCAATATAAGTCATGGTGTATAAAATCACAAACAACGTACAATGAAGACAATACGATTCTGAATAACGTGCAATGAAGATAATACGATCCCAAAACACGTACAATGAAGACAATAATTATATCCCAAATAACATACGATGAATGCAATACGATCCCAAATAACGTGCAATGAAGGCAATATAATCCAAATAACGTATAACAGTACGATCCCTAATAACGGACAATGGCGGTAACACGACCTACAATGAAAACAATACAATCCCAAAGTACAATGAATGCAATATGAACCCAAATAACGTACAATGAAGGCAACACTGTAACTTTTCAAATTCCTGCATGGATCAACGAGTTTCTGCCAAGACTTCATAACATGTAACCATCCACATGGTAGGACGTATCGAGGTAACATATACATAAAAATTAGCTAAAACTGTTTATATTGGAAATCTAAGATGGTCGCTACGGCCGCCATTTTGAAAATCTGCTTTGAACTTTTCCTCCTGAACCAAAGGCCAATTGACTCAAAAGTTTACAGAAAGTATGGGGTGACTTGTAAATAAAAAAAAGAATGTTAAAATCGTTCCAATCGGAAATCCAAGACTGCCATCACGGGCGCCACCTTGAAAATATAGTTTGTAATTCTTCTTAGCCGAAAGACCAGTTTACTCGATTATTGGAAGTATTGACAGAGGTGACTTGTAGTTTAACAATAGCTTAAATAGTTCAGATTGGACATCCAAGATGGCCGTCATGGAGCAGCCATCTTGAAAATGTATTTTAAACTTCTACTGAACTAAAGGCAGGAAGTATCGGAGCGACTTGTAGATCAAATATAGCTAAAGTTTTTCCTGTTGGAAATCCATCGCCGCCATCTTGAAAATCAATTTTGAACTTCTCCTGAATGGAATGGCCACTTGACTCAAAACTTGAAAAGAAGTAATGGCCACTTAACTCAAAACTTGAAAAGAAGTAATGGCCACTTGACTCAAAACTTGAAAAGAAGTATTAGAGCGACTTGTAGATAAAAATAGCTGAAATCATTTCAGTTAGAAATCCAGAATGGGTGCCACGGCCGCTATCTTGAAAATCTATTTTGAACTTGTCCTGAACCGAACGTCGAATTGACCAGTAACTTGGTAGGAAGCATCGTGGTGACTTGTAGATTAAAAATAGCTAAAACTGTTAAGACCAGAAATCCAAGGTGGATGCCACGGCGGCCATCTTGAAAATCTGTTTTGATCTTCTTCTGAACCTAAAGACAAATTGACTCGATAGGAAGTATCGGGATGAGTTGTAGATAAAAATAGCTTCAATCGTTCTGATGGGGCGAGTTGTTCAAGGTGAGCAATATTTGGCTCTATAGTTAACATTTGCAATCGAAATCGCATGAAGTCGTTTCTCGGACATGCTTTCTGATGTACATATATATTAAAGGACACTAATCAAAATGATTTCTGCAAGACATTGCCCGCTCATTTTGATGAATAGACTTGAAATGTACCTGCTTTACGGCGATATACAAATTTTGCGTAGTGGAAAAATGAATAGATAAGTTCTAATTTCATCATTTTTGTACTTCGAAACAAACCATGACACATAATTCATTGCGTTCTCCTTTTGCTGCAGTAATTTGTAACCTCTCGGTGTCTCAACCCGATAAGCTGGCGAAACACAAAATTAAAGACGTACATGCAGTTATATTTTAAGACACAGTGATCTTAAATGTTTCGAATTGTTTTATATCCCCGCCTACCAATAGCTAGGAGGGGGGGGTGGGGGGGGGGGGCATATAGCGTTCCACCGTAATGTTACGCCCGTACGTGCGTAGGTCACGTTCGTAACCAGTTGAACAAATGTTTAAGTTTACATTCAATTTATATTGACATTTACGTCCGCATTTCTCTTGGAGTCATACCTCGGGTACCTTTTATGCTAGGAAGTTGGTATTTGGTATGCTTCTTACCCAGACCTAAGCATGTTAAGGATTAAATGAAACGTTCAGGACCATTTTCCCAGCCAACACTCAGAGACAATCGACCCACCAGTGCTGTCAGTGCTTTGATTTTGGGTATGTAATGAAACGACACATTGTGGGCTGCTAGAGTTGTTGTAAGGCATTTTTAGAACTTAATTCTTATTTCAATTTGTTCATTATACTGTAATTAATATTGTCTGGTTCTTTATAATCATTAAGCCCATTTCGGGATTTTTGAAAACCTGTATGATGTTCACTCATGAGGCCTGATTGGCCGAAACTAGCTAGTCTGGCATTTGTAAGTCTGGCCTAGAAAACTTGGCCATTTAGCTGTTTTCAGTTTTATGTTTTCACTGCTCCCAAGGGTAATTAGTGTTATAATCTACTGTCATTTCTGTCGGTGTATTGCAGTCTATCCATCAATTTTAGTAGATTTAAGAACAGATTTGTCTATTTTTATTATGTTTGACTGAGAATGGATAAGCTATATACAGAATAAGAGCATATTTCACACGGTCGCGTTTTCAAAATGCGGGTATACTGTCAAAACAATATCGCTTGTCATCTTTTTATCCCACCACCCCGCCCAACCCCGCCTTACACCATTTTGTGAACACTACCTGTTTGAGAGCCCAATTTCTTTTACACTATAAAACTGATAATATATCTCTTAACAGCACACTTCATCAATCGTTCTTGTGGGTATTTTGTAATCTAAAATGTGTCAGACAGCTGATTCATATGAGATATCAAGTGTTGTGTAAAATAAAAATAATAAACAAATATTTAAGGATGTTGTCTGCTGTTTTCGTGACTGTGCTTCACCAAATATAGACATGTTGTTTTACAATCATATAAGAGTGTAATTGGACATTTGGTAGATTTTCCGCCTTTTTGTACAAGAAAGACAATTTTTGTGACTTCTTATTTGCTCTCCAGCTCATCGAATTCCTTTAAAAAAGGGGTCTGCTCTAAAAGAAAGGAATTTGCTCACAACGGGAGCAAATCTTTCCTTTTAGAGTAGACCCCTTTTCAAAAAGGAGGCAAACCCGGTTCCCAGTTTTGAAAGAGTTGCCTCCCTTAAAAGCACATCCACTCCCTTAATATCATTTTATCGCCCGTATGTTTAAATTTCAATTCATAAATACTTTTCATTGTCGGGATCAGTTTTACATCACGAAAACATGCCTATATAATTTTGACCCCCTTAAACCCCATTTTATATAGTAAAACTGGGGCTTACAGGGGTATACATTATTTTTCTTATTTCTGCTCAAAACATAGATTGTGGGTACTCGTTAGAACCGCCTCGTCGAGGCGGTTCTAACGAGTACCCAAAACCTATGTTTTGAGCAGAAATATGAAAAATAATAGAATTTTTATCTGAAAATTTTCATTTTATGGTGGTAAAATTTTCAGTATATTTGAATAGGCTTGTTTTCGTGATGAACTAGCTAGTCTTGCCCAGAAAGCTTGTCTCTCTAGCTGTTTTCAGTTTTTGTAAGTGTGTCGAAGGGTCATTTCTTATAGAATCTATTCTCCCATTTCATGTCCAATGGAACTTCAATGGCTCGAACATCTGAAATGTGTTCTAGACATGGAAGGTTCGAGCCACTGAGGGTTAATCATAGCGCTAGGTCAGGAGAAAAATAAGGATAATTTAGGAATGCCGTTTCGAATTTCTTTATCTAATGATATGTTGAGTGTACTCATAAGAATCACATCATGAAGGCGATTATAATCAGTACATAAAACATAAATTTTTATGATAAAATAAGAAAAAAAAATCCCTAAAATATCCCAAACATCACGAAAACATGCCTATATAATGTTGACCCCTTAACCCCAATTTTATAAAGTAAAACTGGGGTTTAAAGGGGTATATATTATTTTTCTTATTTCTGCTCAAAAACATAGATTGTTGGTACTCGTTAGAACTGCCTCGCCTAGGCGGTTCTAACGAGTACCCACAATCTATGTTTTAAGCAGAAATATGAAAAAATATCAGAATCTTTATCTGAAAATTTTCATTTTTTGGTGGTAAAATTTTCAGCATATTTGAATAGAGCTATCGGAAGAATTTCTTTGGGACTCAGAAACCAGTTCATATCTGCCACGATTAACGAGCCGTCGGTGTTCGAGTCATTTGTAAGCTTTACTGTACCTTGTACATGTATAACAGTAATTCGATATTTCCACATGTTTATTGCGACCGCCTGATTACGTATATAAACAGCATATATCTCTTCAGGCAACTTTTTGTTTTTAGAAAAACTTACCAGTAATACTCCAGTGAAAATCGAATTACTCACGGAAACAGAGCATAAAATTTTGCAATGGTTGTAAGTTATTGCTATCTACTTTACCTCGCCACGCCTGGAGTGGCACTAAGTACATTTGTAGCAGACGACATTCTACTTTTTTTTTTTAATTATATTTCAGAATTATTTTTTTTTATTATTTTATTTATTTTTTATACTTTTAGAGAAAATAAGACTTGGCATTTCGTCTGCCTTGCAGACGATTCACATGAAATGTCAAGTCTTATCTTCTCTAGAAAATATATTTAAAATAAATACGAATGTCCTCTGCTGTAGATGTGATCAGCGCCTTAAGGGTTAATTTTACTATTGGATATAGAAATCTATTCTAGATCAAAATTTCGCCAGTTTCAAAATTTAAAAATAAAGGATTTTTCTGATTTTTCATACAGGTACGTCACTTTTTTTTTCTTATTTTTTACGTACATTATGTTAAAAGAAAAGTTACTTATGTGAAATGGCTATGCAGTGCAGCCCCACATACAACAGACATCGGCGAGGCGCTTCTAATGAGTACCCACAACGTATGTATTTTTTTTATGGAGACTGAGAAAAACATAAGATAAAATAAGCTAAGATAAGATGACAATTTTATTTCAGATCATCAGCCATTCTGGCCCATGAGCTGTATAGGTAAATATATACTAAAGTATGTACATAAAATACGAAACGGCGAACAATATGACAATTTTCCATAATGCGAAAATTGAATTAACGCTGTTACATATTCAAAATTGCTATGCACGTATCGCTATTATGCACTGTATAGGGATATTGTGAACGCCGAAACACTTCGTGTTTCCAAGTAACTTTTTATATGGTTTCTCATCACCGATTCTGACTCACAGTGGTACCTAGATACATATATAACCCAGTAAGCATTCTTTATAAATCTATGACGGGCCGATAACGGCCCGCTATAGATTTATACAGAATGCTAGCTGGGTAAGTAATATGCGTGGGTAACCGTAAGGGTTTTTTGCAACAGGTGACGACTATCTTCCCTTCTAAAACCCCTGTTTACCCACTCTCATCACGGAAATAGTAACAGACCAGCTATACATCACGAAAACATACCTATATTATTTTGACCCCCTTAAACCCCACTTTTATATAGTAAAACTGGGGTTTACAGGGGTATATATTATTTTTCTTATTTCTGCTCAAAAACATAGATTGTGGGTACTCGTTAGAACCGCCTCGTCGAGGCGGTTCTAACGAGTACCACAATCTATGTTTTTAGCAGAAATATGAAAAATATGAGCATTTTTCTCTGAAAATTTTCATTTTTTGGTAGTAAAATTTTCATTATATTTGAATAGGCGTGTTTTCGTAATGATGAGTGACAAAACCGTGATGCTCTATATAAACAAGATGCCAATAAATGCAAAAAGATACTCGCTAGGCATGTAGTTATGGATCAGCATATGCAATCTCATGGCCAGATCACGCATGACATATTATCCAAGATGCATTACTTATTACTCCCACTTAACAAGTGTTTTGAGTCGTGTTATGACAAAAGGTAGGCATCTGTTTGTAAATAGATGAGCGTGTGTTTTATCACGTTCCTTTAAACCCTTGCACAAATATCCGTATTAAAAATAATAGCGTGTCTAATCGAAATACGACGTATTCGATTACGTAACGGCCCGCCCCAGGCGATGTCTGTAAGCGTCAAGAGAAAAAAGGGTCTTATAGCAAATACAAACCGTCAATGTTCAGACCAAGACTTGAATCTACACTGTAGACAATCGAGAAATAATTTGAAGTCCACATTCGAGGACATATCAAAGTAAATTTCTCTGAACATTTTCACATCTATGACGTATACCGGCATTTCGTTATCAATCTTTAATTACCTACTGAATTTAAAGGTGATGCATCCCCTAATTTCAAAATAGGCGACAATAATGTTAACAACAGCATTTAAATTCTTATTGGTTCAAAAGTTACATGCATTCAAAGTCGTAATAACTTGTTGCTATTTGTAGGTGGGTAAAAAAATTATCCCACAATGCACTATACTATGATATCATATATTGTTTCTTTTTAAATTTTACTTTGAGATTTAAATTTCTATTTGAATCCCCATAATCTTATACCAGACTCTACTTTTGATAAAATAGTAAGTATGCTATTTTGTAAATTATCGAAAACTTGTTTAATTAGATTTAATATATATATATATATATATATATATATATATATATATATATATATATATATATATATATATATATATATATATATATATATATATATATATATATATATATATATATATATATATATAATGCAAGATACAGATCACTATGTGGTCAAAAAAAGTTGCTAAGAATAAACAAATTGTTGAAAATTACATTCCGAAAGATTATTATATAAAATTTCAATAAAATAACTTCAGAAAATGGAATTTAAATTCATTTTAAAAATTTACTAAAAAATTTTTTTAAAGTTCAGTTTCGTTTAAAAATCAAACTGATTATGAAAATGTATAATTATTGTAGCCCTACAAATAAAAATGGAGGAGATATGTTTCTCTATGCATACATTCCTTGAATATTTTCAAATCAAAGTTGTTTTAATATTCTCAAAATTATTCATATGAGTCAGTGGTACTTTTAAATAAGATAACCGAATAAGGCGAGGCAGAGTGCTGCGTACACGAATGACAACTCTCACACTGTTTTTTTTTTTTTTTTTTTTTTTTTGTTTTTTTTTTTGTTTTTGTTTTTATTTTTTTGTTTGTTTTGCGGTTATCATTCTTTTTATATCGACTTTTTTTTCATTTTTAGTCTATAACTCAGAAGCAGTTTGGAATATTCTTGTGATACTTGGTAGGATTATAGAATTTGACGAGAAGAAGTGTCATAAATAAAAGTGACAGCTCATGCTTTTAATTTTTAGTTATCTCCCCTTTGATATAGATATTTAGATTCTTTTCGTTTTCAGCCTATAACTCTGTAGTAATTTGAAATATTTCTAAGACACTTGGTAGAATTATAGAATAGGGTAAGGCTTTTCAGTCTATAACTCAGAAATCGTTTGAAATATTTTAAAGATAGTTTGTAGAAATATAGACCATAATGAGGTAAACTGTCACGTATAAAAATGACAACTCTCATGCCTTTTATTTTTTATTTTCCAGTTACCTACCCTTTTATGTGGATTTTTATTTTATTTATTTATTTATTTTATTTTATTTTTTTATTTTTTATTTTTTTTTTTTTTTGGAGGGGGGGGGGGGGGGGGGGGGGGGTAGTCGGGTGTGGAGAATGTGTCGTGTATCTTACGTTACCGGTGCGTCCAACTGATATTGGCTTATAGTTGGACAAGGCCTGCTATCCTTGTAGCAGGTAAGGGTAGAGGGGGAATGTTTTATTTCTTCTGTTTCTTCACTTTCATTCCAGTTCCTCTTTCTTCCCTGTTCCTTTCTTTCATCTCCTCTACTATCTCTTTTCCCCCTTTTTCTGGGAGACGACAGAAAATGACCCACAAGGTTTAACGTGTCGTTTAATAAACCCCAACACAATCAATGTGGAATTTTTTAGGTTTCAGTCTATAACGCAGTAGCTAATTGACAATGGCAGCTCCCTTCCGAAGAAGACTTACCTTTTGCATTCCGTGGCAACATCAGCAGACGACAAATGAATGACGATTTTTTCTTGAAAATAGAGCCTATCATAACATTAATATTATCTCCCTTTAGATAACATACTGTCTCCCTTTAGAGTATATTTGAATGAAAAGTCAAGCCTTGTTTTCAAGACATTTAAATGATCTTTTCGATGTACTTTGAATGATATGCCAAGCATTGATTCTGGAAGAACTTGAAAACGAGGAAATTTACGCAAAAAAAGAGAAGATTTTCCAACATGCTCTGAAAAGCAAGTCACACAAATTGTCTGTAGAATTATCCTTTCAAGTGAATGATCCCTACCTGAAAGGATTTAGAAAATATATCTGTTAAACAATTAAAGAGAAAGTCCCCTTAAAAATATCAGTGTCCAAATCTGATTTAGCACCATAAACTGACATTATCTTCGCGATTCGTCAATATATTATCTAACCCACAAAACACCCCCAGCCAGCACACAATGTTGAAACAACATCGAACCAACGCCGATTCGACGTTGATTCAACGTCTCGATGTTGAATCAACGTTGAATCGACGTTGTTTCAGCGATGTGTTCCTGGCGGGCTAGGACTGTCTGGTCGCTATCTATAATGTCTCGAGGATAATTTGACAGTGGCGTCACGGACTAAACCACTATACTTGGGTAAAGCAGGTTTGGCATGACATCAGGAAAACGTTGCAGGTAGTTTTTTACCGCGCGCAGTAAGAGTGTAAATGTTGCAATAGCGCAGAAAGTAAAGCAGAGCGAGAGCGCTTTAACCTTTACCACTCTCTGGGCATTTTCAGCTGACGACAAATTGATGACATTTTTCTTATTTTTCCCAGGCAACAGGATTTGACAGTTCATGCAAATGGTCTCCTTAGGAGACCATTTGCATGAAATGTCAAATCCAGTTTTTAAAAGTTGCCTAACTTCCCCATCCCACGACAACTCCTCCCCCACCCACCTCCTCCACTGAGAAGCAAAGCAAATAGTTCCACATAGTGTTATTTCCACTTCTAAAATACGTTATATATTTGAAAAAAAAAATCCTTTATATGTGTGTGTAGCTCAACCAGCACCATATTGTTTAAAGGGAATCGAGCACTTTCAAGGAATACAACACTATCAAAATTGGTTTAGTTCCTTTCTGAAAATGTTCTATTTTTACAGGAAAGTATTTGCTCGTCCTGGGAGCATATGTTTTGGCTCATCTGAGCACGAAGTGCTCAAGACGATCTCTTAATTGTGATTGGTCAATGTCTGTCATCCGTCGTGCGTCGTCACTGGTGCGGCGTCAACAGTTTGCTTTAATTAACAACTCCTCCTACTCCCCAGGGCCAGTCTGATTAAACCACAGGAATGCTGCCTAAGTCGTTTAGGTTGTTAATCCAAGATGGCCGCCATGGCCGTCAACTTGAAAATATATTTTGAGCTTCCTCTCCTGAGCCGAAGGGCCCACTGATTTGAAACTTGGTAGAAAGTGTCGGGGTGACTTGCAGATCAGTTATAGTTGAAATCGTTCCGATCGGTAGTCTAAGATGGCCGTCACGGCCGCCATCTTGAAAATCTATTTTGAACTTCTTCTCCTGAACCGAAATGCCTATTGTCTCGACACTTAATAGGAAGTATCGGGATGAGTTGTAGATCAAAATAGCTAAAATTGTTCCGATCGGAAATCTAAGATGGCCGCCTGAATCGCAATCTTGAAAATCTATTTTGAACTTCTCCTGAACAAAAGGGCCAATTGACTCGAAACTTAATAGGAAGTATCGGTGTGTCTTGTAGATTCAAATTGCTTAAATCGTTCCGATCGGAAATCCAAGATGGTTGCCAAAGCCGCCATGTTGAACATCTGTTTTGAACTTTTTCTCCCGAACCGAAAGGCCAGTTGACTCGTAACTTAGTAGGACGTATCAGGGTGACTTGTAAATTAAAAGTAGCTAAAATCGTTCCGATAGGAAATCCATCTTGAAAATCTATTTCGAAATTCTTGTCCTTAACCCAGTAGGCCAATTGACTCGAAACTTGAAAGGGAGTAACTAGGCTACTTGTAGAACAAAAAACAGTTAATCATTCCAAACGGAAATTCAAGATGAACACGACGGCCACCATTTTGAAAATCTATTTTGATTTTCTTCTCCTTGACCGGAAGGCTAGTTGGCTCGAAGCGTCATTGGAAGTATTGAGGTAACGTGTAGATCAAAAACACATGAAATCGTTCTGGTTGTAAATCAAACATGGCCGCCATCTTAGATATCTATATTGAACTGCTTCTCTTAAACCGAAAGGCTAATTGACGCGAAACTTGTCTGGTAATCAGGTAAACGATACAGGGCTATCTTGGCCCTCTTGTTTCTTTTGAGTAGACCTTTTTCGGCCGGGGACTTGGTGCGCAGGAAGTCACAAAATCTCTCTTGTTAAAAAAAGCGGAAAAAAAAACTATCAAGTGTATCACGTCCGTTTATTTTTGAATTTTCTAATTGCAGCTAAAGAACGAAGACAAAATCTACACGGTCCATAAAAAGCCATACCATGTCGAAATCATCAAAGAAAAAGATTCTGGAAACTGATTACAATGATGACGCCTTGTATAATAGGAAGATGCCTTATTATCCCATTGAATACGGTGCATACCCATTAAATGGAGGTGTTTACTATATTCAGCCGCCGCCGCCGCCGCCACCACCACCGCCGCCACCATATTACTATTTTCCACATAATGGCAAATCTCCGGTTTTATCGTCTACAAATGGCGTACTTCCGGCGAAAGAAAATTCGTATCACCATAAGTATAAAGAGGTACGAGAAAAGAGAAAAGGTGGAGAGAAACGAAAAATTAAGGAGAAGGAAATTATTCCAACTGGAAAACTGTCCGTACTAAAGAAAATTAGTAATGGAATAGTCTTCGGACTTGAAGCATTCTTCTACAAGTAAGTAAACATCCAGCAATTCATTCATTCATTCATTCATTCATTCATTCATTCATTTTTGTTCATGTTTTTCATTCATGCATTTATCTATTCATTCATTCAATCATTTAAGTCGATCATTCATTCATTCATTCATTCATCAATTTATCGAAATGCATATAGCGTAATAATTATTTAAGCTTAGCATGCTGGGAAAAACTTTCAGGAGACGACATTTTACACTATTTTCTTATTTTTCCCAGAAAATAGCTTTGAAATTCCATGCAAATTGTCTCTTGTGTCACTTTCTCAGAAAATAGCTTTGACATTACATGCAAGGAGACAGTTTGCATGAAAGTGCCAAAGCTTATTTGCTGGGAGATAATCATCAATATGTCGCCTGCTAAATTGACCTATAGAGTGCTAAACGGTTAAAGAAGTGAAAGTAGTCCTGTAGCCATATCGCTTTCAATACAGTCCCTCAAACTTTGTTCTAGCGAACATTGTTATTGCATGTCAAATAAAATCAGAATAAAATATGTTTAAAACCAAAGTAGCATGTAACCCAGTGGGCACACAACGTTAAAATGACGTCGTACCAACGTCGATGCGACGTGATCATGTCGCATCGACGTTGATACGACGTCATTTTGATGTTATGTGCCTGCTGGGAAGACACTTGCCTTCCAAATCGGAGAGTAGAAGTCTGTCATTTTGTTTACTTCTCTTCACTCTGTCGTTGGGGCAATACTGATAAAGTTTGTGTTGTGCATATTAATCATGATTAAGGATTTACAAAAAAAAAAAAAAAAAAAAAAAAAAAGCTGACTATTAAAACAATTTATTGACAGGGATTCGGAAGAAAGTCCACAGTTTTGTCAATCTTTATGAATGTTATTTATTCACATGCTTATTACTCGCATTACCGAATTCGGCATTCAAGTGTGTTAACAACTCACCAGTGGTGCCTTTCTGATGATACTATGTAACGCGCGCAATGTAATAAAACCGACATTAACCCTTAAAGCGCCAAGAAAATCTGCATCTGAAAATGTCGTCTGCTTATGTCGTCTGCTGCATCTTCTTGCAAACTTTTCAAACTTACATTTTGCATATAGGCAAATTGTGTGGACCCAGATCAGATTGCTCCTAAAGGAACAGTCTGACCTGGGTCCACACTGTTTGCAACAATGACTTTTAAAGTAACCTCCAGAAGACAAAGCAGACGACAATTGTTGTGATTGGCGCTTTAAGGGTTAATCCATATGTGGCTAGTGAAGGACAGATCACTTTGAGATCCATTTTTTTATTTTTTTATTTTTTTTTATTTATTATTATTATTATTTTTTATTTTTTTTTTTATTTTTTATTATTATTTTTTATCTTAGATGACCGGAAGCCACCTTCATCCAAGAGTTCATCAGGACAGATATTTTGATTATTGTTTATGAAGGACTGTTGACAAATAAGCTTCAGGCTGTTACAATAATTCTGAAGAAATGTCACAACAGATACAAACTATTATGCCATTATGAAAATACGCCTATTCAAATATATGGAAAATTTCAACACTATACATTGAAAGTTTTCAGATAAAAATTCTGATGTTTTTCATATTTCTGCTTAAAACATATTGTGTTACTCATTAGAACCGCCTCGCCGATCTATGTTTTTGAGCAGAAATAAGAAACATAATGTATACCCATGTAAACCCCAGTTTTACTATATAAAAGTGGGGTTTAAGGGGGTCAAAATTATGTTTGTTTTCGTGATGGAAGAAATACCATTTATTTATTTATTTATATATTTATTTACCTAAACTCATCTTGTCTGGAATCTGTTATCGATGATCAAATCGTTTGGTCTACATTGATCTTGTCCCGAAGATATAAAACTTTCTTCGTGTTCAACTCATCTAAGCATGAAATTTATCCTGCTAATATGTCTCAAAATACTAACAATTGCAAATTCTTTCTTGCTATATATAGCTGAGCATGAAAATTACTCTGCTAATAAATATGAAAATGCTAACTATTATTGGCATTTCCATATTTATTAGCAGAGATGTTTTCAGGCTCAGCTGAGTTAAGCATGGAAAATGTTTTGTAACCTCGGGGCCAGGTTTTGTATTGAGAAGTAGCTAGTGCCAGTTTTGGAACACATTGAATAAGAAACAAATTGCACTTTCTGTTAATATATTAAAGTCTTTAACAGTTAACTGTTTCGTAAATGTGACAGTTTCTTTTTTTTTTTCACTCCCTTATCATATAAACTCCGATAATAATATCGTATTTTCAAACACTGCGATGCAAAAATGAGACAACACAAATATTGTCTGATATACGGTAATAAGAGATATGGGCTACTTCCATGGATTTTCGTTCTTTTTTTTTTTTTTTTAATAAGGGCTGAGCACCAACAGAATCACGAAACCGGGAATAATCATTTTCAGTCACTTTAAATTTTCGGCGTCTGATCAGCGTCTACACTATTTGCTCAGGCTTGTCTGTCCGAATACTTCATCACGAAAACACGCCTATAAACCCTACTATAAAACCCTTAAACCCCACTTTTATATAGTAAAACTGGGGTTTACAGGGGTATAAACCGAGGCGGTTCTAACGAGTACCCACAATCTATGTTTAGAACAGAAATATGAAAAATATCAGAGGTTTTTATCTAAAAATTTTCAGTTGTTGAAAGTAAAATTTTCTATATATTGAAATAGGTGTGTTTTCGTAATATGGGGTAAATACGGTTCCAAAATAAATCATCGAACCGGTATAAGAAACATCGAATAAATTACATAATTACCCCTTAACTGTTTATATATAATAATTCGTTTTATTGAGCAAATTCAAATATTTATATTCATCTCTTTTCGTTTACACAGATTAATTTAGACATAGGAAACCATTACACATGCTTTGACCCATTTACACCTGAATATTTTCAATAAACTCTCCCATTATGAACTTTGGAAGGGTCTATTGTATAGTCAAAGGAGTGTTATACAGAAATCGTAATAGTTGCTTTTATTATATACAAAGTAATGAAATATAGAGAATTATTAATGAAATAAAATGCATATTTCGAAAAAGTTATATTTTCACTAGTGAAAATATATAGAGGATATTTATTCTTTTACTGTGAATACCATAAATATTGTCATCGAGTGAAATGAAAACATCAGTATTTTCACGAGTGCGAAGCACGAGTGAAAATTTGAATGTTTTCATTACACGAGATGAAAATGTTTATGGTATTCACTGAAAAAGAGTAAATTTTCTTTTTATTTTATTGTTTACACGTCAATGCGCGTTTCTGACGTCATAAGTAACGTCACCAAACAAAACATGAACGTCATGGCGTCGACGCTCAACCGCTGGAGAAACAAAAACAAAAAGTTTCGGCGAATCAAAATAATTTTGACACCAAAATGTTCCTTACATTCTAACTAAGAAAATGCATACCAACACTTGATAGTTTAGTTCAGAAACAAAGAAGTTAGAGGTGTTCAAAAATCTGAAGTGGAGGTAACGTCCACTTCTGAAACAGTGAAGAAAACCGGTCGTCCAAAGCGAGGAGTGAGAATATAAATCGTATCAGTCACTACAGTGAAATGATACGATATCAATTCACTAGTGATTGATACCAGTTTTATTTTCATCAGATATACACAGATTTCACCGCTGATGATAAAATAAACATTTTTTCACTTCACGAGATGAAATAAAAGTCATATTCACTCCAAACATTTGAATATCCTCTATTTATTTATTGAAACTTTCTAATGTTATTGCAAACAGTGTAGACCCTGATCAGTTAAGCGGCGTCTGATCTGGGTCTATAATGTTTGCCAATGTCCCTTTTTATTGGACACTAGGCAAAAATGGGTTAATAGGTCTTGATATGCGAAAAGGTGTCCTCGAGGCATGTGCGGGAAGCAAATGCTCAGATCAGCCTGGGCATACACACAATCTTATCAGGGCCGCACTGTTCACTGACAGTATCATTAGTTACTGTTGCATTACGTTGAGGCGTCCACATAATGTATACCTCATGTTATCATATTATATATAGTAAGATCAGGGGTACGCAGGGATCAACATCAGGCGATTCCTGGAATTAGGGTTCGTGGGAGTATCCAAAAATTTGAAGATTTCATTATTACTATTTTTGGTTTAGTTAGTAATAGCAGTAGTAGTAGTAGTAGCAGTAGTAGTAATGGAAGTAGTAGTAGTAGAAGTACTAGGAGCAGTGGTAGTAGTTGCAGTAGTAGTGGTAGTAGTAGTAGTAGTAGTAATAGTAGTAGTAGTAGTAGTAGTAGTAGTAGTAGAATTGATGTTGTTATTGTAGTAGCTCTAATAAATGTTTATACTGAATAAATCTGTCTAAATGAGCCTTATAATCGACTCACCCATATTTTCGTGTATTATATTGTGAAAAAACAACATAACACCAGAGATGAGGGATATGTAGATTATATGTTTTTGTTAGTTCTCTAATAAAATATACGTTGTGGCTACTCATTAGAAGCACCTCCCCGAGGCGCTTCTAATGAGTACCCACAACACATGTCTTCATGGAGAAAAAGGACGTATATTTTGGCTGTAAAGACATCTTATTTTATATCAGAAAGAAAAATCGAAGCCCTGAGAGTGTGACAAAAGGCGAAGACCCTGATTCAATCCCTGGACCAGCATAAAGTTTGGTGATTTGTTTGTTTTTTTTCTCTGAACAACAAACCTCGTAGTCTAGAAGAAGCAGTTTGATCTGGGTCTATTCAGGTACGTCTGCCCAGATCTTTATGGTAACTGTTGTAATTTTCTGTCTTTCTTGCAGGTTAGGTATGTTGGTAAGCTGCCATCCAAAGAAAACAATAGTTTTGGCGATCGTGATACCTTGCCTTCTAGGAATAGGTTTGATTAACTACAATACAGAAAAAGATTTTGCAGGTGCGTAGAGCAGCTGTCACCACGCGCTTCCCCACCCCGCGCATACACACACATACACACACATACACACACACTTGAACGTAAAAGCGTCGTTTTCAAATGCATTTGATGCTGTTGCGTGTAAACGTTAGGTATGATACGTAAACATGATTCCTTACTTATCGATTTGACATATTCTAAGTACATTGTAATTGTGGTAGATACCGAATAGTTTCATTGTTTTTTATGTGTTTTAAGCTCACCTGAGCCGTCTTCTGCTCAGGATGAGCTATTGTTGATCACTCTCCGTCCGTCGTCCGTCACTACAAAGTATGTTCAAAGAATTACCCTAGGTTGACCTTTGATCTTTTACGGCATGTCAAATTTGCGTCCCTTTGCATTTGTATGGGGAAATATTAAAACATCATTTTCTCAAAGTAACTAATGGTTGAAACTTACAATGTATGGTCAAGGTAGTTAACCCTTTGTTACAGACAAAAATTTGTCCCCTGGTGGGCTTTATACATGTATAAAATCGTCTAATCTGTAAACATCTTCTTCTCAGAAACCGCTGGGCAAATATTCAAACTTCATGTGGAGCCTTGTGTTAAAGGGGAGATTGAAAATTTATGCAAATGGTCATGGTCTGTTGAGTAAGATGGCCGCCATACCTATATATGGTAAAAACACACAAAAAAATCTTTATTCTCCAGAACCAAGAAAGCTTTGAGGCTAAATCTTGGTACATAGCACCCGGGACTCAGACTACCTAATCAGTTCAAATGATGACCCTAGGTTGACCTTTAACCTTTCTACGCATGTCAACTTTGCGTCTTTATGCACTTGTATGGGGTATACGAGGGATGTTCGAAATGAATTGCTTATTGTCCTCTAGCTCGATATCCACGTGGGGCACGATAAAAATCAATACATACCTGAATAGGGCTATTCAATATCTACACAATGGTGTGTAAATGTACATGTTAGACTAAGCGTAAGACATAAAATTTGTCATTTGAATACACGCAGTCATTGACCACTGCAGTAAAAATGGTTGGTAGAAGCGTCGACCAAAAAGATGAAATACGGGCTTACATATCAAAGCTCGCTCAAAACTTGGTTGTTCTTTGAAGAAGCTGATGACTGAAATTTCTACTGCTTTTGGACCTTCTTGTGTGTCTTATGACACAGTTCGGCGGTGGAAAAAGAAATTTGAGTCTGGGTGTAGAGTCCATCAAAAATGCACCGAAATCAGGTAGGCCAAAATCTGCATCTCGTAAAGAAATCGTTTCCAAAATAAAGGAAATCATTGAAGGAGATGCCAGATTTACAGTTCGTGATATTGCACGAAAGGTAGGCATATCACTATCAACGGTTCACCTTATTTTGAAGAAGCATTTGAAAGTCAGAAAGATTTCTGCTAGCTGGGTGCTACATCTATTGACTGACGAGCTAAAGAGGCAACGGGTTAAAGTGGCTAAAAAGCTGCTTCAAATGTTTCCAAAATATGACAAAAAGCAGTTTGCCAATGTCGTCACAGGTGATGAAACCTAGGTCCATTATTTTGAGCCCGTCAGAAAGGTTAGCAATAACATCTGGGCCACTAAACACAGCAAACGCCCAATAATTGCCAAGCGTTCTTTGAGTACAAAGAAGGTTTTGTATGCAATCTTCTTCTCTGGTGAAGGAGTCGCAATAAAAGTGCCAGTGAAAAAGGGCAAAAGCATCACCGGAAAGTACTACAAAGACGTAGTACTGAAGAAACCGAAAAAGTTTTATCAGAAATGACGCCCCTGCCACTGGTTTTAAACATGTCCGTCTTCTACATGACAATGCCCCAGCTTATACCTCCGCAATAGTTACGGCGTTTTTGAAGAAAGAAAAAAGTAACTGTTTTGCCTCACCCCCCGTATTCCCCAGACCTTGCCTCATGTAATTTCCTTTTGTTTCCGAAATTGAAAGCATTCCTTGCTGGGCGGAAATACCAGTCCCGACAGGCACTTGGATCTGCCATTCATCAGTACCTTATTACTGTGTCCAAATCAGCGTACCGTGACGCCTTAAAAAGTGGATACATCGGCTGAAACTTTGCATTTCTAGCCACGGGGAGTACTTCGAGGGCATGAAATGAGTACTTTTGGGCTAACTTGAAATTTGAAGTCTCCAGATATAAATAAGCAATTCATTTCGAACATCCCTCGTATATTGAAACATTATTTTCTCAAAATGTATTAAAGACTAATGGTTGAAACTTACAATGTTTGATCAATGTAGCAAACCCTTTCAGTAACAATAAAAAATTTATTCCCTGGGGATTATCTGCCCTTGCCCTTGGGCTATGGAAGTATTTAGGGTCGAAGTGGAATCAGACTTGACACAAAGCTGAAAGTCTAACGATCCGTGGTGCAGCCAACACTGATTATACGCACGCGAAACTTGGACAGTTTACCAACGGCATGCCAAAAGACTGAACCACTTTCATACAAGCTGCCTTAGAAAATTTCTAAAGATCAAGCGGCAAGAGAGAGTTCCAGACACAGAAGTCCTGAAAAGGGCAGGGATGCAGAGTGTACATACTCTTTTGAAATCGGCACAGTCAAGCTAGACAGGCCATGTTACCAGAATGCCTGATGAACGTTTGTCAAAGAAAATGCTCTTTGGAGAACTACAAGTCGGAAAACACTCCCATGGTGGTCAGAAGAAGCGATCCAAGGACACCCTCAAAGCCTCCCTTAAAGACTTCAACATACCAACAGAGTCATGGGAACAGATTTCCACAGGAAAGGCCTCATAGGAAGGGGTGCTGGTCAATACGAAGCAAAAAGAATCAGCGAAGCCGAACAGAAACGTGCGCAGCGGAAAGCAAGAGCTAAGGCATCACCAACAGCGCTTTCTTCCTCAGACCTCTCTTCTTCTATCTGCAACAGGCAATTTATAGAGCTTAGATTGGTCTCATCAGCCATTTAGAACACACAAACAATAACACTTCGCACATTTGATTAGGATTGGTCATTGCCAGTAATGACAGACCAACGTTGTATAAAATTGCGTGATCTTTGAACGTCTTCTTCTCAGAAACCGCTGGGTATATCATTTTCAAACTTCATGTGGAGCCTTGTGTTAAAGGGGGATTGAAAATTTATGCAAATGGTCATGGTTCGTTAAGTAGGATGGCTGCCATGTCCATATATGGTAAAACACTTATAAATCTTCTTCTCCAGAACCAAGAAAGCTTTGAGGCTGAATCTTGATATATAGCATCCGGGACTCAAGGTCTACCGAGTATGTTCAAGTGATGACCCTTGGTTGACCTTTTACCTTTTATGGCAAGGACAAACTTGCGTCCTTATGCGTTTGTATGGGGAAAGTATTTTTTAAAAATCGTTTTTCTCAAACTATATAAAAGGCTAATGGCTAAAACTTACAATGTATGATCAAAGTAACAAACCTTTTCAGTTACAATAAAACTATTGTACCCCAGGGTTATATACATATATAAAATCGTGTAATCTTTAGATGTCTTCTTCAATTTTTATGTGGAATCCTGTGTTAAAGGGGGGATGGCGGGGGCGGAGGTGGTGGGGGGAGGGGGGGGGGCGCTGAAAATTTGCGAAAATGGTCACGGTCCATCAAGTAAGATGACCACCATGCCCATATATGGTTAAACACTTTAAATATCCTTCTCCAGAACGAAGAAAGCTTTGAGGCTGAATCTTGGTATATAGCATAGGGCACGCCAGGTCTACAAAATTTGTTCAAATGATGATCCTAGGATTACCTTTGGCCTTTTTACGGTAAGGTCAAATTTGTGTTCTCAAATCACAAATTAGTTGTACTGATATGTATTATGGTCTTGGATACAGGTTTAAAAAAGTCAAACGACTTTCTTCTGGATCCCATTTATATGTATTGATGTTTTGTCATGTCTCGTTGTCAATTGTAATGTTATATGTATACAAATAAAATAAACGTTTAAACTAAATTTGTGTTCCCATACTTTTGTATGGGGAAAATGTTGAATAATCTTTTATCAAAATGTATTAAAGACTCATTGCTGAATTTATAATGTTGTAAAACTTTTTAGTTAAATTCAAAATTTTGTTCCCTGTGAATTATTTGCCTTTGCCCCTGAGCTATATACAGATATAAAATCCTGTAATCTTAAAGCATCTTCTTCTCTGAAACTGCATGGCCGATTTTCACCAGATTTCACATAGGGCCTTCTGTTAAAGAGATATTGGCAATTTGTTCAAAGGTTCCGTCATTAAACAAGATGACCGCTCATGCCCATATACAGTTAAAAAAACACATTTGAAAAATCTTTTTCTCTCCAGAACCAAGAAATCTTTAATGCTGACTCTTACACTACAACATATTCTTATTAAGTGATATGCCCTGAGAAAACAGGACACTACTTCTGATTGCGGCCTTCCTGTTTGTTAGTGCATTATATTTTATGGTATTCAGATTGCGCGATTCCTCAGTTATCCGCATAAAGACACGGCCTAAAAAAGGACACGGCCAAATTATTCTGAAATCTCGCTCAGTGTCAACAGAAAATGCAACATCGCAAAACCTGATACGCCACCACTGAAATATAACCCCTGAGTCAGCATTGTCCAAATCATTGCGCATTATCAACCCAAGAACATACCGTAATTACCCTAAGTATTGTGATAGACGAGCCCAAGCATACAGAGTAGATCCAGATCAGACACCAAGAGGAAGAGTAAATAAATCATGATAACAAAGCAACAGAAGGCAAAGCACCCAGCTATCTTTTCCTAACAAAGGAAATGCCAATTTGCGCAGTCCGGGTGCCGTATTACCCGAAATGTTCGGGCACCTTAATTCCTTCCATACTTGTCCTGGAACTTGTACAAGTGCAATTACTACATGCCCATTTGTCTGAGAATCGCTGATGGAGTGGCAAACAGTGTAGACCCGGACCAGACGCCGCATTTAGCGGCGTCTGATCTGGGTCTATACTGTTTGTTCATGCCTGTAGGGCAAAGACGGTAAACCGATATCAGGATTTTCTGATAGCGGGCCTCATTTCAGCCTTTATAATAAAGTAACCTTTGGCTCGTGTCGGTTCTTATGCATTCATGTCGATTCCTCTATGTGTTTAAATTGCAGGTTTATTGATACCCGCCGACTCTAGAATCCACTCGGAAAAAGAGTGGGTTGAAGAGAACATACCGTTTACACTTCGGATAGTCCAGTTCATTGTTACAAATGACAATATTCTTACTAAGGAAAGCCTTTTAGCTGTAAGTAGGAATATAAAAATTGATCATATTACCATATTTATCTTAAAAATTGATGTGTGTGTGTAAATATGTGAGGCTCTCGGTTAAGTTTATTGGTTAGATTTTACTGATCATTTTTAATACTAAACAAAACTTTACTGATAAGAGAAAATTATGGTCCTGCATAATAAAGAATTTTAACAAAATTTAAAGAAATTCAAAATATGTGATTCCAACAACAACAATAACAACAACAACAACAATAATAATAATAATAATAATAATAATAATAATAAAATGATATATGAGCTAATGTTCTACACATAAATAAAAAAGTGCGATTTTTTTTCTTATTTTCCCAGAAAAAAGTCTTTGACATTTCATGCAATTTACATGACATCAAAACCTATTTTCTTGGAAAATCAAAAAAAATAAAAAAAAAAAATAAAAAAAAAAAATGTCAGTTTGTTGTCTGTCATATTAGCCTAGAGAGTGATATTGCCGCCATTTTGGTAAAACTAACAATTTTTGCAGGCATAAAGTTACCTCCCTAGTATTGAATGCTTAGCACTTCGGAAAAAAAAAAACAGGCGACGACAATATTTTTTTTTTTATTTTGCTAGAAAATAGGCTTTGACAGTTCGTGCAAAATGTCTGCTAAAGAGACAATTTGCACGAAATGTCGAAACCTGATCTATGGAGAAAATAAAACATGTCGTTAATTTGTCGTCTGCTGAATTAGCTCAGATAGTGGTAAATGTTAAAACCGTTCAAAATGGCGTCTAGTCTTTGAGTAAAGAATTCAGTCCCGGAGATGGAGCAAAGGTTTCCTTTATTAGCTCCCATTGAGAACCGGTCCAGTGCTATTTTCTATGAAGCGCTTAACATCAGCTAAGTATTAGCTTTCACAAAAAAGGCTAGGTTTACGCTTAGCAAACATGGTGTACTAAGTGTAGACCAAGCTTTGTGTGAAAGCTCATACTTGTCTATCTAAGATGACAAGTGAAATTGGCTTAAAGCCCAACAAGACGCAAATCTTGATGAAAATTGCCTGATATACGAACTACAGCACGGTTTTAATAATAATAATCTATAGTAATCTCTCTCTCTCTCTCTCTCTCTCTCTCTCTCTCTCTCTCTCTCTCTCTCTCTCCTGCGGTCTGATCAGGGCCTGGGCTGTAAGCAATCACTATCACAAGACATTATAGAATGTATCAATGGAGAGCAAACGCCCGGATGAGACTTTGCACATGCTCGAAAACTCATTTTCGTTTTAATGTTATTTTCAGATGATGGAGCTATATAATGCATCATTCAATATTCAGGTTGATGGATATGGGTTGCCCGATATATGTAACAAGTGAGTATTTAAAGGGAATGAATACACTTTCAGGGGAGATAACTCTATCATAATTGCTTTGCTGCTTTTCTGAAAAGGTGTTTACCCTAATAAGAAAGAATTTGCATCCCTTGAGAGCAAATTCTTTCCTTTTAGATTAGGCATCATTTCAAAATGGAATTTGTGCTCAGGAAAGCAAATGTTAAAATGCCAAAAAATCAATGAAGTGCATCTAATCCCCTCCACGATACATTCACTTGCATGGCTCTAGATTAGAGTGGGTATCCAGATAATAGATAGCAGAGCTCGCGGCGCGCAAAACGCGTCGCTCTACGGTAGAGAATATGATCAAGGAAAAGTAACATACAACGATATATACTTTCAGCAGAAGTCACTCTGACCAATTTTCTTCCTTTTTCTTCGCGGAAGTTGTCACCGGAACTTGGCAGGACTGACTGGGGTTTATGACTGTATGCATATGTAGATAATCCGGAGATAAAGGAAAATAACACCCGAGGGACAAAATTTTGTTAGTTACATAATGCTTTTGCCACAACCCATTACGAAAACACGCCTCTTCAAATATATAGAAATTGTCACCTCCAAAAACTGAAAATTTTCAGATACCCACAATCTATGTTTTTGAGCAGAAATAAGAAAATAATGTATACCCCAAGTTTTACTATATGAAAGTGGGGTATAACGGGTCAATATTAAATAGGCATGTTTTCGTGATGCGTTGTTTATTGTAAGTTTCAAAAACATGACTAACGTTTCTATTTTTTATGAAGTTATCATGATTTTATATGAATGTACCCTTAGAGCACGGGTTGACAATACCCGAGGTACAAAGTTTTCATCGTATCACTTACGACTAACAATTTATGTGGAGTTTTTCATGATTTCCCAGTCAGCATTCTACGTAAATCTATATCGGGCCGTCATCGGCCCGTCAGGGTAGCTGACGGGCCGATGACGGCCCGATGTAGATTTACGTAGAATGCTAGCTGGGTTTATACTTGTACATATATTGAGCCAGACAGCACCCAGTTGACAAAATTTTAAGAATAACAAATGAGCAAGCGCACGACAAAACCAAAATAAGACTAGTGCGACCAGGAAGACTCAGATCAGCCTGCGCATCCGCACAGTCTGATCAGTCTTCGCTGATCGCATGTTACCTCAACGGCCGTCAGGCTATCCAGAGAGGGATAAACGAGAACCTTTGCCATACTGGGTGGATGTACAGGCTGATCTCTGTTGGTCACACAGGTCTTACTGTGGGCTATGTCGTGCGCTAGCTCAGATGTAATTTCTCACTATGATCATTTGTTATAAGTTTTAGAAAAATTCCTTTTGAATCTGTGAATTTTTACATGGTTTTATACGTGCATAGAGTTGCAGGGTAGGGGCAGATAACACTGGAAGAACAAAATTACGATGGAATGAGATCCTAGTATTTCTGCCATTTATGTAATTTATTTTATTATGCATTAACTATTTTTTTTTTCTTTTCGTACGTCGTGCGTCGTCCGTCGTCAACATTTACCTTGTGCAATCTCTAGAGGCCACAGTTTTAATCCAATCTTTATGAAACTTTATCAGAATATTTGTCTGGATAATACCTCAGTCAGGTTCGAATGGGGGTCATGTTGGGTCAAAAATTAGGTCAGAAGGTCAAATATTGATAAAACCTTATTTGCACCCTGGAAGCCACAGTTTTGCTTCAATCTTTATTAAACTACGCCTGAATGTTTGACTTCATAATACCTTGGTCAAGTTCGAATATTGATCATGTCGGATTAAAAGCTAGGTCACTAGGTCAAATTTCGTTAAAACCTTGTGTGCACCATGAAGGCCACAGTTTTGCTTCAATCTTCGTAAAACTCTGCCAGAATGTTTGACTTGATGATACCTTGGTTAAGTTTGAATATGGGTCATGTCGGGTTAAAAATTAGGTCACTAGATTAAATTTCTTTAAAACGTTCATCCTCTACAGGCCACAGTTTTGCTTTAATTTATTTCATGAAACACAATCAGAATGTGACTTGATGACACTTTATTCAAGTTCAAATATGGATCATATCAAATCAAAACCTAGGTCACTAGGTCAAATTTCTTTAAAACATTGTTCAGGCCATAGTATTGCTTTAATCATAATAAAACTTTACCGGAATGTTTGTTTTGATGATATTTTGGTCAGATTTGAACATGGGTCATGCCGGGTCAAAATACAGTCACTAGGTCAGAGTTCTTTTAAACATTTTTCTCCTTCTAAGAGGCCACTTTTGCTTCAGTCTTTATGAAACTTTACAAGTATGTTTGACTTGATAGTACTTTGATCAAGGTGAAATATAGAACATATCGGATAAAAAGTTAGGTCACTAGGTCAAATGTCTTAAAAAAACATGTTCACCCTCTAGAGGCCACAGTTTTGCTTTGAACAGCTTTTATGAATTTTACCAGAATGTTTGTCATGATGCTTATTTGGTCAAGTTCAAAAACGAGTCATGCAGTGTCAAAAACAAGGTCATTAGGTCAAATGTCTCTTAAACCTTATTCACCCTCTACAGGCTACAGATTTGCTTCAATCTTCATGAAATTCTGCCAGAATCTTTATCTTTATGATATCTCAGTCACATTTGAATATAGGTGACCTTACGTAGATTAAATAGCTAGGTCACTAGATTATTTTTTTATAACCTAAACGTAACCAGACTGCTTGTTTTGATGCTATGGAATCAATGATCCTACAGTATCCTGAGACTCAGGTGAGCGATTAAGGGCTATCAAGGTCCTCTTGTTTTTATTATTAATATTATTATTTTCTATTTCACCTAAGTGAACTTGGACTGTTTCATCTTAAGATGCTTTTGTACCAGATTAAATAAGGCTCAATGTCAGAAAACGTAGCATCCGTCATGTGCACGTAGCGAAGATTCAGATCAGCCTGTACATTCGCACAGTCTGATCAGAATATCCACTGGGCGCAGATAGCAAAAGATAAAGAGTTTTCTCCACGTGGACAGTGAATACTCTGATCAGGCTGCACGGATGCGCAGGCTGATTTGAGTCTTCGATGGGCACACGTCAGAAGTTACATTTCCTCGCGTTGCGGCTCAAATATTTCTTAACCCTTCCATCACTGCATACCTATACAGATACCCTAGCAAATAATGCAGAATCAGACGATACGGCTTGTAACGACCCGTCTCATCGGGATCTACACTATTTGCCATTCTGTTCCTGATTTTTGACTGAAACCCCTATTTGCATCAATGAATGTGTCCAAATTCAGAGATGCAAAAGTCCAGAAACTCAGGGATGAATGGGTTAGGCGTATGTCTGATTGCTTGGCTAATTGTTTCAGAGTATTAGGGAAATGCTACGTTACAAGTATTCTGGATTTGTGGGACTATGATACGGCAGTCATAGAAACATTGACAGAAGAGGAGATACGCGATAAAATAAATACAGTGAGACTTAAGTAAGTACAGCTATTAGAAGAAGAGATTAACCGATATAAACAAAACAGTACCTTTTTCTCGTGATAAACACACACACACACACACACACACACTTGTTTCGGACAAGGATTGACAGATGGCTGCAGACACACACACACATACACACACACACACACTTGTTTCGGACAAGGATTGACAGATGGCTGCACACACACACACACGCACGCACGCACGCACGCACGCACGCACGCACGCATACAAACACACACACACACACACACACACACACAACACTTACTTGTTTCGGACAAGGATTGACAGATGGCCGCAGCCGTGATCATATAAATAATATAAATTATTAATATTAAATAGTAATATAAAAGTAATGATATTGAATTGTATATGGTTATATAGGTTACGTAACTGAAATTGAACTTACACCTCATATATTTTTTCCTTTAGGGGCCCTGACACATATTACCATTTTTAATTGATGATAGGCATGGATAGAGGTATAAAATATGTAGACATTTATCTGTTCAGAAGGGTGCAAAAGTGGGCCTTACTGTACGTACTTCTTCGCACTTTTATGCTATTGTAAAACAAACGAATCTGTTAAAACAGTCGTTCACGAACGTTTTGATATCCTCCCGCATACTACATGTATTACATAAAATTTTCTTTATATGTTTCTTTATATTTATTTTATAGTCCAAGATATTTCACAGAATTTAATGGTACGCTCGCACTTGGTGGAGAAATATTCGATGACAATGGTAATATAATCGCTGCCGGGGCCACAAGAATGACGTGGTATCTGATGATGAACTCTTCTGTAAGAATAAAATAAATCACAACGTCAGATAACAAAAAATTCGGACAGTGCACCCAGCGAAGATTCAGATCAGCCTGCGCATTCGGACAATAAAGACTCTGATCAGTCTGCATGGATGTGCAGGTTGATCTGAGTCTTCGTTAGGCGCACATGTCAGAAGTTTTGCTTTCTCACGTTGCCACTCATATATACAAAATCTAAAAATGTGTGAAGAAATCGATCCATAAACGACCTACAGCCTTGCTTGGAAGCCTTGTTGCGGGCGTTTTTCGTGTCTTGTCCTGTTTCTTGTTTTGTCTTCGTCTTTAGAGGGTCCTGTCTGTGATTGTTATTAATCACGTTGTTGGTGAAGACGGAGCCTTTCATTTGCTTTTCCTTGAATTGTAATGTGTCATGTTTGTCGTGATTTGAATACTCTGCCTCTTGGTGTTATTGATAGGCTATGGTCTATGATTGTGTCTCTTCCTGGACATTTTCATAACTATATATGTCGTACTAGTGTTAACATGGGCGACTTAGGCGTGCTATTTTCCGTCCGTTCGTCCGGTTACTTGTATCCACCCTAGCTTTCGCCCTAGCGCCCATCCTAGCGTTCACCATAAACGAAGTCTACAAAGTGTAGAACTATACAGGTAGTTTCTCTTCACTGATTGTTTTATCTCACTGAGTTAAACAAGGATGACACATCACGAAAACATTCCTATATAATTTTGACCCCCTTAAACCCCACTTTAATATAGTAAAACTGGGGTTTACAGGGGTATACATTATTTTTCTTATTTCTGCTTAAAATATAGATTGTGGGTACTCGTTAGAACCGCCTCGACGAGGCGGTTCTAACGAGTACCACAATCTATGTTTTGAGCAGAAATATGAAAAACATCAGATTTTTATATCTGAAAAATTTTATTTTTTGGTGGTAAAAGTTTCAGTATATTTGAATAGGCGTGTTTTCGTAATGAACTCTCACACTTCTGGTGCTTGTTTTCACATTTTAGTTCATAGGTCCGACATAACTTTAATGAAGCTTTTCTAATTCTTTATATAGACGTAGGCGGAGTAGTTGGTTAGCAACGTACAGCGCGGTTAATAAACCTTTACCATTTTATCGGCCAAGTCAGAAGACGATAATATGATGAATAATTTTCTCATTTTTCCCCAGAAAATAGACTTTAGCATTTCATGCAAACTATCATCATAGGATACAATTTGCATGAAATGTCAAAAATAGTATAGAAGATGTCAGTGAAGAGCCACAATCATAGAAATAGTCTCCCAATGACACAAACAGGAAGAGACTTAACCATGACAGACACCACATCACGAAAACATGCCTATATAATTTTGACCGCCTTAAACCCCACTTTTATATAGTAAAACTGGGATTTACAGGGGTAATATACATCATTTTTCTTATGTCTGTTCAAAAACATAGATTGTGGGTACTCGTTAGAACCGCCTCGCCGAGGCGGTTCTAACGAGTACCCACAATCTATATTTTGAGCAGAAATATGAAAAATATATCAGTTTTTTATTTGAAAATTTTCAGTTTTTGGAGGTGAAATTTTCTATATATTTGAATAGGAGTGTTTTCGTTATGACACGTGCCACAAACCAAAGAAAAGCAAAGTAACTGTAATATCCCAAAACCAGTCGACGTGAAAGACGTTGACGTCTATAACGTCAGTTGCTTGGATACAGTCTTTGTTTACATGTTGTACTATCTCTATGTGTCATTAAATGTGTAGAAAACTACATCGGTCGAGTCATTACATTGGCGACGAGGTGAAAAATGACAGACAGAACGTGGGGATAGAAGATTTGAAAGACTCTGATGAGATGTTAATGAAGCTGATGATGAGGAGAAGAAATTAAGAACAGTAAGCAAGAAATATAGAAAAGACTGAGGACAACAAGACAAGGTACCGGAGAAGAAATACTGAGTAGCTATTGTTAAGAGAAAGAAATGGTGAAGAAACAGTGATAAAACATAGCAGCAAGTCAGATAAAGCGGTATAGTAATTGTGCATAACATTTTAAATCGAACGGGGCTAGCTATGGCACAAAACAGATCAGTCACAGTAATAACAGCTACAAAGAACTTACTAATATCATTTTTTAGACCAACACAAGATAGATTATCAACTAGTAAAGCTTGGAAAGAATGGCTGGAGGAGATAGAAAAGGAATTTTGCTATTTTAGAATCAAAAGTCCTAAAGACAAGAAAGATGCTCTTCTTATATACGGTGGAAGAGAAATTGTTCACCTTGAAAAGACTTTGCCTGATACATGTGCATATTGAAAACTGGATGAATACCAAATACTGAGAGAGAAATTGAATGAATATTATTTATTGAAAAAGAACATATTCTATTCTGGGTATGTATTCCTTAAAGTGAAACCAGAATCTAGAGAAACAACACTGTCATAAGCAATCAGGTTACGTGTCCAAGCTCAGAGTTGTGAGTTTGGAGATGCGTGTGAAGAGAGAATTTGGGAACATTTGATCCAAACAACAGACAACCAAACAACCAAACACTTAAACAGAAATGCATCAAGAGAGATGATCTTTATCAAAGTTTTTGGCAGAGATTAGACAATTTGAAGAGATGTCACTGCAGATGAGCAGTATGGATCATTTGACAAGCATGCACAGAGGAGCAAGAATAAAGCAGATGCAATATGGTAGAAAATTGAATTTTAGACAAAGATATGAAAACAGTAATGAAACTATGATGGCATGTAGTTACTGTGGCTTATGTGGTGTTCATCCAAAAGGTCAAGCTTGTTCAGCATACCGCAAGAGGTGTTACAAATGTCAGAAGATAGACCATTTCGCCATTGTTAGTAGAACAAAGAGGCACCAGGAATCATTGCTATACAGACCAGTCATGATGCGGCATAAAACCAAGCGAAACAGTGACAGAGAAAGGAACACTACAGAACAAGACAAGTCAGAAAATTTGGACAAACAGACTCGTGGAAGAGAATAGGTCATTGTAGAATAAAAGAAGTAAAACTTGCGGAAGAAAGTAAACATGCGTCACATGATATAAAATTGCTCAAATCAAAGACAGGATATTGTAAAGACTTGGATCCAATAAATATGACAATAAGCACACTGAAGTTGGAGCAGACAGACACATAGAAGTTGAAACCACATGTAGAGGAGGAACAGTCTAACATAAATGGTACATGCAGTTGTCATTCTGAATGTCATATTAAAATGGATATTATCAGCAGAGAAAGCGAAGAGTTTATAGACGTAGACAAGTGGAAGAACAAATACATACATTTGAAGAAAACTGTAGCAATTATCCAATCCAAACTTAAGGATTTATGCAGATGGTATACATTGAGGGCACGCATTTAAATTACAGTCTCAGAGAGAAAGGGAAGACAATGCACATGTATCAGTAACTTGGGATAATACGTAGAATACATATTTTAAGGAATGTGAGAATCTGAGTGCACAGTACTAATTATTGCATTGTACATGTACAGCTAAATCGAGGTTATAAAGTTGATAAAACCAACTGTTTTCCTTTGGTATCTTCAGTTCACAACACTAAAACACACTTTTAGTAAGATGAGGACTTGTTTTCTGTATGTTTTTATTTGCATAGGCTGATTATTTAAAAAGGGGGAGAGATGTAATATCCTAAAACCAGCCGACGTCAAAGACGTTGACGTCAATAACGTCAGTTGCTTGAATACAGTCTTTGTTTACATGTTGTACTATCTCTATGTCATTACAGTAACCAGTCTCCCTCTTCACCAGTGAGGTAATCACAATGTAAGACAGGGCCCAGTTGTTCAAAACTAACGATGTCGTTACTTAACGTATTGTTAACTCTTTGATCATTAGATATGGCATATAAACTAATATTTTTGCTGAAAAAATGTGAAAAGCTACTCACATTTTTTCAGCAAACGTACCTGTGATTTAGATATTGTACCTAGAACAGTTAACATTTTGACCACTAACGAGCTCGTTAAGCTGACGATGCTTTGAATAACTGGGCCTAGGATTTTCAAAGCTTACTTTCTGAGAAAAGTATTTTCAAACTGTTGTTTGCTGAAATTTTTACCCAGCTATTAAGTACCTGGGCCCAGTTCTTCAAAGCATCGTTAGCCTAACGAGCTCGTTCGTGGTCAAAATGTTAACTGTTCTAGTGAGTACAATATGTATCTCACAGGTTTTTTGTTGTTGTTTTTTTTCGAATGCAAAAGCTACACATATTTTTTTCTACAAAAATATTAGCGTATATGCCATATTTAATGATCAGTTTTAGCGATGCGTTAACTAACAACATCGTTATTTTTAAACAACTGGGCCCAGCATGGGTGACCGCCCTGTTTGACTCATTGGGCGACCCGACAAAAGCTACATTTGGAGTCTGGTATTGAGATGCCATCATCGTCTCCAGACCGCAATATGCAACAGGAAAGTATTACAGGGAGACTCCTGCCTCGGACTTGCTGGGTGAGCAGTAAATATATGGTGACTTCAGGGCGACGTTAAAAGTAGAATGAAACATGTAATGAAACATGTATATAAACAACTTCTACAGCCGTTACCAGAGCCGGCCTTTATGGCGAGTAATTGGCTTGTTCTTGAAGTAAACAACGTACAATACGGTTGGTGCCTGAATGGGTGATGTTTAATTTCGTGACGGACCCGACAAACGCTACAAATGCAAACTGGAAAGCTGATATAAAATGTATATGAATCTCTGTAAGGGGACTGGCTATAATTTCCTAAAGATTCGGCCATTTTACAAGGAAGTCAACTTTTGTGAATACTTGTTTGCTTTCATGTACACCAAGCACTTTCTGAAAAGGGGTTTTCCCAAAAAGGAAAAAAATCGCTCCCAAAGAGAGCAGTTCTTTTCTTTTAGGTTAGATCCGTTTTTCAGTAGGGAGGCATTTTTTACAAATTTGCCCATGTTTTCCTAAGCTCTTTCACTGCCACAGGTGATGATAATAGGCTTTTGCAAACAGCATAGATCCAGATGAGACGGCTCGTGAACCGTCTCATCTGGATCTACGCTGTTTGAATTCAGTCTTTCAACTTTACATATAAACTTCTTTCCAACTGATAGTTTTTTTTTTTTTGTTTTTTTTTTTTTTAAAGGCAGACGGCAAATGTCGTCTGAAATTTGGCGCCGAAAGAGTTAAAGTGTATCCAATCCCCTTAACATTTACCACTCTCTGGGCATATTCAGCAGACGACAAAAATTTGGCGATATTTTTCTTATTTTTTATCCCAGAAAAAAGGAATGACATTTCATGCAAATTGTCCCCATTGGAGACAATTTCCATGAAATGTCAAATCCTGTTTTCTGGGTAAAATAAGAAAACAATTTCAATAATTCGTCTGCTGAAAATTTTACCCAGAATTCTACGCGTTAAATTGATAGTGTCTCTCTACTGATATTCCGATACACCTCGCCCAGCGAAGATTCAGATAACCTTTTGCATACGTACAGTCGCTTTTGGTGTTTGGCTACCCACTGAATGACCTGAAAAGACTCTGAAATGAGTCTTCGCTGGGTGCATATGCAAATTTGTATACTGTCTTGTAGAAAATGCTGTGTCCCGGCTCATTTTAGTAAAAGGCCCTCCAGCAGCTTATTGTATCGTTGAAAATTTCACAGAATGAAGACCTGGTGATTAAGTTTGAAGACAAAATGGTAGAGCTTGGTACAAAGGATCCTGTAGGACTTAATGACGTTTTTGTCTACACGATGGATGCGTGAGTTTATGAAGAATTCATACGTTTTTAGCCGCGGCAACTCACATTGTTTTGCCTCCCTTCTGAAAAGTGGTATACTCTTAAAGGAAGGAATTTGCTCCCTTATGGGAGCTAATTATTTCCTTTTAAAGAAGGGCCCCTTTTCAGAACGATATTTTTGTGGCCTTTGCGTTCCTGCACACCAAGACCCTTCTCTCTCGATGGGAGCAAACTCATCACGAAAACACGCCTCTATAATTTTGACTCCCTTAAACCCCACTTTTTCACGTAGTAAAACTGGGGTTTACAAGGCTATACATTATTTTTCTTATTTCTGCTCAAAAACATAGGTTGTAGGTATTCGTCAGAATCTATGTTTTGAGCAGAAATATGAAAAATATCAGATTTTTTAATCCGAAAATTTTCATTTTTTGGTGATAAAATTTCCAGTATATTTGAATAGGCATGTTTTCGTAATGTCCTTTCAAAGCAGACTTCTTTCAAAGGGACGTTGGTGTGCGGGAATGCAGACGTTATCCCTCTTATACAATTGCCGAAACTCGATTCAGTCCATTTGATTATACCCCCGAAAATTTTGTTTGTGGTTGTGTTTGTGGTTGTCTTCACGTTGTCCATACGTATAGACGTATGCGGACAGAGAAGGCCCAGATCAGCCGCATTCTCGGTGTCAGATCAGGGCCTTCACTGTCCGCTACCAGAATCATTGAACATTATAGAATGTATCAATTCAGAGCAAAGTCCCGGATGAGACTTTACGCATGCGCAAGATGATCTGAATTTCCCTGAAAATTGATATTCAGCAAAACCTCGATATTTCAAACACCAATAATTTAGAAATTTCGATAATTCAAAGTAATTCTGAAGTCCAAATTTAAATATTTCTAAGCATTTTAACTCGAAAAGTCAAACAAAACTGTATGTTCCCTTGGATTTTGAATCTTAGAGGTTTCACTGTAATTGATGTACAAAAACAACACTATAGGGAGCGTTGTTAGAGAGACATATTGCTTTTAGGTAGTTGTTCGTTCGTTCGTCCGTTCTTTCGTTCGTTACGCTTATCTTGTCAGCAAAATATCTCAAAAAGTGTTTCAGCTAGAGCCTTGAAATTTGGTAAGCTGATTGGGGGTGATGAGTAGATTGAATAAATGCCGGTTCTGGACAAGCACTAAGTTGGGGGCAAAGTGTTCTACAAACTCACATTTCTAGTTACATATGCTTTAAATAAGGCCATGTCCTGATTGACTTCACCTATATTTCTTTCATTACAGATACCAGGACGAATTTTTCGACTCAGTGAACGACGATCTTATACTTCTTCTATTTGGTGGACCAGCTGTCTTCATTTACATGGTTATTGCCATGGGAAAACTGAATATGGTGGAGAATGGGGTACTTTCTTGCGTATCTTGAGAAAAATTCCCTATGACATATGCAAATCATGAAGGTTCCGATCAGGCCCTCCTTTGCTCGGCGATACACTAAAATTCCGTCTTTTACCCAAATTATTCGGACACCTTTACGCACTGGTTGTGTCTAAAACTGGTGGATGAGGGGCAAATAGTGTAGACCTTGATCAGACACCTCAGAACGCGTCTGATCTGGTCTATGCGGTTTTGCACAGATCTGTCTGCCCGAATAGTCAGGGTAATTACGCTAACAATGAGTCTAAGCGAGCAACGAAGCTCATGACCAGACTAAAAATGCGCAGACTAACCAGGGCCTTCGTTGTCGTCCGCATATGCAGTTAGTTTATTTTAATGACGTATCGTAGCATTTATCTATTAATGAATTTTCTGTAAATATTTGGACACCCTGATTTTCTGTTTTATAAAGGCCGTAATTCCTAAGGCTTATTTTTGAAAGACGCCGATCAAGTTTTTATTTTCATGTATGTATTTTCTGTTTTCAGGTATTTCTGGTTATAGCTGCCGTCGTCGGGGTTGTGTTGGCGGTCTTAAGTTGCTTTGGGCTTGGCCTGGCTGTTGGATTGCAATTCGGAGTTACCCATCTGGGACTGATGTTTTTATTGTTAGGTAAAACGTTTTGTTATGATTTTAATGCGTGATTATGTTTCGTATGTAAGAGACGCGCCAGCAGAACATTTTCTTTCAACTTTAACTCCTTCGGTGCCAAATTTCAGACGACATTTGTCGCCTGCTTTTCTGTTTTAACAAACTATTACTTGAAAAGTAGTTTATACGTAAAGTTGAAAGACTGAATGTCAAACAGATTAGATCAAGATGATACGGCTCATATGAGCGATCTCATCTGGATCTATGCTGTTTGCAAAGCTTACTATCGCCTGTGGCAGTGAAACAGTTAAGAGAAATTAATATACTAGGAAGTTTTCTGCCGTGTTCGGCAAAGGAGACAACTTTATGTAACAGCTCTTGGGTTTTTTCCTTTTTTCTGTTGCTATGTAGTCTGTGATATGAAAATGCAGTCAACTTCAACCCCTGTAAATGCTAAAGGTCAAAATTATTATTTAGTGACCTGGACTAGGCTAACTAAAGTTATATTTCATATGAAGCTTATGTGGGATGGGAGAATGAAATTATATTCAAACGGCCATAGTCACATGACCAAGAAGCTGTCATATCCATATATGGTAAATATCTTTTAAAAATTTTCTTCTCCAGAACCACTGTGTTGATTGCCTTAGAACTGTGTATGTAGTATATAAATGATTACCCTGGGTTGACCTTGACCCATTTTACGGCTATTTTTAGTGGGCAAAAGAAACTTGAAACTTGGGTTGTAATCACTTAAAAACACACAAACCTTTATGACTACAAAAGATCGGTAAGTTCACAGCTACTTGGCAGACATGAACTCACATGAAATTTCAAGCCTCATTTTGAAAAAAATATATACAATTTCTACAAGTCTGAATGCATTTTTATGGGTCAAAGCCTATCTGCTGTTTTCGCTGTGGTATCTTTGAATCAAGCACGTTTGTCATGTTAATTGAGCCCCGTCGTCGGAAACTTCGCTTCGGACTTTCCATGGAACCAATTTTTTAATGCGCATGCCCTGGACCTTAGCAAGACCACGTCTTTTTCTTTGGCTTATGTTTTCCCTCTGTCTACCGCATACGTAAGCGAACAGCATAGGTTCTCCCGAGATTGCGTGGATGCATTTGCATATTCAAAGGGGAAAACCCAACTCGAGATTCAAGGGCATTTTTTCTCCTAAACAAATTGTTGGAGATAAATTTGCTCGAAGACAGAATGTTAAACAGTACAGATCCTGATGACACAATTCAGTAAGCCATCTCATCTGGACCTTTGCTGTTTCGCATATATGGCACCACAAGCTCAGTGATACCAAAGGATGAGATTTTATAATCAACACAAAAGTGGTGCACAGCGATACGTTTGAAAACTGAATGAATAATGTTTAGCACAATATTTATTTCTTGTGTGTAGATAGCCATCTGCAGATATAAAATATAATTACTACTTTCATCATGAAACATACCTATATAATTCTGACCCCCTTAAACCCCACTTTTAAATAGTAAAACTGGGGTTTACAGGGTTTACATTATTTTTCTTATTTCTGCTCAAAAACATAGATTGTGGGTACTCGTTAGAACCGCCTCGGTGAGAGGCGGTTCAAACGAGTACCCACAGTCTATGATTTGAGCAGACATATGAAAAATAACAGAGTTTTTTTATCTGAAATTTTTCAGTTTTTGGAGGTGAAATGTTCAATATATTTGAATAGGCGTGTTTTCGTAATGTGAATGAAGATTGTAGTTTTATACTTGAACTTTAGTAAATATTCAATCCATTATATAAGCATATCACTTTTCGGAACATTTTTTTTCCAGGCCGAATCTGAAAATTTTCAGTTTTTGGAGGTGAAATGTTCAATATATTTGAATAGGCGTGTTTTCGTAATGTGAATGAAGATTGTAGTTTTTACTTGACCTTTAATAAATATTCAATCCATTATATAAGCATATCACTTTTCGAAACATTTTTTTCCAGGCCGAATTGAAGACTTGCACCGCCATCGATGATTTTAACCAGGTACTTGACTTCTGAACTAAATGTTCTGGTCATTTTAGGTATAAAAGGATTACAATTACCTAACATAGTCCGATATCAAAGAAAATTTGGAGGACTGTTTTAAATCGAGCTGCATAACTTCGGACCAGCCCGGGCAATTCTGGTTAATGATCGCATTGTTTTTACTGAGCGGCTCATTATTCAATTTAATGCGAATTTGTGGAGTTTCTTTCTCCACAATAAAGTTTTTGTTATTATTACTTCAGGAATCGGGGTGGATGACGCGTTTGTCATCGTAGAAACCTGGAAACGCATAGACAAACAACATCCGAAATTACCAATAGAAGAAAAGATGGCACTGACGATGAAACACGCGGGGGTTTCCGTTACCGTGACGTCAGTTTCAGATTGTGTAGCGTTTGCCGCGGGCATTTCTACGGTATGGTCTGTTTCTCTAAATGTGATCTGTTGTTATAAACACATTTTTTCCATGTGTGGAAAGTGAGGCTGCAGACCATCCTTTGCACCCTCACAATCCGATTTGAAAGTTCTTTGTAGTATTGTAAAGTTTAGGAGATGTATACCTCTTCAGGGGAGGTAACTCTGTCAGAAATGATCTGTCAACCTTCTGAAAAGGAGTCAACTATAAAAGAACAGAATGTGCTCATAAGAAAAGCAAATGCTTTCCTTTTCGAGTAGAGCCCTTTCCAAAGGGAGCAAGGGTAGGAAATACTTTTCGTTTAGAGTAGACTCCTTCTCAAGGGGAGTAAATACTTGCCTTTTAAAGAGGGACCCTATTCAGAAATGTTATTTGGTGATGGAAGCAAAGCGAAAGTCTCAAAAGTGTGTTCTTTTCTTTAAAAATGGCGGGTAATCTATTAAACATATGCAGTAGCCTAAAATACTTAACATATCCTGAAATTGAACAAATACATTAATTTTAAGTGTGTGATGTGTTGGTGGGATGGCTTACCGTGCGGACCACCCAGCTAGCATTCTTTATAAATCTATAGCGGGCCGTTATCGGCCCGTCAGGGTAGCTGACGGGCCGATAACGGCCCGCTATAGATTTATAAAGAATGCTAAATCTATAGCGGGCCGTTATCGGCCCGTCAGGGTAGCTGACGGGCCGATAACGGCCCGCTATAGATTTATAAAGAATGCTAGCTGGACATAATCAGAATGCTCGGGACAGTTTAATCTGGTCTGAAATGTTAGCTCAGGTATATCTGCCTAAATATTTAGGGCGTCGGATCTGGGTCTACACTGTTTGCCATGTCCTATATGTTCCAATATTGACGGTACATATGGCGCATGAAAAGTAAAAGCTAATTTTATGACTTTTTAAATTACAGGTTATGCCGGTTTTGAGTTCGTTTTGTGTGTATGGTTCTATAGGGATTTTGGCTTTGTTTATTGTGCAATCAACCTTCTTCGCTGCATGCCTCACTCTCGATCAAAAGCGGATCCAAGCGGCACGTAATGGACTGGTACCCTGTTACAAGCATAAAAACTACAAACCAAACAGATTTAGCAATAGCGAAATTCTCTTACCGTTTTTCAAAAATATTTGGGGACCAGCATTAATTTCTATTCCAGGAAAAGTAAGTAATTCTTCTTTGTTTTTTATTATTATTTTTTTTATTACACTGAAAAGCATTAAATCCTTTCTGCGTTAACGGCACTATTATTACAATTATTATTATTATTATTATTATTATTACATGAGTTTAAGTCAACATAGCCTACCAGAATCGTATTTCTGAAAATCATAAAGTCGATATACACAAAGGCAAAATCAGGAATGTTCAGACAGACAGACATGGACCATACAGGGAAGGGACAAAATCGTTGTTGTCTCCTTTCTTAAATAAAATCTACAAAAATTGCGCTTGGAAACAAAGAACACATACAATAAAGAAAATTGGAATCTCGGTTAAATAGCTTGCAGGACAAAATAACATTACGAAAACACACCTATTCAAATATATAGAGAATTTCACCTCCGACAACCCGAAAATCGTTCAGATAAAAAAAACTGATTTTTTTTTCATATTTCTGCTAAAAACGTAGATTGTGGCGAGGCGGTTCTAACGAGTACCCAAAGTTTATGTTTTGAGCAAAAATAAGAAAAATAATGTTTATCCCTGTAAACCCCCAGTTTTACTATATCAAAGTGGGGTTTTAGGGGATCAAAACTATGTTTTCGTGATGAGCACCGTAGCGCCGGCTTTACATCACGAAAACATAACCTTCTAGTATAATGTTGTCCCACTTAAACCGGGCCTCCGGCCCTCAGGCTGATATGGTTGTCTCAGGTTGATATGGGGTATCATATGAAAATTGCCATATAATAATCTCTATTTATCATATTGAGACAAAGTGTAAATTCCTAAAACGAAGTCTCAAAATTAAAGAATCTGCACACAAAACCTATGTCCGTTCCTTTATTTTTTCCTCAGTTTCGAGCCCCTGGCAAATGAAATTCGTTCATCAACTGGAAATGATCCAGCTCAGAGCTACCAGATTCATTCTCAATGACTATTATATAAACAGTGTCTCAGCCATGCTAAATAAATTAAAGCTTCCCATTTTAGAAACACGCAGGAACATAGCATAGTAATACCGTATGAAATTCACAGTGGCCATGTCCATATCAACCCGAACTCTTATATCAAACCCTCTTTAAGAAACCGTCTTTCATTACCCTTCTAAAGGATTAACGCTCATAAGCACTGTTATTTACCACAAGACAGCTATACTATGGAATGACTTGCCATCAGACATGGCCATGACCTGGACTCATGTCTTATGGCAGTTTCTCAGCTCGCTCAAAGATCTTGCAAGAACCAAAACTTTGAAACCATCTTTTTATAAGTTTCTTATTTGCCATTTCCGCCATTTCCTCGTGCTCTCCATGTAATACTCTACTTGAGGTACACGGAGTATCAGACAGTTTCAGATAATGATTATACATATCTGCCTTTACTTTTCGTTTAGGTAATCACACTCCTGTTAAGCGCAGCTTTGGCAGGTGTCATGGCGTGGTCTATTTCGAATTTAGAAAAGGGTTTCTCCATAACAAAAGCATTGCATGAAAGTTCTTTCGCCCGCCACTTCATTGATGCGAGCCGGAGTTATTTCCCGATGGAAGGCGATTCGATTGCTGTATACTGCGGTAAGAGTCGAACTTTCATTAATCAGACGCAATGTGAGGAAACGTACCTTCTGACAAGTGCGCCCAACGAACACTCTGATCAGAGTCTTCGTTGTCCGCACGAAGAAACTTTGGTTATCAAAAATGCACCCAGTCAAGATTATGATCAGACTGCCCGAATGCACATGTACTGAAGGTACGTTTATTGACGTTGCGGCTTGTTTCCTGTTGTCGTTTTTAGATCACAATGGTAAATGCTCAATTCCATTCTTGACTTAAATCAAAAAAGAAAGATTCCAAAATATAACGATACTGTTCCATCCGTCCACGTAAAGTCTGGTTATGCACTATTTATGCGCCCCCCCCCCCCCCTTCCCCCACTCACCCCAACTTCCAGGAAGTTGTTGGGGCATATTGCTTTTGGGTCGTTAGTCCGTTTGTTCGTCCATTCGCTCGTCAAGCAATTTATATGGTCAAGAACGAATAGAGATAGGACCTTGAATTTTTTTATGTTGACAAAGCATCACGAAAACATATCTATATAATTTTGACCCCCCTTAAACCCCATTTTTATATAGTAAAACTGGGCTTTACAGGGGTATACATTATTTTTATTATTTCTACTTAAAACATAGATTGTGGGTACTCGTTAGAACTGCCTCGGAGAGGCTGTTCTAACGAGTACCCACAATCTATGTTTTGAGCAGAAATATGAAAAATATGAGAGTATTTTTATCTGAAAATTTTCAGTTTTTGGAGGTGAAATTTTCTCTATATTTGAATAGGTGTGTTTTCGTGTTTTTCGTGTGGCATGGAAAATTCATCACGAACACATGCCTATATAATTATGACCCCCTTCAACCCCACTTTTATATAGTACAACTGGGGTTTACAGGGTATACATTTTTTTCTTATTTCTGCCCTTAAACATGGATTGTGGGTACTCGTTAGAACCGCCTCGCCGAGGCGGTTCTAACGAGTACCCACAATCTATGTTTCGAGCAAAAAAAATGAAAAATTACAGAGTTTTTTATCTGAAAATTTTCAATCAGTCCGTCCACGTAAAGTCTGGTTATGCACTATTTATGCCACCCTCACCCCCAACTTCCAGGAAGTTGGTGGGGCATATTGCTTTTGGGTCGTTAGTCCGTTTGTTCGTCCATTTGCTCGTCAAGCAATTTATATGGTCAAGAACGAATAGAGATAGGACCTTGAAATTTTTTATGTTGACTAAGCAACAGGAAAACATACCTATATAATTTTGACCCCCTTAAACCCCACTTTTATATAGTAAAACTGGGGTTTACAGGGGTATACATTATTTTCTTATTTCTGCTCAAAAACATAGATTGTGGGTACTCGTTAGAACCGCCTCATCGAGGCGGTTCTAACGAGTACCCACAATCTATGTTTTTTCAGCAGAAATATGAAAAATATCGGAGTTTTTTATCTGAAAATTTTCAGATTTTGGAGATGAAATGTTCTATATATTTGAATAGGCATGTTTTCGTAACGAGAATATTTGATACAAAGTACTACAATGGAAGTACCGCCTTGGAACGCTCAGTAATAAATAACTGGGGCCTTTACGGAATTCTAACCCTCGCCCGCAGCTTCCATTGTGGTAAAAGATATATTTGTTCGGTCCACATGGAGGTCATTTAACTCATCCATGAATCATAACAGGCAACAAATAAATCACATACAAAGCCTATAACGAAGTAAAAATGTAGACTCAACAGAATCAACGTAATGAGACACTTGAAGCTTCCTGTGGTGTCAGCCAGTACTGGAATACTGGAGCAAAAGAAAACCATTAGTTGAACCCTATTGGGCCGAGAAACAGACATAAAAAGTTCCGGCCTAGCCAACTAAACGAATAGCTTTTTAAGTCGGGCTGTCATAGAGTCTGAACCACGGCCTATCGGCGTGCAGTTAAAGAGATAAGCAAAGTGGTCAATCGCGATTGATTGCGTCAACTACTACGCATATTGTTTTATGACGTCCATGTTGTACGCCTTTCGTTTATGTCCCTTTCGTTAGACTATGGAGCATAATGGTATTTTGTTAGCAATATATCTCAAGAAGTGTTCAAGCTAGAGCCTTGAAATTTGGTATGCTAATTGGAAATAATACGTAAATAGCCTGATTGACTTTTGATCAAAGTCTAAAAACAAATGTCGGATTATGCCCTTGTGTAGGACAAGCATATAGTTCCGGGCGTTGTGTTATACAAACATTTCGTTTAAATATGTAGTGGAGTTATCCAAAATCTCCCGAATATGATCAAACCGACACTTTGGTTTCATCACTTTCGGGAGATTTTTGATAACTGCACTAGTTCATCTCCTACAAAGCTTAAATTTTGTATCGACAAGCTTTCATAGTTTTTAGGTCAAACAGTACCGTTGAAGTTTGGCTGATTATTTACAGGATCTTTAAAGCTTGATTCTAAGAATGGAATGGAATTTCGCGTGACATTTTGATATACGGACCATTTTCTCCCTAAGAAAACTGATATTTTGCAAGATAACTAAAAAATAATAAAAACATGTAGCACTGTGATATAAAATAATATTTCTTAATGGGGAAATGTTACACCTTCAGACGAGACAACTCTGTCAATTTTTTTTGTTTCCCTTTCTAAAAAGAAGTCTACTCTAAAAGGAAAGAATTCGCTCCCTTTGGGAGCAAATTCTTTCCTTTTAGTGTACATCTCTTTTCAGAAGGCACTTCGTGTGCAAAAAAAAAAAAAAAAAAAAAAAAAAAAAAGCAAACAAGAAGTCACCAAATTGTCATTCTTGTAAAAATGGAGAAAAATCAACCAAGTATATCTGATTCCCGTAAAGAACCAATCAGGGAAGTCAAAAAATCTGTTGTTTGTTTTTTGAAGAATAAACAGCTTTCAGCAAATATGCAGTTTCCGTAATATACCCAAATTGTCAGTTTGTAACCCGATCAGGAGAGTGGTTGGTTTGGAGTTAACGGCCCAGTCAACACTATTAACGTCATGTCGAGCCGGTCAGTTTACCTAACCACCATTTTCCTGTGAAGGATATGTATTCTATGAGGGTAACCAGTACATGTGCACTTTCTTTCGCTAGAAACTAGCAACTATCCTTCTTGAATCGGAGGATGAAAATGACCGTAATTTTTTTTATGATCAATCTTCATGAAAGAATGGTGCCAGATCCGACAGGGACCAAATCAGCGACCTCTTAACTGCCAGTCGGCATCCGATCATAAGGGTAGGGGCGGCATATAGCTTAATATGGAAATATACTCTGACTTTGGAAATAAATTTATGACCTAACTATCTATGTTGCATGCATGTACAGATATCAAGCATGATGCATGCACCCATAGCATAAGAGCATATGCGTAGTTTCTGATGTTTGATTATGCTTGTACACCATCTTTACGTTGAGTTAAACTTGTTTGTCGTAGTTAAATCTCTATAGGCTATTGTTACCATGTTGATGTATATATATGACTCTAAATAAATACATGGGAACTTCAGAAGACATGGGTAGTTTGAGCCATTGAGGTTGGTTTACTCACAGTGCCAGGTCAGGAGGCCAAAGCGGTAATTTAGTAATGTCTTTATGATCTATAGAATTATGGTATGCTGAGTGTACTCATTAGAATCGCATCGATAAGACGAGTTCCCTGAAGTACCCCTATATATTTGTTTCTTTGAGCTATCGGAAAAAAATCCTAGGAACTCAAAAACGAGTTAGAATCAGCCACGGTAAACGAGTCACTGGTCTTACTGTATTCTGTATTTGTATCAATATGGTTATGTGTGTATGTATTTCTTGTCCACCAGATAAGAAAATCCTGGATTTAACCCTGGGATAGAATTTCTTATGCTACCCAGGTTATCCTACCCAGGGAAAGATAAAATAATCGAGAATTACCACTTGTTTGATATGCACTGGTAGTAATGGACGTCACGTACGCCATCGTGTAGGTTTACGTCACTGAACATAATGACGTCATTAAACGCCACAGCAGTGTCATCACAATATGATGGACGTCGGAAATCGAAGTGACTGCATTATTAAAAAAATCTACTTTCAGAAATAAAAGGTGTGCAAGAAAACGAATCTGTCATGAGTGTGAGGGGTAGATAGAGAAATCTGTCCCTCGCGATCACTGGCATTACATGGCAAGCCGAGTGATGCCAGACAGTGATCCTCGGGACGGATTTTTCTATCTACCCCTTGTACCAATTAAAGATCCTTATATGCATGAATACGCAATAAGGGCCATTTCTCATAACAAAGCTTAAATTTTAGATACAAAGGATTATTACACATATCACAAGTCCCTAGAACTGATGGAGGAGAAGTATAAAAATAGCTCTGCTGTCCTGAATGGTCGTGTTACTTCTTGGATCACACCATTCAAAACTTGGCTTCAGTTTTCAAAGATGAACGGTGATCCTGTTATTTTAGATGAAGGTAGGTTATTTTAATTTTTATATTTAAGCCAGTACATGAGAAAAAATGTACAGTCGAACCTCAGTGGCTCAAACCTCTGTAACCATGGAAATTTGTTCGAGACATGGGTAGTTCGGGCCACTGAGGGTTAATCATGGCGCTAGGTCAGGAAGCAAATGGTGATAATTAAGGGAATCTTCTTGATCTTCTATATAATTATTGTATGTTGAGTGTACTCATTAGAATCGCCTCGTTGTTTGAGGCGATTCTAATGAGTACACTCAACATACAATTTCATGATAAAATGACAACATTTCACCAAATATTTGTTCTCTTGATCTATCGGAAGACTTTTGTAGGGACTCAAAAACGAGTTCGAATAAACCATGGTAAACGAGCCATCGGTGTTCGAGCTATCGAGGTTCGACTGTACGTATTACGTAGGCGACCAGCAAATGCTCAGGCAGTTATGCTAAGGCTCGCCAGAGCCTTTGCTGTTTGCAGACATGCATACGCATTTGAAGAACCGAAAAACCGTAAGGTTCCTGTTTTCGTGTGTTGGCTTATCAATCGTGTTAGATTAGATATACAGTCGAACCTCGTTATCTCGAACTCGCTTATTTCGAATTACCGCTTATCTCGAAGTGAAAATCTGGTCCCTGTTTTAACATGAAACTATGACAACAGGTATATATATATATATATATATATATATATATATATATATATATATATATATATATATATATATATATATATTTCTAACTGCAGGAGTCAAATTACATATTCATTTGTTAAATGTGGTTGTTCAATTTATTGTTTTCCTCACCCTCTCAACTCTGATATGTCGAGGTACGGATATCTCGAAGTGTTTCAGTGAGCCTTGGAATTCGAGATAACGAGAGTCGAATGTACTTTCAACCTTCCATGCCACAACTTCAGTCATTTCGGCTCACTTGTAAAGACGTCTTTTGCTTGACACTTTTTTTTCGAAAAGTAAACAGTTTCTTCTGATTGACCATATCTTTTTAGAAACTTTTGGCTTTTATGCTTCTAGGCATTGTCTCGAATATTTACCTAAAATTAAATTACTGCCACAGTTTGACTGACCTATGCAATTTTTATAGTGAAACGACTTTTTTACTGTTATATAAAAAAAATTTTTTTGCTTTTCTCCACTGATTTTTAATTAATAATGTTTCACGATAATATTATGAACATTTCAGAAATAATAAACAACTGAAACTTGTTGAAAACCAGCCTAAAATGTAACTATCGTATAATTTTTTTGTAGTTACGACAAAAGGTTTACATTAAATCATGACAAAAGTTTGCGCATTGGCTTCTTTTGCATCAAAGAGCCATGTTTTAAAGGACTTTCTGAATGATGTCAAAAGCAGTGTAGATGTCTCAGCAACAATTGTCAGTTGTCGAACTATGGTAACCTGAAATTTAGACCTCCGGTTTGAAATGAGTTGCAGACTAATAGAACTGTGTTTAAACTGGAGAATAAACATAGAAATTGTCTTAAGGGCTCAAAATGAAACAACACGTTAAAAAATTCTGAGCCCAGTGGGGTGGCCGGGTGGTGCGAAGTGTCGTGTATCTTACGTCACCGGGAGTCTAACTGATATTGGCTTACAGTTGGGCAAGGCCTGCTATCCTTGTAGTAGGTAAGAATAGAGGGGAAATGTTTTTATTTTTATTTTTTTTGTTTCTCCACTTTCATTCATGTTCATCTTTCTTCCCTGGCCCCCTTTTCATCTTCTACTATCTCTATCTCTTCTCATATTCTCTTGGAGACGACACAAAATGACCCACAAGGGTTAATGTGTCGTTAAACCCAACACAATCAATCAATTTAGGCCCAGTTGTTCAAAACTAATGATGTATTCAGTTAACGTATCGTTAAATCTTTGATTATTAAATATGGCATATACGCTAATATTTTTGCTGAAAAAAATGTAAATAGCTTTTGCATTTGCAACAATTGGGCCCAGCATTGCAAACCTTTTCTCCCGGACACCCGATGCTCTTGAAACCGCTGGTACAAAGGGTTCAGGCGTGGTCATTCATTCTAGTTCGAAGTGAAGTCACTCTGAGATGAAGCAAGGACAAACACATGGCACTTAACACCAACTATAGTCAAACATTATGATTAAGAAAAAAAATAATGTTGTTCTATCTTTCGTCTATAGTTGCACAAGAACACTGATGCTAGACGAAAGACTGTACATATAAATATCTTATTATCATTATAAAATGTTTCAGACGGGTACCCGGAAGGACGAGAAGTGTTCAACGAATACTTATATAACTTCATACACACGTCAGGATTTGGCGAAGCCTATAAAACATATATCGACGTTAAAAACATTTCTGGTGTTGTTGACGTAAGTTGTCTTGCAAGTCTTATTCTTGTGCAAATACATATGCATATACCTGTTTGAAGCCTGATCAAATAGACAGAGTCACGTGATGTTTGAACATGGATAATAAAGGTAAATTTACACAGATAAGGCCATTCTTCTTTAACAACCAAATTTTCGCTTTCTCTAAAGAGCTTGCGTAACATAGGTTTGATTATAATCGCTTGCATTATCCAAAACGCGAGGAATATCTGGAAATAAGTACGTTTCTTTAACGGCTTGCATGATCCTAAATGCAAGGGATATCTGGAAACGAGTACGTTTAGTATAATTGCTTATATTTTCTAAAAATCGAAGGAATATCTGGAAACAAGTATCTTTGGTTAATTGCCTGCATTATCCGAAATGCATGGAATATCTGTTTCGAATAATTGCTTGCATTATCCAAAATGCAAGGAAAATCTGGAAACAAGTAAGTTTAGTATAATTACTTGCATTATTGGTTGTTTTGGAGTTGAACGGCCCAGTCAGTACTACTAAGGTCATGTCAAGCCTGTCAGTTTTACTTCACCACATTCCTGGCAGGCTTGGTCCTCAAGGCGGTTAAGCAGTACTTGAGCACATTCTGTCGCCAGAAACCGAGCACATTCTGTCGCTAGAAACCGACAATTGCCTTTTATGAATCAGCAGAAAGGAGAGAATGGCCGTAGAAAATCATTACGAAAACACGCCAATTCAAATATATTGAAATTTTAACCACCAAAAACTGAACATTTTCAGATAAAATTCTGATATATTTTTCATATTTCTGCTCAAAACATAAATTGTGGGTACTTGTTAGAACCGCCTTGACGCGGCGGTTCTAACAAGTACCCACAATCTATGTTTTTGAGCAGAAATAAGAAAAATAATAGATACACCTGTAAACCCCAGTTTTACTATATAAAAGTGGGGTTTAAGGGGGTCAAAATTATATAGGCATGTTTTCGTGATGTAATTCATGATCAATCTCCGCGAAAACATGTTGCCAGACCCGACGGGGATCAAACCCGCGACCTGGTCACTGAGCGCATCCCACAGAGCCACCGAGGCCGGCAGCAGCCAGAGGAAAAGAAAGGGACTGGTCAGTCCTCGAAGAGACTGATCACAGACGAGTAAGGACAGGAACAAGCACTCTAGAAAAGACTTAGGAGTGAGCCGTCATTGAGTCTTTGGCCCTACCCACCCTCGTGCCATTAAAGAGGGATTTAGATCATTCTGCATACCGTAATAACCCTAAGTATTTGGACAGACAGGTCTTTGCAAACAGTGAAGACCCAGAAAAGACGTCGCAGAACGTGGCGTCTGATCAGGGTCTACACTGTTTTCCATATATACAGCAATATTTTAGACATATCAACGGGTAGTAGAATAGATTATTTCAAATTTTGGGACAAGTATGGTAAGTAGATAAGGTGTCCCAATATTTAGAGTAAATACGGCACCTACATAGTATTACACAGGCATCTTGTGAAACAGCATACAAAAAATCTATAAAGGTGCCCTTGGAAACATCGAAAACGTAAAAGAACGAAAATCGGAGGATCGGTTTAATTGAGACTCTCCACATGTAGTGTCAATACGAAAACAAGCCTATTCAAATATACTGAAAATTTTACCAGCAAAAACTGAAAAATTTCAGATAAAAAAATCTAATATTTTTTCATATTTCTGCTCTTAACGCAGATTGTGAGTACTCGTTGCTGAGGCGGTTCTAACGAGTACCCACAATCTATGTTTTGAGCATATATAAGAAAAATAATGTATGCCCCTGTAAACCCCAGTTTCACTTTATAAAGTGGGGTTTAAGGGGGTCAACATTATATAGGCATGTTTTCATGATGTACAAGGCTACATACGCCCTAGCACCGTCTTAAAATGACCTCGATTTTTCAAGATATGAGAATGGGTTCATTGACCATAAATTGATATTTCTAAAACTTCAGTAAGGGAACAGCGATGGCTCTGATCAGACCGCATGAATGTGCAGGCTGATGTGTGCCTTCGCTGTTCGCATATAACATATGAACCCCACCCCCTTTTACGTTGAATTCCGCTTTTTCTATTTACAGTGGTCAATATACAGAATGCAGTTCGTCGTAGACCTGGATGACTCCACTGTAAACGATCAAAGACTTGTTGAGGTCAGGAGAATTGCAGATAATGCCAATACAGATGGCAGATGTTTCGTCTACGGAATATCGTTTGTTTTTACAGAGACCGTGGAGGTAAGAAAAATGACATAAGTGACCGCACTCGGAACCAAGATAGTAGCAGGGACACCGAAGAGACCAGCTCTGTCACTGTAATTAAGTTTGCACATTCGTGTCCAAATACAACATAAATTCGTGCAAATACATATATATCATGCTTATTTCTAATACAATTTTCTATTTCTGCTGAAAACATAGATTGTGGTATTCATTAGAACCGCCTCGGCGAGGCGGTTCTAATGAGTACCACAATCTATGTTTTAGAGCAGAATTAAGAAAAATAATGTATACCCCTGTAAATCCAAGTTTTACTATATAGTGGGGTTTATGGGGGTCAAAATGATATAGGTATATTTTCGTGATGTCTCCATTGTTTGCCAACCATCCATCAGCTTTAGATACATGTATATCCATTGGAAGTAAATTGGACTTAGCCAAGTGTTATAAGAAGTATAATAACGTGTTAAGCTGTCACAATGTTTAATATAAATACGGCATACGACTTTTTGACCACGCGGGACTTTTTTGGTGGAAAGGCACACTGGGTGTATAAACTATTACCACTGTCTTGGTTAATTCAGCAGACGACAAGCTGATGATAGTTTTTTTTTTTTTTTTTTTTTTTTTTTTTTTGGGGTGGGGGGTGGGGCGGGGGGGGGGTTCTGTTTTTTTTTTTTTTTTGTTTGACATTTCGTGCAATTTATCACCTAAGGAGGCAATTTGCATGAAATGTCAAATTTTTTTTTTTTTTTTTTTTTTTTTTTTTTTTTTTTGGAAAATCAGAAAAAAAAGTATTTATAAAATGTTATCTGCTGGAATTTTCACCCTGCATGCTAAGGGTTGAAACAAATTGAAACAAATTATAAAGTAATGATCTAATTGTAAGTTAAACTGAAAGTGACGTTTTTAAATTTATTACCATCATTAATGTTGCGTGTGTGATTTTATAAAATGGTGCCAGTGCAGTGAACCGTCGTTTTAATTTTCAAGAAACATTAAATACAACGTTCTTAATATTTTCTGATAAACTGTCACCTCTTGACCGAAGGTTTTGTGCCAGTCAAATGATCATTATAACTGATTATAACGCTGTATCGAGTGTCGGTATAAATATCAATAAATATTGAAAAATAAATACAGCTTTCTCTTTTCGTACAGTAGATTAAAATAAAACATAAAACTGTTGCCATTGGAAACAAAGAACACGTAAATGAACGAAATTCGGTTTCTCGGTTTAATTATAACTCTCCACTTAATCTGTCAGGGGACCTGTTATGAAAGCGTATTTGCTGTATTTCTGCGGTATTTTTCTTACTTCTAAAAAACAAAATTGTGGGAATTCATTAGGAGCGCCCAGATGATAACTGGAGGAATACATTTTTAAGAATTATTATTAAATACTCCTCCATAACAAGTCCTCTGAATCGCATACAGTCATTTATGTGCAGTACTTCACTTTCTACTGCGTCAGTATTAGGTCAATCCTTTTAGCCCTATGACCAAGACAGGTAATTTTGCAAGCTGTGCAGATCTGGATGAAACGGCTAATAATGAGCCATCTCATCAGGATCGATACTATTAGCCATTCTGTTCTTGATTAACAACTGTCACCTGTTAGCAGCAATGGATGTGTCCATAAGCAGAGATGGAAGAGAGTCTGTTTCAGAAACACAGGGTTGAAAGGGTTAACTTAAAAAATCATAATCAAACATGGATTTCAAGGCACATGCAATTATTAACCACCATCTCGCGGAAGCTGTGCCATGGAAAGTGTAATATTGTACAGAGGTATTTTACATTTTATTTTGCAGTATGTCGACACAGAATTAATAAGAAATTTTCTTCTCGCGGGAGTAGCTGTGTTTATAGTGGTACTACTACTGGTCGTGGATTTACGGTGCAGCATATTTGTACTTTCGTGCGTTGTGTTTACTACGGTAAGTAATGGTTGTTGATCTACGGTCCAGCATATTGTATTTTCACACGATGTGTTTACTACGGTAAGTCATGATTGTGGGTTTACGTGTATTATTTTACACTTATAACCTTGATCTCCTCCCTCCTAAGCCTAAATTATCTTTTCGATATTTGAAACAAGGTATCCAAGAATTTCATAGGAAGTATGTTTTGGCTCCAGCTGATAAAGCTGCTAATAATGTTGTTGTTGTGTGACGACTTTATTATATTAATACTCTAAAACAAGAACTTGGTAGTACCAAAACATATGTACGGATTTCTACTGACGAGAGATCTATTGTCAATACCCATTCTATCGATATTACTGCTAAGTTTGCAGTGAGTATTAAAGAAAAGCAAGACAGACTTCCTACGTTATATTGGTTACTGTTGTGGAAATAGTTCGAGGCTGAATGTCATAAAATAGGTTCAGGGCCGTAGTACAGTCGCCGTGGGATGCCCAGATTAGATCCCCTAGGCTTCGACTAATCAGATTCGAGGATGGGTCTGGCTCTGAAATGGTTGAGTGAACCGGTGGTTGTTGCTGAGGTTTTCAGGGAGACAAGACGTGTTTTATGGAGAAGATTTAAGAAGGTCTCAGACTAGAGTCATTTTAAACAGGTAAATACTTCAATGGTGTCAGAAGTGCTGGCATCGGTTCCCAGCCTTGAAAATTGAGGAAATTGTGAAATTTATCCTCGCGTATCTTTGATTATGGCTTGTTTATGCAACGACCGTTAGGAGGCGAGCATTTTAGCAAGTCCATAGAGCTGGTTTGGCCGGTTTTTCAAGCTCAGGATCCTTTGTGTTGGAAGTGAAGGCACTTCATTTTCACAAACATCGAGTGGAGCAATATTTAGAGGAAATTGCAGCGATAGATTTTTTTCAAATCCCACGTGTGTGCATCACGAGGCGGCCATCTTGAATGAAGGATCTCTGGGATAGTGAAATGTCAACAGCCAATTATGGAATTTCTTTCCAGGTATTTCATTCATTTTCCATTCATGCATCCGTGTCTCTGTATTTTTCAGTCACCATAGAATAAGATCAGATAGTGTCCTATTCTCATGCTCTGTAGACTTCACATTTATTTTGATTTAGCCTTCTGTGCGAGTCCTCCTGGATTTTCTGGCCTAATGCTTCCGTCGGTACATGCTAAATAAATGTGTGTGTTTTTTGCAACACGATCATACTGGTGAGAGCCTTCAGCCAGGCTTCTTGGTGCAATCGTTAAAATTTGCAAATAAATTTCTGTGCTATATTTTCGTGTTGCTCAATTTCCGTGGCACCTGATTACCGTGTTATTCCCTTTTCCATGCCAAACCGCAGAGCGGATTTACATTTGCAAATATGTTAGTGGCGATAAACTTCGCGTCGTTCGATGAGTTGCAGACAATTCCGGGTATAGGACCCAAGCTAGCTAATTTGATTTTGTCAGTCCGTGACAGCAGTGGGAACATTACACCAGAGGTGTTGGAAGGATTAGCTAGGGGAAGATTAGACAAGTCTGCATTGGCTGACATTGATTTTGCGTTTAACGGTGCTTTTGAGGAATTGGACGAGGAATTAGATTCGTCTTTTTCCATGTTAACTTCGACGGTTAAAAGGGAACCCTCCTTGGGTGGTTCAAAAATAGTTGGTGCAACTGCATCGGGTATGAGTGCAGCACCTCTAACTCCTAAAGCGGAGGGTTTTACCCCGGAGATGGGGCCCAAGGAGGACATAGCCTCTGTGCATCAGTTGGAGGACGTGGTGGAACTCTTGCGTAAGGCGCGCGAGATGATTAAACCCAATCTTGGTATGCACACAAGTATAGATGAGTTGGATTTACCACCCTTACCTGATGTACCCCACCCACCCTCGACTATATTGTCGTCCAGACCTCGTGTGCCTCAAGGTGCCACAACCCCAGCGCCCGCCTGTAGGCCTAAAGTACCCCTACCAGAATCCAAGCCTACCGCGTCGCTTTCTTTAGCGGAAGCAACTGAAAGACAGAAGTTGACATTTGATGATGGTCTTGTTGCCCCGGTGGATAGTTCACCCGCTAACGGGGAGGGGCAGCTGGAGGTAGGTGGTTTAGTATCAAAGCCTGACCCCGTCGCGGTAGAAAAACACAGAAAGCATACAATTGGTGTCATGAAGTCACTGCCAAAGGGGCTGACATGTGATGGCAAAAGCAATTGGTTTGCATTCAAGCACAAGTTTACCCTGTATGCCACGGAGCTTGGTTGGACTTCTTCTGACTGTCTTCACTGTCTGTGCTCGAGTTTGACGGGCAAGGCCGCTGACTTTTTAGCAATTCTGCTTGAGCAGAAACAGCAGCTTACCTACCGTGGCTTGTTGCGTAAATTAGAACTTCGGTTTGGTACTAAAGAACTGCCAGCCACGGCTCAAGGTTTGTTTCAGCAGGCTACCCAAGGTCTCCAGGAGACCTTGGAAGACTGGGCTGACAGGGTTGTTTCTTTGGCGACTAGTGCATTCCGGGATCTCCCGGAACATTATGCCAATCGTCAGGCAGTGGTTAGGTTTTGTCAGGGCTTGGCTGATAGAGATGCGGGTCACCATGTTTGCATGAAAGAACCTAGGACCATTGAGGACGCTCTAAATGGTGTAAAATGGTACCAGTATATGCACCAGTCGATGTTTGGCGACAGTCGCCATGACAACCAGAGTCCAGAGTATGAAGACCCTGTTAGTGTATATGCTGTTCGGAAAGGGCTAACAGGAGAGCTGTCGAGACAGTCTCCTTCACTCCCCAGTTGGCATCCCATCAAAGTGATATGGAAAGTATAAAAACCCGTCTAGATGATTTTTTCAACACTACGAAACAGACTCAGAGCGAATCTGTTTTCGTTCGCAGCATCTCTGAGAACGCGCCCAAAACCACCACCAGTGGTGCCGGGGACCCAAGGGTCGTGGCACTAGAAAAAGAACTTGAAAGTTTGAAAGTTTCGGTCCAAAGACTTTTATCCCGGCCTCCACAGGGCTATTCCAGACGTCCGGGTAGAGGGCCCAGGGGCAGCGGGGAAAAAAATAAGAGATCATTTTTGGACAAAGAAGATCTTGCAGAGCTTGAGTGCTTTTCATGTGGCCAGAAGGGACATTTTGCCAAGGACTGTTAATCTAAGGAGGCGAATGCCAAGAGACTATATGGAGAACGCAGACCACCAGCGCTGGACTAGAGGACAGCCTGAGGGTAGGTGGGTGCAAGGTGCCCATGCCTGATCAAGTGTCTACAATGGTACTCACTAGTTGCTAGGTGACTGGTTGAGTTTTCAATGCCGTGTTGAGATTCTAAGGACGCCCTCCAGAGAGCTTCATGATAGCCACGAAACAGCCTATGAGTTTGATGTTCGTTTAAATCCATAACCATGGAGATGCCAGCTATCCCTTTCCTGCCCCAGGGTCAACTACTTCCGAAATAAAGTGGGGGGTGGGGGGAGTGTTGTGGAAATAGTTCGAGGCTGAATGTCGTGAAATAGGTTCAGGGCCGTAGTACAGTCGCCGTGGGATGCCCAGATTAGATCCCCTAGGCTTCGACCAATCAGATTTGAGGATGGGTCTGGCTCTGAAATGGTTGAGTGAACCGGTAGTTGTTGCTGAGGTTTTCAGGGAGACAAGACGTGTTTTAACGAGAAGATTTAAGGTCTCAGACTAGAGTCATTTTAAACAGGTAAATACTTCATTACCGAAACTTCATAAACGACCTTATAAAGCACGTTTCATTGCTAATTCTAGTTCTTGTACGACTACTGTTTTGTCCAAACTGCTAACTTCATGCCTTACTGCTGTTAAAAAACATTGGATTAGATACTATGATACTGTTTACGAAAGGGACGGAATTAACTATTTTTGGTCAATTAAAAATTCTAATGATGTTCTCAATAAATTTAAATCTAAAAACTTTCAGGCTTCTAAATTGTCTACATATGATTTTTCTACACTGTATACTACGTTACCTCATCAGCTTACAAAAGACAAACTTATTGATTTAATTAACCGAACGTTTATTTCGGGAGAATACCCAATATTTGGCTTGCAACAAAGAATGTGCTTTTTTCACTTCTGATGTATATAATAATCACAAATTATGGTCGTGTCAAAAAGTCTGTGATGCACTTGTTTATCTTTTGGATAATATTTTTATTAGATTTGGAACTAAACTTTATAGACAAACTATTGGTATTCCGATGGGCATTAATTGTGCTCCTCTTGTTGCAGATTTGTTTCTTGTTTGTTATGAGAGAGATTTCATGAAGTCTCTCTCACGTGAAAATCAGGCTGACATTATTGAGGCTTTCAATTCAACTTCAAGATACCTTGACGATTTATTAAATATTGACAATATTTACTTTGACCAAATGGTGGACCGGATATACCCTACAGAACTCCAATTAAATAGAGCAAATTCTTCCGATACCGAGGCACCTTTTTTTGATTTGAATCTATGTATAGCTAATGGTACAGTTTCCACCAAAATTTATGATAAACGGGACGATTTTGATTTTGATATAGTCAATTTCCCTTTTCTGGATGGCGATGTCCCCCGGCGTACCTCATATGGGGTATACATATCTCAACTTATTAGATTCGCCAGAGCTTCTTCAAATCTTAATGACTTTAACTACCGTAATAAAGCCCTTACTGTCAAACTTCTTAGGCAGGGCTATCGTTATTTTAAACTTCGTAAGGCGTTTTCGAAATTTTATCGCAGACACAGTGCCTTGTTAGAAAAATATAGCGTCAGTCTGAAAACACTTCTGCAACAAGGTATATCGGAACCCGAATTTTACGGTGACTTAGTGTACAGATTTAGAAAAATTGTAGGTAAATCTAACTTTTCGGAGCAATTCAGAAAACTTATTAACCGTTATAAAAGAATTGGATATAGCTTGGATATTATGCGGCAGACTGCATGCCTAGTTGTCAACCCAATCATTATTGATGGCTATGCTTCACTCTTTAATTGCACGACGGCGGTTCGGGCCTCAGACTCAATGACGGCCTCTTCGTAAAACTTTAACCAGTGGGTTGGGGCTTGACGATATGTCTTAGGCTTGGCCCGCCACGGTTCAACTATTGGTTTTCATTTACTCTGGCATACAGTAGAATTAGCCGTGGGCACTCGTCTTTGTTTATTATAGTGATTAATTTGATTTTTATGTTTTCGCTTTGATGCATTGACTGAGTTGGAAATCTTTATGCGAACCAAATTTATATGTATTTCTGTATTAAGAGAAGCATCGGGACCCAGGGTGAAGTTTGCTTGCTGTAAAAATGCTTTAACGCCCCCTACCCCGCCCCCCCCCCCCCCCCCCTGGTGGTTTGCTCTACCGACCGTTCTAAGGCGGTGGTCCCGGTATTAGTCTTACTCTTTGTTGCTTTGTGGTTTATTCTACGAGGCGATTTGTTGTATGTCTTTCCGTGTGTCATTTTGTTCTTGTGTTTTTCAGTCCTTTTAGTATTGCGATTACCTCGCTTGGGGAAGAGAGAGAGCTAATCTTAGTGCTTTTCGTACGTTTGTTCGGTTTGTGCTTGTTTAGATTTGTCGGTTTCCTCTTCCTCTTGGGGTCTGGGAAGGGCTGCGGTTTGTGATTGTGGCACTCCCTGGACTTTTTTCTTACCTTTTTTGCTATCCTTGTAGCAGGTCAGGGAAAAGGGATATGTTTTTATTTCTTCTGTTTCTTCCCTTATATTCCTGTTCCTCTTTTTCCCCTGTCCATCTCTTTCATCTCCTTTATTATCTCGTCTATCTCATTTCTCCCTTTTTCTGGGAGACGACACAAAATGACCCACAAGGTTGATGTGTCCTTAAACCCCAACATAATCAACAATCAAATGAGATATATTGATGTTGCCCTTGGATACACGAAACGCATAATTGCATTAAAACCGGCGTCTCGGTTTCATTGAAACTCTCTTATATCGAAGCAATGTAGACTGCAGGGCTTAAGCGGAAATGCTACGCCATCGGCGGCCAAGACTCACCGTGAGTGGCTTCCAACTTGATCAAGCTCCGGGTTGGGTGATGCCTAACCGTAGAGTATAACATTATTACTGACAACAGTACGACCTTGACAATCGACTTAATACTTAACGTAAGTTTTATCACGTTACCTTAAACGTTATCTGGAGTGAAATATCTTAACATAAAACGGAAGTCAGATCTGAGGAATGGCTATAGGTATTCAACCAAGGACTTATTGAGACAGTGAAAACAACTTGGTAAATCGAGACAGTCAAACAATTTTATAAAACTTGCTGTACGTAGTCAAGAATTTTTTAGTTCCCATTCAGATTAGTGTATCCGGTTCCTAAACATTTGGAACACCTGGATGTTGCACTTCATCACGTGGGAGAACTTATCACTATAAGAACAATATTTCTATTTGATGATATAATAATATATCTGTGTAACAATACAGCAAGGATACACCATGCCGAACCGGAACGCGATCAAACGGAAATCATCCTACTTCTGACACCAGAAATGTTACACCATAGGCGGCGAAGACGCACCAAGAATGACTTCCAATTTGATTCAGCTCCGGGTTGGGCGATGCCTAACTGTACCATTACATAGAAGACTCTAACAAAGTTAGATGTTTTACATTTTTAAATATACTATTTACAACATATAGATATACAATTACAAATACAGCATTAACAAAACAACCACATTAGCTGGACTCTTCGCGTTGGCTACAGTTGGACACAACACGGTCGGCAACTGTACCGGTTTATAACTTTATTAACCTGGCTTGGTTTATTAAAATATTTAATTATCAGTAAGCTTCAACCATGGTGAATACTGGGCCAGCGCGAAGGGAATGCTGATTACTATATTTTTCCTTCACCGCGGTAGCTACATAACCCGTGTCTATTTTTAAGTTAACCAGCGCGCTTTATCAAAAGTCACTGTCTTCAGAAGTTGAAGACTGATCACGCTCACTTGTCTGTAGAAGATTCTTCCCTGACGTGTTTACATGGCTTTTGACCCGTCTACAGCCTTGTGCTGTTTCGCGAATGTTTTTCGCACTATAATTTATAATATGAAACTTTATGTCAACCCCAGCTAGCATTCTACGTAAATCTACATCGGGCCGTCATCGGCCCGTCAGCTACCCTGACGGGCCGATGACGGCCCGATATAGATTTACGTAGAATGCTGACTGGGACTTTTATAGCAGTTGTATATGTTATCATCTCCCAGGTAGAGTGAATTGTCGGCCCTGGCGAGACTTTAAAAACTCAACCGGGTTATTTTTCTTGAACACTGGAAGGCCACAATAAAAACAAATAAAAACAAAGACTAAGGACATATCCTACAATAATACAATCTTATAAGGCTAACAGATATCAGCTTTTCTTAATATAATTGATTTAAATTAATATTTAGCATAATGAAAAAAAGAACCTTGCGTATATATGTGGATGTGTGCATGCCTGTATGTTCATGCGTATGTTTATATGTTGCGTATGCGTATGTAAAACCCAGTCTTTCTACTTCCAAGATTCATATGGTCCCGCACATATTAAATTGGCTTTTCCGACCCTGCACTGTTTTTATTCGTATAAACTAAACTACACCTAGCGCCTCATGCTGCAAAAGAAAACTGATCATTCTGCACATGCCTGCTCAGTGTTCACGACAGTAGCTACAATTCGCGCAACCTGAGAAATTCCGACCAGACTGCACAACCTAGCGCGGCTTGCTCGGTATTCTTAAAAATCTCAGGTAACTTATGCAGGTTCGGATTAGCGCGCGCTGCAATATATAGTTAGCGGGTTTCCTGTTCGGTCTCGGACACTTTTCTATTTCTCGGAATTAGAACAGAAAAATCTACAAACAATTAAATAATATTAGTATTTAAGTACCAGTCACCGAAGTGCAATGTCGGTGGGTGTATATATTGCGCCGCGGTCTGCTCTGAATCGTAACAGGAACTCAATTTTCCTAGATGTCAAGTGGGCTCATTTCTCACCAAAGGCAATAAAGATAAAGTTGCACTATAAGTTTCAAATCCTGTCAACGAAAATAACATTGGAGTTTCTAACCTGTTATATTATCTATACTCTGGAAGAATCTCTGATCTGGTGTTGTTTGTTTTTTGTAATAAACAATGCGAGCCGTGCTTCGACGGAGTTTTCTTAATCCCAACAAGGAATAGCGCAGCGAAGGAATATTGGTTTCTCTTGGTGTCATTGGTAGGCTATGTTCTGGCTTTTCCTGGAAAGCTTCTGTACTATTTTTTCAGGTGTGCCTGGGTGGTACTTTACACTTCCTGGATATTCGAATTGATGGAAACATTGTTATTCTAGCGACATTCTGCATCGGCTTGTCTGTAGATTTCTCGGCCCATGTCGCCTACGTATTTATGACGATCAAAGGCACCCGAGATGGTAAGTGTTATGCATTACCCGTATTGTATTGTATTGTTAATCCGTTCATACTTTCATACCAAAGCAGATACTTATGCAAACCGTGTAGATCCAGATCAGACGGCTCATTACGAGCCATCTCATCAGAATCTACAGTGTTTGCTATTTTATTTTATATTTTGGTTCATTTCCCCCATTTGAAATAATGGATGTGTCCATATATAAAGATAGAAGAGTCCACTTCGGAAACTCAAGGATGAAAGGGTTAATACCGCATCAAGGTTGATGGATGGACTAAAGACTTCTGAATGGCAGAAAATGGCTGAGTATAAATCGGTCAAAATAGAAAAAAGAAAAATGAAACTGTATAAGGAATACATACTAATATATTCAATTTTGCCATAAACTTTATGTTTAAGTCATTAATTTATATAAAAAAAAGTATTAAAGTTGATGGAAGGACTGAAGACTTTTGAACGAGTGCAAATTTGTCAAAACAGAAAAGAATGGAACTGTGTAATAATACATAATAACATATTCAGTTTTGCAAAAAGTGTAGCCGTTCAAGTTTTTTATTTAAAAAGTGTAACATTTGACAGCCTGAGTGATGTTAACCATAAAAGCGCCATTAAATTGCAGACTACATTCTATATTTTTCTAATTTATGAGAAAAGATTTGACGCTTCATGGGAATCGCATGTTACAAGATAAGGCTCAACATTCCATGTGAATCGATAGGGTCTGGCACAGGGGTCTTTTACACAAATTATCCGGGATAGGATGCTCGGATAGGGTGATCAAATGGTTTTCGAGTTATCTATCTGGACGCAGGCAGCGCGTCGTACTTAATGGACAAGCATCTGATTGGGTTCCTGTTGAAGCCGGGTTCCTCAGGGGTCAATTCTGGAACCCTTACTTTTTTTGATATACATAAATGATATAGTTGAAAATTGGCTGTTCTATACGGTTGTTCGCAGACGATACAAGTCTGTACATAATAGTACATAATAGTAGAGTCCGCCTACACATAGTACATAATAATAGAGTCCGCCCAGATAGCTGCAAATCTTATCAACACTGATCTTGATACCATTAGCACCTGGGCAGCAAACTGGTAAGTTAACTTTCATGAACGAAAAACTTTCCCAATGGTTCAACGAAAAACTTTCCCAATGGTTCTATCTCGTAAACTGCTTCCTCCACAGCACCCACCGTTATTCATGAATAACATAATGCTGCCCAAAACAGATAGCCATAAGCACCTTGGTCTCATCTTGTCAAAGTCATGCACGTGGTCCAATCATATCCAGGAAGTCGCATCGAAAGCCTGGGTGCGATTGAATCTCATGCGAACACTGAAGTTTAGAGTTAGCAGAAAAACCATTAGAACAAATATATGTAAGTTTTATACGGCCACTGCTTGAATGTTGTGATGTCGTCTGGGACAGCTGCTCAGCTAAAAAAAAAAAAAAAAAAAAAAAAACTCGAATCGATCCACATAGAAGCAGCGAGAATTATAACTGGCGCCACAAGACTTTGCAACATTGAGAAACTATTCTCAGAATTAGGCTGGGAATCACTTCAAAGCCGTAGAAACAAGCACAAACTGACAATTTTCTTTAAGATTTTGAATGGTTTTACTCCAAATTATCTCGTGGATCTTGTTCCTCCTCTGATATAGAAGACTACTAGATACAACCTTCGAAATTCAAACGACATCCAAACAATTCACGCTAATTCCAACCTGTTTTATGATTCTTTTTTCCCGGCAACTATTCGAGCATGGAATAATTTGTCTGACGAACAAAAGAAGCTACCTCTATTGCGGCATTTAAATTTCATTTGAATAGAAACATATCAAAACCGCCAAATTATTATAATACCGGCTCACGCAAAGGCCAGATACTACATTCAAGAATGCTAATGGAGTGCAGCTCGCTTATCTCCCATCTCTTCAGGAAGAATATTGTGGCCGATCCCTTTTGCCAGTGTGGAGCTTATGAAAGCCCGCATCACTTCTTCAAATGCCCTAGGTATGCGGCCGCAAGAACAAGATACTTACCCCAATAACATAAACGCTTACATATCTCTTGATTTTCTTTTCGGCATTGACAACAAAACGCAAGGAGAAAATGAAGCTCTTTTTAGTCAAGTACAAGAGTTCATTATTAATTCCGGACGGTTTACCTGTGGAAACCGAGACTAGTATCAAACCATCACCATTTCAAATCTCTTGGAAATAAGCTTTATGTACATGTATTAGGAAACGCTCTTGCCGTGGGGACACATAATATGACTCATCTCATCTCTCTCTCTCTCTCTCTCTCTCTGTTTAACACAGCCATTCATCTGTATATACTGTATGTTCCACAATGACGCAGAAAATGATCTTCTCAAGCTTTGGCTTACTGTCAGGTCCTGCACCATGTGTTTGTACCTCATATAACTGTTATATTGTCAAATAAAATACTGTTTAAACCAATCGTCTGCTAGGCAACTGATTATCATGAAAAGTTGAGCCTTATTTTTTTTCTGTAAAAAATACAGTGAACCCTCATTACAACGACAGCATTTGTTCCCAAAGATGTTGTCATTAAACTGAATTTGCTGTTGTAAAGAATCCTTAATGGACAAAATGATATTAGAGTAAGACCTTGTTCTCATAGAACATTATGTTTTGGATATTTGTTAGAATCGCCTCACTGAGGCAATTCTAGAAAGTATCCAAAACATATATTGCTTGAAGTTTTAATGCAATATTCTTACATAATTTCTTATCAACTGTCACCTGTTGAGCGAAGGTTTTATGACATTCAGATTGTTATTATAACGAATTTTGCTGTTGTATCGAGTGTCTGTATAAAGAGGGTTGTCTGTAGTAAAGCAAAACAATACAATGTTATCTGTTAGTGTCATTACTAGCGCTTCAAAACTTGAAGCGTTCAACAGATTTGTAGCGGACGACATTTCAAAGTTGATTTTGTTATTTTTGAGAGGAAATAAAATCTAACATTTTATGTGAATTGTCTGCTAGGTAGCCGATTCTCATGAAATGTGACGTCTTAAAAAATCAGTGCCGTCCGCTGTAGTTAGGATTAGCGATTTAAGGGTTAAGGGTTAACAAATAATAAAAACGCAAATGAACAAAAGGCATTCGAGACGATTAGGTGTTTCATGACAAAGTATCTTCTAGTATATACGAATTGCGCGTGCGCAGTGAGAACTCCACGTACATACCTTGATTTTCTAACACCCCACCCCCTCCCCCTCAGAAAAAATATGCATGTTCCATAGCTTGCTTTGATGAATAACACGTCCAGAACATATGCCATGCAGTCTGATCAGGGCTTCGCTGTCTGCCTTAAGACACTTGGAATCCTTGGCTACCCACGGAGACGGAGTGCCCTGCAAGGATCTGATCAGACTGCGCGGATGTTGTATAATATATAGAAGCTTAATGTTCAGCATGATGGGTAAAAATTTCAGATAACATTTTGATTTTTTTCTTATTTTTCACAGAAAATAGGCTTTGACATTTCATGTAGTGTCTTCTTCGGAAACAGTTTGCATGAAATGTCAAAGCCAATTTTCTGGGGAAAGTAAGAAAACATATCATCAATTTTTCGTCTGATGAATTTTCCCAGAGAGTGGTAAATGTTCAGCCTTATTTCAGTACAAATACAGACACGCAGTGAGACTGGCAGCAAACTTTAAATACAGACGAAAAGAATAAAAAAGAAACACGTTTTGTTGTGTTTGCTGTCTGTTATTATTATAATTATTAGCTCATCTGGAGTTCCATATCAGCTTATGCCTTCGCCTTTTGTCAGTCGTCCGTCCATCTGTCTGGCCGAACTAATGTGTATTTATATGGCTGTAGATTATGGACTGTTTCAATGTAATTGAATGGGAATTATTCCGTTAGTCACACACACCTTTCTGGCTAAAATTTCTCTGATGTGGCTATTTTCTAGCCACATAAGAATGCTAAAAGTGTGATGGTAGCTACAAAAAGCATACATTTGTTAGAACGAGTCCGTCCGTCCGACTCAAAATGTGATAGGAAGTAGTTATTGTTGTTGTTGTTGTTTGTTCGTTGTTGTCATTGGAATTCAATTGTTATGTTGTTACTGCTGCTGTTGTTGTTGTTTCTTTGTTTTCTTTGTTTTTCATTTCTGGATAATCTAATGCTTCTGCTTCAGAGCGGGTGAAGAAATCCCTTGAATACATAGGCCCTGCCATTTTCCATGGAGCATTTTCAACATTTATAGTTGCTGTGGTTCTAGTTAGAGCTAAAAGCTATACGATGTATCTCTTCTTTTGTGTAAGTATATCAGCTGCATCAGTACAATCAAAGCACTGACAGCACTGGTGGGTCGATTGTCTCTGAGAGTAGGCTGAGAAAATGATCCTGAATGGGGACTTAAGATTGTTTGATTTAACCCTTAACTTCCTGTAATTTATGCAAACAGTGCAGACCCCGATCAGACGCCGCGTAATGGGTCTGAACTGTTTGCCAGTGTCCCAGTCCGGGTTTTACAGATAGCAATCTTTACATGCCGCATTGACCGTTACCTGGATTTCCTACAAACGAGCGAATTGATTTGGTTTAAACTTATTTTATTTCAAAATTACAATGATTATGCAAACATACAAGACATATACACAAAGATAGGATTAGAACGGAAGGTTTGATTTCATTTGTCAATAATAATCACATTTAACAAATATATATATAAATGGACTCTTGAAGTTAGGGAAATATTGAAAATATTGTGGAAAAGAGGAGAAATTTTCTCCTTAGGAGCAATTTCTCTTCTTTTCCACAATATTTTTTACCCTAAGGAAATTTTGGCGTTTTTACACTATGGCTCGACTGTAAAAAATCTGCCCAAAAATAGAGCGTTACAGTTCCGTTACATATACATTTAGGCTATTGCACTTTCTAAGCTAAAGTTAAAAGCGTCGTAACCACCTAATTAGCTATACCAAAAGTGAATGGCCTCCTTTCTGAAAAGGAGTATACTCTAAGAGGGAAGAATTTTATATTAGACCTTTTCAGAAGGAGCTTGTTGCACAGTAAAGCAAGCAGAAAGTCACTTTAAGTTATCTCCCATATAAACAATAGTGGATTATTTACAAAGAATATCAAGTACCTTTAAAACGTTTATTTATTTATTTATTTTTTTTTAATTAGAGGGTTAGAATTGCTCACTTAAACAAACAGGAAGTCACATAATGAAAAATGGCCATATACTATAGTTACAAAATCACACATTTAACTTTTTTATTATTATTATTATTTTATTTATTTTATTTTAATTTTTTGCAACCATTTTCACTTAGGGGACATAGTATATGATTTTCCATAAATCCGTTATTTCGTGATGCGTTGTTCCGACCTCTGAAGGTAGGTACCTTGTGTGAGCTGCTCCTCTTACATTTGTAAACCGATCTTTTTTAAACTTTAAACATGTTTTTGTCATGGTCTGAAGCTGTGCGTGTGCTTTGGGTATAATCCTAAAATTTATTTTTTTTTCTCACGAAGACGTTAAGATATGGCAATTTTAACCATACCCACAACACATGTTTTCGTAGGAAAATAGGAAAAAATTGCCATACAGTATGGTTACAAAATGTGCTTTGTTTAAAGGGATTGATCAGAAGTATACATTTTACATGGGTGTGTTAACCCCTGTCCTGCTCAATAAATAAAGATGCCACACCCATTTCTAATTTTGAGTCAATCAGATCACTTGATCCAGATTGTTGATCATCACGAAAACATGCCTATAAAAATTTTGACCCCCTTAAACCCCACTTTTACACAGTAAAACTGGGGTTTACAGGGACATTATTTCTCTTATTTCTGCTCAAAAACATAGATTGTGAGTACTCGCTAGAACCGCCTCTGCGAGGTGGTTCTAACGAATACCCACAATCTGTGTTTTGAGCAAAAATATGAGAAATATCAGAGTTTTTTATCTGAAATTTTTCAGTTTTTGGAGGTGAAATTTTCTATATATTTGAATAGGCGTGTTTTCATAATGATAAATTCACATACTTAGTGGCAAACATGAAGCCAACTGATCTGGATCTATACTGTTTGCAAAGGTATGGCATATCCGGGTTCAGCAAGACTAGGGTTAATATGAAAAATTGTGTGCTTTCATAATTTACACCGCTAACTAGAGGTATGTAAGCCAGACATTTTCACTATATAATATGGAAAAGAACCATTTTGGTTAGTAAGCAAATTAGGAGGGGTTTACGTAGTAAAATGTTCCTAGAAGTAATGACTATGAATGATGTTTCCCTTTGATTATTTTCAGACTCTTACATCAATTATGGGCTATGGGCTTTTTGCTGGGCTCTGCTTACTACCTGTAGTTCTCAGTCTAATTGGCCCGAACCCCTATCCAGACGCCGAAGACTTTAATACATCTACCTCACCTAAGATCTGGTACAGAAGTGAACTGATGACACCAACTAAAACATTGAAAATTCCAAGACCTCAACTGGTAGGTGTCAGGTTTTATCGTAACATGCGTGCGCCAGTCGGCTCATCTTCGTATGATTCCGTAACAGAGATCATTAATAATAACGCAGGACTTCGTTCAGACTTCGTTCAGAATGCAAGTTACTCGCGAACGTGTTGCCCTAGATCCCTGCTCCTGTTAACGCTCATAATTATGTATAATGATCAAAGACAAAATGTTCGCGATCACCATCACGAAAACATTCCTATATAATTTTGACCCCATTAAGCCCCATTTTTATATAGTAAAACTGGGGTTTACAGGGGTATACATTAGTTTTCTTATTTCAGCTCAAAAATGTAGATTGTGGGTACTCGTTAGAACCGCCTCGCCGAGGCTGTTCCTACGGTACCCCCAATCTATGTTTTGAGCAGAAATATGAAAAATATCAAGAGTTTTTTATCTGAAATTTTTTAGTTTTTGGTGGTAAATTTTTTTTATATATTTGAATAGGCGTGTTTTCATGCCTTACACTTATGAATGCAGACGGAACCATACGAGGTTTTCCGACTGATATGAGGGCATGGAGGATAAAATATGAATCGGTAAAATGATTTCCATGGTTTAACTAATGAAGTTCTCCTGAGTATCTCCATTTTTTTCAGATCTGCAGTTAAATGTTATTAGCGGTCGAATTATACCGGTGAGACATTACGAAAACATGCCTATTTAAATATTCTGAAAATTTTGCCACCAAAAATGGAAAATTTTCAGATAAAAAATCTTATATTTTTCATATTTCTGCTCAAAACATAGATTTTGGGTACTCGTTAGACTCGCTTCGACAAGGCGGTTCAAACGAGTACCATCAATCTATGTTTTTGAGCAGAAATAAGACAATTAATGTATACCGCTGTAAACCCTACTTTTACTATATAATGTGGGGTTTAAGGGGGTCAAATTTATATAGGCTTGTTTTCGTGTTGAAAGGGTTGCGGTTCGGCACAAGTTTAAATTCGACTATTGAGGGGTTGCTACATTCAGCCTCCAAAACGTCCCAGAAAGTGGTGGTGCCAGTGGTGTTTTTTTTCTTATTTATTTTGCTGTTCTAAGCCTGGTCTTTAGATTTAAAAAAAAAAAGTTTGGAAACTCATTTATACCCTAAAAGGAACTCTTAACCACCAAACAAGATTGGAGTTATTATGGAGCTCTATGAAAAGTAAATGTTCTATGCACCTTTCTTCTTTACTGTCGTCGTCACCGGGGCGTCCAACTGAAATTGGCTTACAGTTGGGCAAGGCCTGCTATCCTTGTAGCAGGTAAGGGTAGAGGGGGGAATGTTTTTATTTCTTCTGTTTCTTCACTTTCATTCCTGTTCCTATTTCTTCCCTTATCGTCTCTTTCATCTCCTCTACTATCTCTTCTATCTCTTTTCTCCCTTTCTCTGGGAGACGACACAAAATGACCCACAAGGGTTGACGTGTCGTTAAACCCCAACACAATCAATCAATCAAATCTTTACTGTCGTCAGCCCTGGTCCTTAAAGGGAAACTAATACATTTTCAAAGAAGGCAACTCAATTGTTTTGGCTCGCTTCTGAAGAGGCCTCTACTTTAAGAGGTGACATTTGGAACCTAATTAGAAAAAAGTGGTTTTCGTTGTAAAAATTGGCGGAAAATATTTGCCAAGTGTATAAGTCAATATATGCCTAGCGTCCCTCAAAAGGGACATTGCAAACAATGTAGACCAAGAGAGATGCCACAGATAGTACGTCTGACATTACGAAAACACGCCCATTCAAATATATTGAAAATTTTACAACCAAAAACTGGCCAATTTACAGATAAAAAAGTCTAATATTTTTCATATTTCTGCTCAAAACATAGATTGTGGGTACTCGTTAGACGAGTACCCACAATCTATGTTTTTTGAGCAGAAATAAGAAAAAAATGTATACCCCTGTAAACCGCAGTTTTACTATATAAAAGTGGGGTTAAGGGGGTCAAAATTATATAGGCATGTTTTCGGGGTGTCAAGATTTACAGTTTCAATAAAATACATGATTTCTTACGAACAATGATAAAAAGTAAAATAAAGCAGACACCCCTTTAATAGAGCTGGACATGTCCAAATAGATTGTAAAAAGGTCTACGCGGCATAAATAGGTTAATGGCAAACGCAGATAGAGTATCACCAGCTTGGCAAGAGAAAACATTGTATAACAATTGCTAACTTTCTTTCTTTCTTGCAGAAGTCCAATCACAAACCTAGAGGGGCAAAGAAAATGGCTGAAAAGAATGGACAGATCAATATGGCGTATACGGATGGCGTCTACGTTAGATAGCGTCTAGTTAGATTTTTTTTGGAAAGCAACGAACATAACCAAGCGGGCACATGACCTTTATAAATACAACGTCGCATTAACGTCGATACAACGTCATGACGTTAATACAACGTAGCATTAATGCCGTTGCATCGACGTTAATACGACATTCTATAAACGTCATGTGGCCGCTGGGAACAGCAAAAAGTGAACATTAAAGAACTAGGAAATGAGTCCGAAGCTGTGTGAAGAATCACCCTTTTTCTTAAATTTTACGTCACTTTAACGATATTTATATAGTAACAGGTGATATAATTCATTTAGAACATTTGCGCATGCTATTGAAGAGTGTTCCAGGGTTAATCAAGTACAGTCGACTCTCGTTATCTCGAATTCCAAGGGACTCTCTGAAATACTTCGAGATATCCGTACCTCGACATATCAGATTTGCAGAATTGAGGAAAAATAATTCGAACAACCACATTTAACAAATACATATGTAATTAGACTCTTGCAGTTAGAGATATATTGAAAATATAGTGGAAAAGAGGAGAAATTGCTCCTTTTCTACAGTATTTTTTACTTGTTATTAGATTTTGATGTTTAGGCAGGAACCATTTTCACTTCGCGATAAGCGTTTACTCGAGGTAAGCGAGTTCGAGATAACGAGAGTCATGTTCATGACATATAAAAATTGACTAGGAGCAACTCAGAAGAATCAGGCTTTGAATTATCACGTTTACCCTAAGTATTGGTATAGACAGGCATGAGCAAATCGCGCAGATCAAGATCAGACGACGCAAAATGCATCATCTGATCAGGGTCTACACTGTTTGCCGCCATGCAGCATTTTTGGACACATCAACAACTGGTAAAATGTACTCTTGAAATTTTAGGGAAAGCATAAATTACAATACAAAGTACGTGCAATTTATGCAAATACATTTAATATTTTATTTTTTTAAAAATATGACTAATCAAATAAAGTAAATGCATTAAAATACTTTATACACAAATAAGGTAAATGTATTTATTGTGTCAAACATGTCAACACAAAGCTAGCTAGCTCTCTCTCTCTCTCTCTCTCTCTCTCTCTCTCTCTCTCTCTCTCTCTCTCTCTCATGAAGCATCGGGAGACCGAGTAATGAGCGCTCCCCACTTCGGATTACGAGGTTCCGGGTTCAAATCCCACAGAAGGCGGAATTTAGCTCATGACTGTATGACGCTTCATTGCACAGAGCCCCGTCATTATCATTCTTCCATCATCTCGATATGACTTAAATAATAAACGGAACGTAAAACACTAAACCCTCTCTCTCTCTCTCTCTCTCCAGATTTCTATGTATCTCTCTACCTTTATCTCCCTCTTTCTAAGAATATATAGACTAAATTCTCTCTCTCTCTCTCTCTCTCTCTCTCTCTCTCTCTCTCTCTCTCTCTCTCTCTCTCTCTCTCTCTCCAAATTTTTATATATCTCTCTACCTTTATCTCTCTCTTTCTATTTCTAAGAATATATAGACTAAACTCTCTCTCTCTCTCTCTGTCCTATTATTATTAACGATTCACACTGCATATTTTCACTTTCGCTAGCCCATTAATGCCTAGATTCTCATAAAAGGGACATTGTCAAAGGGTGTAGACACAGATCAGCCGCCGCTGATCCGTATCGTCTGATCAGGATCTATATTATTTGCCTTTAGGACAGGAATTTCTAAAAACTCGGTAACAATGAAACTAACCAAACACTCCTTACATTGAAATATACGTGTCCAAAGAGTTAAGGTAAAAGAGTCCTCTCGGCATAAAAGGGTTCCCAGCACACACAACGTCGTTACAACGTCGCTGCAACGTCACGACTTTGCAGCGACGTTGTAACGATGTTGTTGGTACGCTGTGTGTTTGCTGGGGTTGTCGTTGGATTCTTTCTGATGAATTAAAATGTACAGGTACACATCTGCAGCTAGCTGTATTAATGACACTTCGTCCATGACCTCTTTTTCATGGTTCAGACTTAGAATATTTTCACTAACCTATTTATGCCGAGTGGACTCTGCTACCTCAACTCTTTGAACAGGTCATTTTATCAATAGAAGGGATGTGGGATGCCTGGCAACTTATAACTATTACCATGGTTTACATAAATTTCTGTATTGAATGCAAACTGTGGACCCTGATCAGATGCCGCGTTCTTTGTCGTCTGATATTGGTCTACACTGTTTGCCAGTGTCCATTTCAGGGGACGTTAGGCATTTGCCCATTTCTCAGGAACTGCCAAGGGCATGAATAATAAAATCTATCACAGTTGCACCAACAGGATCTGAGAAAATTATATAGGTGACATTTTTACCATGCCCTATTTTATGGTTTGTCAAATTAGTATATCTTAATGATTAGTTTTCATTGTTGCTTATCTCTCAGACAATACAAAGACCAGTGCCCAGTTGTTCAAAGCATCGTTAGCTTAACGAGCTCGTTAGTTGTCAGAATGTTAACTGTTCTAGTAAATACAATATCAAATTCTCAGGTATTTTTGCTGAAAAATAGACATTTTTTTTCAGTAAAAATATTAGTGTATATGCCATATTTAATGATCAAAGTTTTAACGATACGTTAACTAACGACATCGTTAGTTTTGAACAACTGGGCCCAGGTTGGGCCGCGCCATGCGAAAACGTGTCTTCGGGCATATGCGGACATAGAAGGCCCAGATCAGCCTGAGTATTCACACAGTTTAATCAGAGCCTTCACTGTTCGCTATCAGAGTCATTGGACATTACAGATTGTATGAATGGAGAGCAAAGGTCGTGATGATACTTTGCACATGCGCAGGATGATCTAAATCTGTGCATTTTGCGCATGCTCGAAAGCACCTTTTCACATGACACGGCCCAGGTTAGCAAAATTTCGCAAATACTTGCATCTACAGGAGCTAATTGGAACCATCATCTAGTTTGCATGCTTCACTGACATTCTGACCCCTTTTCTATTTAACCCATTTACGGCGATTGGACTCTATGATAACACTTTGAACCGGTCGATTTCCAATAGTATGGTGTCTGGTAAGTTGTTTTATTACAATGTTTTATAGAAATTCGTGTTTTAAGGCAAATAGTGTAGACCCTGATCAGACGTCGCATTCTGCAGTGTCTGATCTGGGCCTTCACTGTTTGCCAATTACCCTTTTGGGGATCTCTAGACTAAAATGGGTTAAACTACATTTGATCCTAAGGTTACTCTTCCTATTGCTGTCATTGAAAGGTTATGTTCAGTGATTGTGTAGCTGGTTGGGCCATGCCATGCGAAAATGTGCCTCCGGGCATTTGCGGACAGCTAAGGCCCTGATCAGCCTGCGCATCCGCGCAGTCTAATCAGGGCCTTCACTGCCCGCTACCAGAATTATTCGATACTACAGAATGTATGGATGGAAAGCAAAGGCCTGGATTATACTTTGCGCATGCCAAGGATGATCAGAATTTGCGCATTTTGCGCATGTTCTAAGGCACTATTTCGCTTGACACGCCCCATTTTGTCTCTCAGTTTACAGTTTCAGCTCATTTCTCAGGAACTACAAGGGCTAAGTTAAAGAAACTAGATACACCCTTGCATCTAGAGGAGGCGAGCTGACTGCATTAATGACATTTATGCCTTCTCCTTCATTCTATGAATTGCAGATTATATATTTAAATCCACCCCACCTCCTCAAACTGTCTTTGTCGGGGTATACTGCTTTCATGTTGTTCGTTCGTATGTCCGTCCGTACGTCCGTTACCGTTTGGTCCTTGCGTGGGTATCTAATAAGCACTGCTTATTAGCAATTTTTTGTTTCATCACCATTTTTTCTCTTAAGCTCACGACTCTAAACAGCAAGAGCTACATTAATGAAATTTTATACACACTTGCATCTAAAGGAGGGGAGGAGGCGATCTGTACGCAACAGTAAACCTTGACCTACAGTTTTGACAGAGATACCGTCCTGGAAGTGTGTCCATACACCTTAAATGAACCGGCGCGTGGAAAAAGGGACCTTATGGTTTTCCGGTTTTATTGTTCTTCAAATGCGCATGCGTAGTTCCCTATTGGGGCTAAAGCATGCGCTTTTTGCCTGAAGTTTCTTCAAGGTCTCTACTACATGTCTGTGAATAGCAAAGGCTCTGGCAAGAGTACACTTATGCACAGGCTCGCTTGAGCCTTTGCTGGCTGCCTATGTGATAAGTATCTTTTTTCTCATGTGCTGGCTCGAATGTTGCCTTTGTCCACGATGCGGTATCTTTGTAAAGTCCTTAAATATCTCGTTACAGTGAAATCCAGTGCACTCCTTTAATAACATATCACAGAGCTCCAATAGCGCTGATGTCTCTTTTCTTCTCTGTAATTATAAAACAGATTTAGGAATGAGTGTTCCACTGAGCATAGTTTAGAAAGAAAAGGTGTGTAATTGCATTTACTTATCAGCCAGTAAGCTCAGTTCAAAGCCATATCAGCCCGGTCTGATTTTAAGGAATGTTCCATTGGCCATACTTTAAAATGAAATGTTGCGTGATGGCATTCACTTTTCAACCAGTAAGCTCAGTTCAAGTTCTCTTTTTTTCCCAATCTAAGAATGTAACATTGGGTATACTGTCGACTCTCGTTATCTCGAATTCCAAGGCTCTCTGAAATACTTCGAGATATCCGTACCTCGACATATCAGATTGGCAGAATTGAGGAAAAAATAATTCGAACAACCACATTTAACAAATATATATGTAATTGGACTCTTGAAGTTAGAGATATATTGAAAATATTGTGGAAAAGAGGAGAAATTGGCAATTTCTCCTTTTTTCCACAATATTTTTTACCTGTTGTTAGATTTTGATGTTTAGGCAGGATATTTTCACTTCGAGATAAGCGGTTATTCGAGATAAGCGATTTTGAGATAACGAGAGAGTCAACTGTACTTGAAAGTACAAGGCTGTATGATGCCATTTACTTATCAACCGATAAGCTCAGTTCAAAGCCAATCAGATAATAAAATTGATTATTAAATTTTAAATATGTTCGTACTACTGGGATTACTTTAAAACAAAATTCGTACAATGCTATTTATTTATCAACCAGTAAGCTAGGCTCACATAAACCACATAAAAGATCGAAAACCGGAGTCATGGTTTCATTGAAATTCTTCAAATAACAGCATTGTAGCTTGCAGGGCTGCAAACATCCCTTAGCAACGACAAGCAGAACTCGATTTGCCAAGATACCAGAATTGGCCAAATAATCCCAAGGAACATAAAATTAAAAAAACTGCACTACAGTGAGGTACGATGAGACGTTTACGGTCGGTCATCACGAAAACATGCCTATATAATATTGACCCCCTTAAACCCCACTTTTATATAGTAAAACTGTGGTTTACAGGAGTATACTTTATTTTCTTATTTCTGCTCAAAAACATAGTGGGTACTCGTTAGAACCGCCTCGGCAAGTTTTTTTGTTTTTTTTTTTATCTGAATTTTTTTTCAGTTTTGGGAGGTGAAATTTTCTATATATATGAATAGGCGTGTTTTCGTAATGAGTGGCACTTAGCATCAGCTGAAGTGAAGTCAGATAAAATCTCTAAAGCGTCAGAACTTGGGAAGAAAGAAAGAAAACACATTAAGGAACGAGTTAAAGTTATGTTCCATTCCACATGCTTTAAAGCGCAGGGCTATGTGATGTCATTTACTGACAACCAGTAAGCTTGGTTCAAATACCCGCCGAGGCCGTTTGAATTTAAGAATGGTCCGATGGGCTTATTTTAAAGCGGCAGGCCATGTAATGTCATTCATTTATCAACTAGTAAACTCAATTAAAGATATTCTGAAGTAATGCGGAACAAATCAACATCAGAAAATATCAGATTCTTGTTTTATCGAGTCTGCTCATGTGGAATACTGGTAAACACAACATCCCCCGCGTCCCCTTGTAGCTCTAAGCGGAATTCTATTTTCACATACAGTCGAATTTCAATAGCTCGAACACACTTTGGAAATTTGTTCTAGGTATGAGTAGTTCCTACTGTAGGCACAACTCTAGACAGACTGTGCAAACAATGCACCAAGACAATATACAGTCGACTCTCGTTATCTCGAAATCCAAGGGACTCTATGAAACACTTCGAGATATCCGAACTTCGACATATCAGATTTGCGCGGAACTGAGGAAAACAATTAATCGAACAACCACCTTTAACAGAATGAATATGTAATTTGACTCCTGTTAGAGTTATATGGAAAATATTGTGGAAAGAGAAATTTTCCACAATATTTTATTGCCTGTTGGTAGATTTCCATGTTAAAACAGGGACCAGATTTTCACTTCGAGATAAGCGGTTATTCGAGATAAGCGAGGTCGAGATAACGAGAGTCGACTGTACGTTGTTTGCTTGTATAGATGCCATGACTATATTCATAAGATGCACAACCTCTGACAAGACCGGATTGATAAGGCTGACATGGGTGTGCCACCTCTGTGTAGGTGATGAGGTAGAACAATTATGGTGTTATGGCGTGTTTGTCTTCCGTACTTCACCATAGTACAGATTTTATTTTTATTTCCTTTGAGATCATTGAGCCCATTCTGGTTACTTTGAAAATCGAATACCGCTTAAACCGGTATTAGTGGGTGGGGGTGGGGGCGTATGCAGCATCGCAAACTAATTGATGCATATGAAGGGACTTAATAAAACCGACTCTCCGATTACTCATTCGTTTGTGTGTTCTTTGTTTCCAAATGCAGCCTTTTAGATTTTTATTTTTATTCTTACTTGTAGATAAACAAGCATGTGTTTTAAGTACACAACTTAAAACCAAACGCATTTTATTATTTTGAATTTAACTATAATTTCATTGGTAGGTACCACTCTAAAATGTTGGAGCACAGTCTACAATTAACACTAGATGAAATATTTTGGTATATAAGGGTATTCAATCAAGTTTGTCACTGGTGTAACTGTATATTTCAGTTGAGTTGGGGCAAAGCCTTTCCTACAATATTGCATGCGCACCTAGAGAAGACAGATCAGATCAGCCTGTGCATTCGCACAGTCAGATCAGAGTCTTCACATAGCACTCTGTGGGTAGCCAAGGATCAAAAAAGTCCTCAGATGGACAGTGAAGACTCTGATCAGCCTATGCGAATGCACAGGCTGATCTGAGTCTTCGCAGGGTGCATATGCTATCTTGAAGAAATGCTGTGCCCCGGCTCAATTGAATGTATCTGATGTTGGGTATATTGATCATTCTTAAGAACATTTTCTTCTCCATCGGTGTAAATCATTGTTAGTCTCCTTCTTGTTGGTCACCAGAGTGGAAAATAGGATAATGAGTCTTAAATGTTGTGGCTGAATGACAAATAATGTAATCACTAATCAAATTATTCCTCTCTCTCTCTCCTTCTCTCTCTCTCTCTCTCTCTCTCTCTCTCTCTGTGTGTGTGTGTGTGTGTGTGTGTGTGTGTGTGTGTTTACACTTAATAAAAACTACTAATTCTCTGTTTGGGCATCATGGATTATTATTATTAAACTAACAGTCTGCTTTGTGGGTACTATAGATTATGATTGTTAAAACTTACTGTCTACCGCTTTACTTGGATACACCTTCTTCTCGTTTGAATATTGTTCAGGTGAAGGAAATTCGGTTTCTTCATGAAAAAAGAACCTGCTCTCAAAGTCTGAAATGAAACGTACGATATATGTATACGTTTTGGGCCGAAGCAAGAAGAAACAAATTTCATGAAGACATATACCTGAAATGCAAAGACACATGACCGGCCTGGTCATCGGCACAGTCTGAGCAGGGCCTTGTGTTCGTCTCCGCAATTTTACAGCATTCAGATATGTTCAAATGCTGCGTTGTTTACTTAACCATATCAAATGTTGCGACATATTTTTCCTTTTTTCACGCTTTTAATTTACACTTTTAGTGGAGAATGAATTTTGACTTTGACTTTGATACCTGATTTCTTAATTCTTAAAAAATGATATGTACTTGGTTCTGTGTCAGGATTAACCCTTTTATCCCTAAATTTCTGAAGTGGACTGTCCCATCCTTAACATCACAAAAAAATGCCTATATAATTTTGACCCCCTTAAACCCCACTTTTATATAGTAAAACTGGGGTTTACAGGGGTATACATTATTTTTCTTATTTCTGCTCAAAAACATAGATTGTGGGTACTCGTGAGAACCGCCTCACCTAGGCGGTTGTCACGAGTACCCACAATCTATGTCTTGAGCAAAATTATGAAAAATATCAGTTTTTTTATCGGAAAATTTTCAGTTGTTGGAGGTGAAATTTTCTATATATTTGAATAGGCGTGTTTTCGTAATGAAATTGGACATGTCTACTGATGCAAAAAAATGGGTTTCAGTCAAAAATCATACCAGACTGGCAAACAGTATAGATCCTGATCAGATTGCTCATCTGGTTCTACGCTGTTTGCATAGGTATTAGTACCGGTCTACAGGGATGAAAGGGCGTGGTTAAAACTAGGTTTAAATCCCTTCTTGCAGTAGTTTATACTGCTCTCCGTTCCAAGGCGTAATTTCTGGTACAGATCCACTTTCTTCCCAGTAAGCATTCTTTATAAATCTACAGCGGGTCGTTATCGGTCCGTCAGGGCAGTAGATTTATAAAGAATGCTATCTGGGTTGTAATTCTAACATTGTTTCTCCCTCTATAAGGCTCATTCATGAGTCAGCTTTGATTATTGTTATATTTCTCATGTCATATTCCATGAACCTAAGCTTGCATTGTGGTCAATGACATATGACATAAGTGGATCGAGTACGTGATTTTAATCGCTGTTCACTTTGTTTCCTGTCCTTCTGTCAGTCTGCTTTTATTACAGTTGACTCTTGTTATCTCGAACTCGCTTATCTCGAATAACCGCTTATCTCGAAGTGAAAATATGGTTCCTGCCTAAACATCAAAATCTGACAACAGTTAAAAAATATTGTGGAAAAGAGGAGAAACTAAGGAGCAATTTCTCCTCTTTTCCACAATATTTTCAGTATATCTCTAACTTCAAGAGTCCAATTACATATATAATTTGTTAAATGTGGTTGTTCGAATTATTTTTTCCTCAATTCTGCAAATCTGATATGTCGAGGTACGGATATCTCGAAGTATTTCAGAGAGTCCCTTGGAATTCGAGATAACGAGTGTCGACTGTATTTTTTTTGTATTCTTTATGCATGTTTGGAACTGCTTGAGGATATATGGGTGAAGTTGGACACCCATAAAACCATATGAAAGCCCCGCGACAGTTTTACTGTGTCTGGTGTTTGCTGCGTGTGATATAGCTTTTGCAATAAACAGTTAAGACACAGACCAGACATATTACATGGTTTATTTTAACATAATGTAGACGTTTATTCCTTCCATAAATCAGTCTGTTAGCTGTACTCACCGTGAGCATTTGTTGTGGTTTGTTGAGAGCCCTGTGAACTAGTTGAATGACCTCTTGGTCTTGACGGTGGTAGAGGTGGAGGTTTATCTAAAATACAGACAATAAACTATAATAAAAAAAGGAAAGAAAATGCTGTGAGAGAGAGGGGTATTCAAAGATGCTTTAAATGTATCCACCAAGCTCTGTACTTATAAACTGTTTAATAATGGCATGGCTTAAAGCATCTCACCCTCGGGATAAGAATTTCAACCAGAGACTCGGCAAGCCTCGTCCCTGATTGAAATTACTACTCCTCGGATCAGATTTCCCTATCCTGCATTGACACTCATGATGGCTTTTTATATTCTTTGATGTGGTTGCAGTTTATCAAATGCTTTATATAAAAAAAAAAATATTTGAATCAACACATGAAAAACGGGTACTTATCATACAGGCGACAAGCGCAGTATCGCCAAAGCCTTTACTATTGGCAGATATGTAGTAGAGACCCTCAGAAAGCTTCAGGCAAAAACGCACGTCTGTAACCCAAATAGGGGACTGCGCATGCGCATTTGAAGGCCTACAAACCGAAAAAATATAAGGTCCGTTTTTCCTGTGCCGGTTCATTTGGACTGTTGTCAAAAAACGTAGCACCCTGTCTTAATCTATATTCTATACAAAAGAAAGGTTAAATACAGTCGACTCTCGTTATCTCGACCTCGCTTATCTCGAATAACCGCTTATCTCGAAGTGAAAAATCTGGTCCCTCTTTTAACATGGAAATCTACCAACAGGCAACAAAATATTGTAGAAAAGAGGAGCAATTTCCTTAGAAGCAATTTCTCCTCTTTTCCACAATATTTTCAATATATCTCTAACTTAGGAGTCAAATTACATTTTCATTCTGTTAAAGATGGTTGTTCGATTAATTGTTTTCCTCAGTTCCGCGCAAATCTGATATATCGAAGTTCGGATATCTCGAAGTGTTTCATAGAGTCCCTTGGATTTCGAGATAACGAGAGTCGACTGTATGTAGATACACAAGAAAAGCTACAGTCACGGAACACAGCCTTACAAAGGCACCCCACAAGGGTTAAATTACATTAAATAACCACACAAAATAAAACCATGCCGAAATCAGAAATTAATCCATATCTCTTCAAACCAACATCCCAGCAAACACACAACGTTGCAACAACGTCGCTGTAACAACGTTATTGGGACGTTGTGTGTTTGCCGTGATATAAGTGAAGATACAAAGGAAATGCCATAATCTCGAAGCAGTCTTCAAGATGTACCAAACGAATGGGAGATGAGGAATAACGCAAACAAAGGAAATCAGTATGTCTATATGCTAGCTTGAGGTGGGTGGGTAGAGGTTGGGGGCGTATGCAGCCTCGCAAACTATATTGCTGCATATGAAGAGACTTAATAAACCGAGTCCAATTTTCGTTCTTTTGTGTTTTCTTCGTTTCCAAAGGCACGTAGATTTTTATTGATTTACTAGTTGTCTGCTCTTGGCATATCCGAGATCAAGTTGTTAATCATATGGAGACGTATGGGATAAACTGATTAAGCTTCGCAAATAAGTATATCTTATCAAGATGGTCTTGAATCAGAATCATGGGACATATATTTTGTACCGCAGTTGTCAATCAAACGCAGTTGTCAAAAGCCATAACACAAACCCGGCCTCTAACCAATTTAAAGCACTGTAAAATAGTACATCTACAAATAATTTATATGTCTTCTTATCAACTGTCGTTGATCAACGTCTAACATTGCCTGGTTACGGCTAGTTTGGAATTTTGATGGATTTACTGCCTCTGAATATCATCACTGGTTTCAGGATTTCGATTCTTTGAACAGCTGGGCGCAGATCTTTGTAAGTTCATTTCGTACAATCTGGTCAAACTGTAAAAATGTAGACTGACCTGGGTCTACACCAGACATATAAACCACCCTGTTAACATAAGATGTAATAATAAAACTCACCTCCACTTGTTAGCTCTAACTTTACGTGATAGGTATTTGGTTGCCTTGATACTGGTGGGGGAGGGTGTGAACTTGCTTCTGTAACAGAACATACGCCGCATTATGATACCATCACCAGAAAAATAAACTTACTACAATTTTAGAAAGTGGAACATCCATGGATTAGAAGAGTCACTTTCACTTAGGTGTGCACGCATAGTTGTAACGCAAAAATATGTATAGCGACCTACAGTTATCTTATTCGTTTTATTTACTTTCATGCGGTGATAAAGAATGCTATATTAACTGTTCCACTGTCAGGCGATAATAATTGGCTTTGCAAACAGCGTAGATCCTGATGAGACGGCTCATATGAGCCGTCTCATCAGGATCTACGCTATTTGACATTCAGTCTTAACTTTACATATAAACTTCTTCCAATCGATAGCTTGTTAAAAAATAAAGCAGATGACAAATGTGTAGATCCAGATACAACTGATGTGGATCTGCACTGTTTGCCATTAAGTATGTGAATTTTTATCAACAACCTGGAGCAAGTAATCTGATTGGCTGAAAATTGGAAGTAGGCGTGGCATCTTAATTTAGCAGGACAAGGGTTAAATTAAGTAAAAAGTCTAACAGGCTGCCCTTAGAAACGAAGCACACACACACACACACACACACACACAAAAATCTGGAAACATCAAGGCCAAGATCAGTCCCCGTACCCGCGCTTACTGAATAGGGTTTCGAAAGTTGCTTACAAAATATTAGGGCCGCAACTTGAGAAAACGTCCTTCCAACATTTCTGCCCTATAGAGACTCAAATCAGCCTGTGCATCCGCGCGGTCTGATCAGTCTCCGTTGTCCGCATGAAGAAACTTTGCATCCTATGCTATCCAAAATGCGCCCAGTAAAGATTATGATCAGACAACGCAAATGCGCAGGCTGATCTGAATCTTCGCTGGGCGCACATGTCAGACGGTACGTTTTCTGACGTTTGGATACCATTTAATTTACCACCAAACTACTTCTGGGTCAAACATTGCGGGCTCATCATTTTTGTTGGTGGTATAGGTATTATTTGTGATGTTTTCATATGCGTTTTGATTAACCCATTTAAGCCTAGTATCCCATAAAAGGGACATTGACAAACAGTGTTGACCCAGATCAGACGCCGCATGACGCGGCGTCTGCTCTGGATCTACACTGTTTGCATTAAATACAGGAATTTCTATAAAACATTTAATGACTAGCCAGACCCCCTTCTATTGAGAATGGACAAGTCCGAAGGGTTAAGGCAGAAGAATCCATTCGGCATAAATGGATTAACTTCCTTTAAAAACTCATATGTGGGGTCGAACTACCAGTGGGTTTAAGATTATTTGAGTCGCAACATGAGAAATCTAGCGAAGATTGAGACCAGCCTGTGCTTTCGCGTAGCTTATTCCAGGCACATTGCCCATTATCAAATAGTTCTTCAGGTAGTCAGAGGAGAAAACTATAATCAGATTGTGCAGATTCGCAGGCTAATCTGAGTGTTCACTCTGCGCACATGTTCAAACGTACATTTTACTACTCGGTGCCTCGTTTAATATCCATAGCAGGATGCATAATACTAGTTTAATTAAGCCGTTAATGCTCAGATATCTTCAGTGGAATCTTACATCGTACAAGTCGGAAGGGTCCCTTCACTAGTTAACCCTTTCAACTCTGAGTTTCTGAAAAAGACTCTTCTATCACTGCAACTGGACTCGTCCATTGCTCCCAAAAGGGTGACAGTTTTAAATCAAGAACAGAATGGCAAACAATATAGATCCTGATGAGACGGCTCATTATGAGCCGTCTCATCTGGATCTATACTGTTTGCAAAAGCATATGTATTGGTCTACAGGGCTGAAAGGGGTGTTGTATAAAACAATCTGAATTGCTTCGTTTGTTGTAAATTGCTAGTGACACAACAAACTTGTCCGACCCTGATCAGACGCCACATTCTGCGGTGTCTGGTCTGGGTCTGCACTCTGTTTGTAAGGGCACAGTTGGTGAACTGCAAGTATTAATGCATCAATTTGGCTGAATGCATAAGCTCCAATTCTACTCACCAAACACAGCAGGAATATGATGTGACTTTGCCAATATGGACTTCGATATAGGAATGGACTTCGTGGGCGGTGGGGGTGGCGGTGGCTGATCTGAAATACAATATGCAATCGTTCTGATTATAGATCTGTGATAGTGTTATGAAGATTAAAATATGGACTGAGATATGTGTATTCTCCCCATATATCAACGCTTAACACTGTAGGTAAAAATTTCAACAGACGACATATTGGATTTTTGGTGTTTTTTTTTTGTTTTTTTGTTGTTTTTTTTTGTTTTTGTTTTTTTTTTCTATTTTTTCCCTGAAAACAGGTTTTGATATTTCATGCAAATTGTCTCCAATGAAGACATTTTGCTTGAAATATCACATCCTGTTTCCTGGGAAAAATATAAAAAAGAATATCATCAATTTGGCGTCTACTAAATTAGCCCAGGGAATGGTAAAGGTTGAGGTTTGGTAGCCCTATCCCAGAGGTCAAATCGGCAGTTTTACAGCTGCTGTCCTGACCAGGACTAGGTAAACAGAACGTTTTATCGCGAAAACATGCCTATATAATTTTGAACCCCTTAAACCCCACTTTTATATAATAAAACTGAGGTTTACAGGGGTATACATTATTTTCCTCGCACATACGGTTCTAACGAGTACCTACAATCTATCTTTTGAGCAGAAATATGAAAAATATCAGAAGTTTTTATCTGGAATTTTTCATTTTTTATAGGTGAAATTATCTATTTAGTTGAATAGGCGTGTTTTCGTGATGTTATTGTCAGTAGAGGTAGAGCTACTGTTACTATTATTATTATTATTATTATTATTATTATTAAAATCATTATTATTTAGAGTAAATGTGAACAGATTATTCCAAAAAGTCCTACATTGTATACAGTAGAATTCACTTATTAAAAAAAAACCAAGGCCCTGCTCAGTCTGTACAGATTTGCAAGCTGATCTGAACTTCGCGTTTCCCAGGCGTGCTGACATCTAGGATACATCCGAAAGATTGTTCTGCCATTTTACAAAGAGAATTGTCTCCCTTTAAATTGAAACCTTTATGAGAATTTGTTTCCTTTAAGAGTAGCCTTCAATGAGGAGGGAGACAAACTATTTCCAAGTCAGTTATTTATCTTAGAGTTGTACCCATTTACCTTAAGGGGTTGTGATACACTTGGAACATTTTCCATTATTAATACAAGGGAGACAACTTTTGAGATTTCAGGTTTGGATTCCTGCACGCAAAGCCTTCTAATGCTCGTGACACAGCTTTGACTGCCAAACTTTTCCAACAGGGGTATCGATAGCATAAATTTCGGAAAGCGTTTATTGTCGATACTACGAATTGATTTCTAAACACGATACCGGACTAAAAACTTTTCTGCTACAAAGCTTAACGGAACCTGAATTTTATGGTGAAAGTGTACAAGTTTACAAAAAATGTAGGTAACATGATATATTTTTCTGATCAATTGAGTAAAATCGTCATATGTTATAAACGAAATGGGTATACCACTGGTGTCCTGAAACAGTCTACTTGCTGACCGGTTGACCAAATCACGGTTGATTACTTTGCTTACCTCTTTAATTGTATACCGGTGTGTTGGGGCTCAGACTATGATGGCCCGACTTAAAACTATTCATTTAGATGGCTGGGCCGGAACTTATTATGTCTGTTTCTCGGCCTAACGGGGTTCAACAAATGGTTTTCTTTTGCTACAGTATACAGGTGTCTCAACACGTTAATTCTGTTAATTTCTGCTTCGTTGTCTCAACACGTTAATTCTGTTAATTTCTGCTTCGTTATAGGCTTTGTCTGGGATTTCTTTGTTGTCCATAATGATTCGTGGATGGTTTGAAGACATTCATACTGACCGAATAAATATATGTTTCATATGTGTTTTATATGGGGTTTTTTACCACAGTGGAAGCTGAGGGTGAGTTGAGGTAGCTGAAGCCCCTAGTAATTTATTACTGACAGTTTTAAGGCGGTACTTTGTAAATGTTCAGTAGAATTTCACTTATAAATGTTTTTCCTTTAACAATTATGTAAGTTAAAGATATAGTCGACTCGTTATCTCGAATTCTAAGGGACTCTCTGAAATACTTCGAGATATCCGTACCTCGACATATCTGATTTGCAGAATTGAGGAAAAATAATTCGAACAACCACATTAAACAAATATATATGTAATTGGACTCTTGAAGTTAGGGATAGAGTGAAAATATTGTGTAAAAGAGGAGAAATTGCTCCTAAGGAGCAATTTCTCCTCTTTTCCACAATATTTTTCACCTGTTGTTAGATTTTCATGATTAGGCAGGGACCAGATTTTCACTTCGAGATAAGCGGTTATTCGAGATAAGCGAGGTCGAGATAACGAGAGTCAACTGTATATTCAGTTAAGTTTGGGTAACAGAGTTGCCATCTTTTCAGGAAAGGGCTACCAACTCTGCTTGTCATCTGTTATTTTTGTGACTGTATAATTGTATTTGTCTGTCTTTCCCTTTGATGTAGAGAACTTGATTATGATTGGATCAGGTGTAGACCCCGTTTTCAGAAAGGATCCAAAACCCATTTTGACAGAGCTGCCACCCTTGAAGGCGTATCCATTCCACTTAAAATCCCTTTCCTGACTCGGTTAAAATTAAAAACTTACCATGAGGAGAGGAGCCTTCGGGAATAGACTGTCGTCTTGCAAATGTTGGAATAGAACTTAGGTCCGGAGGAGGGGGCAATGGCCTTTCTGCAAAATTACAGAAACACAAAAGTACTGGGCGCAGTTGCTGTCGTTATCTTAACCCAGTTATGCTTAGTGGACTCTTCTACTATAACTTTTTGGGCCGGTCTATTTCCAATAGTAGAGTGTCTGGTTTGTTTTGTTTACTATGTTTTATAGAAATCCTTTAACTTAATGCAACAGTGTAGACCCTGATCAGACGCCACGTTCTGCGGCTTCTGATCTGGGTCTACACTGTTTGCCAATGTCTCTTTTATGGGATGCTTTTCATAAATGGGTTAACGATGTTGTTACAGTTTAGCACGCTGGGTAAGAAATTCAGCAGACGACATTTTGACGTATTTTTTGTCGAAGACTTATTTAGATTAGGTTTGCAGTGGAATATGAAACCCAATTTATACCATAATATTTTATTATGAAAATTGTGATTACGGTATCTTTATGTACTAATTATCCGATTTTTCTATTTGATATCATAATATACCATTTAAAATTGATTTGAAGTATATAATATATTGTTTATTAAGAAATAAATAATAATAATATGAACAGTTTATTGCATTACGTAGCAATTTTGATCCATCGTACATGCAGATGCGTTCGACAGTTGTCACAAAAAAAAATAGAACCGCTTTATTAAACGGACTATGTGTAAGTCGACTATAAAATAAGTGCAGCAAGAAAATTGTAAACGCCTGAAGTGGAATATTTTGGTTCAGAACGGGAAAATATTTAATCTTCAGATATAATCTGATATACGTTTTAGAAGAAGCAATACTCTACATGTGTTTCAAATTTCATCCCGATATATGCATGTTTAATGCCATTAATAGATTGTCAAAATTTAGTCCCGACTTTTGGTTCCCATTCTCGACCTTTACTTCTGCCCTCTCGAAGCGAATCAGTTTCTCCTCGAGTCAACGAAAGCGTCACTCGAACACTCCATATTTTCCCGTTGTTACTGCCCCTTTTGCGATGTTTTATTTAGAATTTATTCAAAGGGTCAATTTACGATTTGTCGAGGTTAACAGTTTAAAGATATCTCATTCTTGAAGCTTATTGTATTTACTATGAGTCATTTGCAAGTCAGACTATTATTCTTCTCCAAAATTCCCACACTATTTTCTCTTGCGCATGTACAAGTCAATCACAGCGAATCGGTTTTTCGGGTGAAGTGTTGAACTTCGTCGCCCTGAAAGTCAAATTATAAAGAAGTTTGGAGTGTTCACCTTTGACAATTATCTTTTTTAAAGACACTTCTTGTTCATATTTGTTTCGGAAAACATAATTTGAAAATTCATGCAACTTGTCTCCTAAGTAGAAGATTTGCATGAAATGTCAAGCCCTGATTCTTGGCAAAGAGGCGATTTGTATGAAAATTCAAACCTTTTTTTTTTTTTTTTTTTTTTTTTTTGAAACAAAATCATCATTTTTTCGGCTGCTGAATTTACCCAGACTGCTGAAGCTGCTATTTAATACATTCCAGAATTTCCAACAATCTGTAAACAGACAGCATAAGCGAAGATTAGACTGTGCAGGTGTGCAGAACGATCCAGGCACTCGCTGCTCGTACATGACCATATCAGAGAGAGAGAGAGAGAGAGAGAGAGAGAGAGAGAAAAAACTTTAGGATACCAAGGTATCTAATTAATGCGTTTTTAATTAGTCTGTATACATTAGTAGAGGATGGTTGGGTGTGGCGAAGGTGTCGTGTATCTTACGTCACCGGGGCGTCTAACTGATATTGGCTTACAGTTGGGCAAGGCCTGCTATCCTTGTAGCAGGTAAGAGTAGAGGGAAAATGTTTTTATTTCTTCTGTTTCTTCACTTTTATTCTTCTTCCTCTTTCTTCCCTGTCCCTCTCTTTCATCTCCACTACTATCTCTTCTATCTCTTTTCTCCCTTTCTCTGGGAGACGACACAAAAATGACCCACAAGGGTTGGCGTTAATTTAAATGTGTATAGTAACCACAATATGCAAGTTAGGGTGATGTTTTTTATGCTTTTTCGAATACTGGCTTTTACCACAATTATCCTGTGTTGGTTTCAGCCATGTGTAATGCTTCACATGCTCTCCGTTTCAGAATACTTCAGATAAAGAACGGACTGGCGCAAACCTGGACGCTACAAATCGGTCAATAAAAATTAAATATCTGGTTAGGTCATTACCTTATGGCTTACTGGCCTAGCAAGCAGCATTGCGACACAATCGACTCTCAAAAAAGTGTTAAGGTTTTATTTTTGTTGAGTATAGAATCGAAAGGCATAAAAGAGCATTAAGGACATTTTATGAACATTTTACAGTGGGAAGATACTCCAGAGTAGACACTGTATTTGATCGGAAAAATGATGATGGTAAAAAACAAAGGCCACAGAAATTTATAATGTTGAATTTATGACTGTTCATGCGACTCGATAAAAATTCAGAGATGTATAGTACTTTGCATCTTCCGTAGGACATTATTAGTTACTATTAAAATAACCCACAGCATGAGGAAACGTACCTTCTGATATGTGCGCCAAACCATGACTCAAATCAGACTGCACATCCGCGCAGTCTGATCAGAGTCTTCATTGTCCGCATGAAGGAACTTTGCATTCATGACTATCCAAAATGCGCCCAGGGAAGATTTTGCGGCTCATTAATGTACGTTAACCCTTGTCCTGCTGAAGAAATAAAGATACCCTGCCCATTTCTAATTTTCAGCCAATCAGATTACTTGATCCAGATTGTAGATATAAATTCACATACTTAATGACAAACAGTGAAGATCAAGATCAGTTGGTTGGTCTGGATCTACAGTTTGCAAAGGCAGGGCACATCCGGGTTCAGCAGGACTAGGGTTAAACAGTCCATCTTCTTACATGTTTGTAAATCGGGTACATTCTAGCGCTGCCAAAACATCAGTCAACTTTTCTAAAAGTCCGTCTTCACGTTTTGTAAGAAATTTTATGCATTGTTACTGTGATACTGATTATAACAAAAGATACCACTTTTACATGTTGTACTTGTCTTTTGTTTAAAGTATGAAAACTGATTCTGAAATTCGTGACAGCTAAAATAAATTTCGGAAGGGTCTAGTATAAAAGGCAAGAAAAAAAAACGTCAAATGTTACCAGTGCCCTAAAGATAATTGAGCCAGCGAACGACAAAAACTAGCGCGCGACAAAATCTACAATAAGACCTGTGTGACCAGCAAAGACTCAGATCAGGCTAGGGTTCTCGTTTATCCTTCTTTGGATAGTCCGGAGTCGGTAGAAGGTACATGCGATCAGCGAAGGCTCTGATCAGTCTTTGCTGGTCGCACAAGTCTTATTGTAGGTTTTGTCGTGCGGTGCCTCAATTATGGTACATACCATGGTGGGAAGCGTGTTCGGATACAAATGGTCTTCTGTCTGTTGATGGAATAATATCTGTACTTGGAGGTGGGGGTAAAGGTCGCTCTGCAAGATCCATCGAGAAAACAATTATTCCGACGGATTTGCCTGTTTCATTTTGCCTAACCTGTTACAACAACCTACATCTGATATATTAGTTTCAGATTTAAAACAGACTCAGAATCACGTGAACACCAGAAAGAAGACAATGTTAACCCTTCTCTTGCTGAACACGACATGCCCTGTCTTAGCAAACAGTGTAGATCCAGATCAGTTGGCTTCTCAAGAAGCCAGCTGATCTAGATCTCACTGTTTGTCATTAAATATGTGATTTTCTATCAAAAACTCGGATCAAGTAATCTGATTGGCTGGAAATTAGAAGTAGGCGTGGCATCTTGATTTATTCAGCATGACAAGGGTTTAGTTTATTGCGTATTCTTATGAACAAAAGTTGAGAATAAAGGCTTTGCTGATATTGCATGATATCCCGCCACTGCGGGCAAGAACTTGAAGTATGTTACCATTCTTCCGTTATATATCTATAATTTATAGTAAATAAATAAAACTGGAAAAAAAATCCACTCATTTCCAAGATAGTCAGGCAAAATAAAATTCTGACATCAACCAAAGGACATATATCTGTCCAAAATATAAAATTGGCCCATTTTCGAATCGCAACTTTGATCTAATCAATGTCTTTGTATATTCTTACGACGTGAAAGTCGTAACAAAGGAATGAAGCAGAGCTGAAAAAATCTCCCGCCTGTCGTGGGAATCGAACCCGGTCTGTCCGGATAAAAATCCAATACTCTAACCACTGAGCCAAAGAGTCGATTCCCTGGCGCAGTTGTTAGATATTGAATTAATACCTACAAGCTATGCATAATCTGCCAAGGCAGATTATCGAAGGTAGGAGTGCTAGGTCGTAACACTCCACCTTTTCAAGGAAGTCATCATTTATGATGACGTGAAGTCATTTTCGGCGAAGTCCAATCCCGGCTTAGCCCCCATCTTACGACATGAAGGTCGCAACAACGGAATGAAGCATAGCTGAAAAAAATCTCCCACCTGCCGTGGGAATCGAACCCGGTCTGTCCGGATAAAAATCCAATGCTCTAACCACTGAGTCAAAGAATCGACTCCCTGACGCAGTTGTCAGAGATTGAATATATACCTACAAGCTATGCATACTCTGCCAAGGCAGATAATCGAAGGTAGGAGTGCTAGGTCGTAACAATATCAAATTTGATAAAAACAACAACAGCAATTTATTCTCTAAATATTAAGCAAAATTACAAGTCGACGTCAATCAAGGACCATAACTGCGTTGAAATGTAACGATATTGGCCATTTTCTATCTCGACCTAGTTTTGATTAATATTAATATTACTATGTACATAAAATCGATCGAAATCTATTTATTCAACCTTATGATATTAAAAAAAAAAAAAAACAACAACAACAGAAAACTCAATTCTGACGTCAATCAAGTGTGATCTCTTTGAAACATGTAGGAAATTGGCACAATTTCAATCTCAACCTAGATCTAGTCAATATCAATGTGAAAAATACTTTGACTAAAAACCCATTCGTTCGTTCTCAAGATATTTGATCGGAAGCGAAATTTTGATATCAACCAGCAGTAGAGTAAAGATGCCCGGTCGGGCATAAATAACCTTTGGTGACCTTTGTACTTTGCATGGTAAATGCTACTATAATTAGAAACTTGATACCCGATCAGGCATCATTTGATCATTTTTTTCTTGTACCCTCACAAAACGAAAAAATGTATCACAGTTTTTGACAAATCTCCACCAAATGTTTGGAGCTTAAAGATGAATGATATCTAACTTTTGACCGTTCAGAATTTTTTAAAGTGCCTAGAAAAAAAAAATTATTCAGGTTTAAAATTAATATTACTTTTTTGCACTTCTGTGTATCCCGTTCGGGAACACATGGCATTTGTGATGCCCGACTGGGAAACAGTACATCCCGTTTGGGAACACTGAAAATTATGTTGCCCCATCAGGATACAAACAAGATTCAAGTTGCATACTGACTTTGAATGTTTAAAAACATTTGATTGTTTAGAGTTTTTAAGTTCCTTTGAAAAAAAAATGACTTGTGTTTAAAATTTGATATTTCTTCTGTATCTCTGTGTTTCCCGAAACGGAAGTAAAATATGTTGTAAACAGGCCTCTTGATAACTGATATGACTAAAACCTTACAAAAAATCAATGACGCAGCATTCAGCATGTCTCTTCAAGAAGGGAAGTTAATAAGAAGTAAAGATATCGTGTTTCCTAAACTGATCAGATATTTTAAAATCAGGCATTTACTGCTATTAATTTTGGTTTAAACATATTTTATTACATGATTCAAATACAACAAAGTAACAAATCTGACATACAGACGATATATGATTAGAACGAAAACATTAAATACTTATAGAGTTCTTCTCCTCTATAACTGTATATTGCGTTGTTGACTTGAAGGCAAATTGTTTCAGAGATCAAGGCAAAATGTTGTAATTATTATTTCATGTAATAAGGTGAAATAAATAAGTTGACAAAACACACACAAAAATATATAAATATAAATAAAAGAAATAGAAATAAAGAAAAAAATAAATAAAGATAAATAGATAAATAGATAATTAATTAAAGAAGTGTTTGTATAAGAAAACAGTAGTAAGAATCAAACAGTGTATAACAAAATATATGAAAATGGCTTTCTGGGAGAGGAACAACTGAGCTTACATCCACTGGCAGAAATTGCAGATATTGTTCAGGACAATTTGTATCTGCAACATGCATTTACCACAGATTAAAACCGTTTAGTGTCCAATATGTATTTATGCACTTTATCAAAAATGGCTTTGTTTATGTCATCGGAGAGGTTTGAGTTGCCGTGTAGCAGTAGATTTATAGGTGTCTGAATTGTGGATATACGTAGCATTCATTAAGGCTGTGCGTTGAGTTTGGTAATGTGAGCAATGGAAAAAATAATGCTGCAAATCCTCGATACTACCACAACTACACAGTGGAGTTTCAGAGACATTTTTCAGGAACAGGCCCAGATTCAAAGCACTGCAATGAATACGCAAACGAGTGTGTAAGATCTGGAGACGGCAACTGCCAGTATAATAGTATTTCGGTGTTTGTTCCTTGTCTTCAGTTAAGTTATATTTAAAAGAGTTTACAGAATTACTTCGCTGGAGTTCTAATGACAGATTATTCCATTCTTTGATGGCCGTTGGCAGAAAAGATTGTTGATACTGAGTGGTTCTAGCATTGATTCCTCGTAGGTTATTAAATTTGATAAACACACACATACACACACACACACACACACACACACACACACACACACACACACACACACACACTTTCGGTTAAAGCTTATACAAAACTTCTTAAGATTTTGCCTTCCCACTGGGTGCCAAACAAAGTGAAAACTTTTCCCGCAAGGAAAAATGAATACCCATATAAAACTGTATGTATTATATATACTCAAAAACTTTAGATATGCACAGGTGAGTATATATCAAAAGTATCATGTGCTATATCAATTATCTCAGTGAGCTTCATTTTTTCTAAAAGGAAATTGTTTTTGTCATAGCATTACTGAATTCTGATTAATTTTCGGTCGTCTATGCTTGAACAGACAAATCTACATTCTTAAAAAAATCAAAACCGCATTTACAGAAACAAACTGACCGAACTACACTGAAAAGTGCATAAAGTTTCCACCTTTTGCCATTTAATAGCATTGACAATCACTTCAGAACATACGAGGGATGTTCGAAATGAATTGCTTATTTCTGTCTGGAGACTTCAAATTTCAAGTTAGCCCAAAAGTACTCATTTCATGCCCTCGAAGTATTCCCCGTGGCTAGAAATGCAAAGTTTCAGCCGATGTATCCACTTCTTGAAGGCGTCACGGTATGCTGATTTGGGCACAGTAATAAGGTACTGATGAATGGCAGATCCAAGTGCCTGTCGGGACTGGTATTTCCGCCCAGCAAGGAATGCTTTCAATTTCGGAAACAAAAAGAAATCACATGGGGCAAGGCCTGGGGAATACGGGGGGTGAGGCAAAACAGTTACTTTTTCTTTCTTCAAAAACGCCGTAACTATTGCGGAGGTTTGACCTGGGGCATTGTCATGTAGAAGACGGACATGTTTAAAACCAGTGGCAGGGCGTCGTTTCTGATAATACTTTTTCAGTGTCTTCAGTACTACGTCTTTGTAGTACTTTCCGGTGATGCTTTTGCCCTTTTTCACTGGCACTTTTATTGCGACTCCTTCACCAGAGAAGAAGATTGCATACAAAACCTTCTTTGTACTCAAAGAACGTTTGGCAATTGTTGGGCGTTTGCTGTGTTTAGTGGCCCAGATCTTATTGCTAACCTTTCTGACGGGCTCAAAATAATGGACCCAGGTTTCATCACCTGTGACGACATTGGCAAACTGCTTTTTATCATATTTTGGAAACATTGGAAGCAGTTTTTTGGCCACTTTAACCCGTTGCCTCTTTTGCTCGTCAGTCAACAGATGTGGCACCCATCTAGCAGAAATCTTTCTGACTTTCAAATGCTTCTTCAAAATAAGGTGAACCGTTGATAGTGATATGCCTACCTTTCGTGCAATATCACGAGCTGTAAATCTGGCATCTCCTTCAATGGTTTGCTTTATTTTGGAAACGATTTCTTTACGAGATGTAGATTTTGGCCTACCTGATTTCGGTGCATTTTTGATGGACTCTACACCAGACTCAAATTTCTTTTTCCACCGCCGAACTGTGTCATAAGACACACAAGAAGGTCTAAAAGCAGTAGAAATTTCAGTCATCAGCTTCTTCAAAGAACAACCAAGTTTTGAGCGAGCTTTGATGTAAGCCCGTATTTCATCTTTTTTGTCGACGCTTCTACCAACCATTTTTACTGCAGTGGTCAATGACTGCGTGTATTCAAATGGCAAATTTTATGTCTTACACTTAGTCTAACATGTACATTTATATACCATTGTGTAGATATTGAATAGCCCTATACAGGTATGTATTTGTTTTTACCGTGCCCCACGTGGATATCGAGCTAGTGGACAATAAGCAATTCATTTCGAACATCCCTCGTACACCAATGTTGGGACTATCTGTGAATAAAAGATTGTCCACAAATGATTATTTTTAAGGTTTTTCTATAGGATGTTAAGATACTGACGGCTCCGGCATATTGTTTTTCTTAAAGTTTGCCTTTAAAAATAGACAGGAGGTGTCTTTTTATATGAGAACCTGAATGCTGCAACAATTTTTTCATATACTGCACAAAACGTTAATGATACATCGACGCAGTGTGCCTCACTTTATCTTGATGTCACTGATGTGTTAACTGCAATTTTTAGAAATGTTTGCAAGTTTTCAAACTCTTCTAGCAGAAGTGTTTCTTTGACGTTAGACCAAATATCTTCAGTCTTCCATTACTGGTTAATGACTTTCATTTATTTTTTTTATCTTTCAGTTTTAAAATGCCATTTCAGAGCTATCTTGCTGCACAAAAAGAGTTTGGTTACTACAACTTTCATGTACTGAAACAAGAACTTATGTAAAGACATATTGACGCCACCAAGACAGTTTAAGCATTGTTAAATCCCTAAATTGTCAGACTTGATATTTTTGTCTGTACATATGATGTTGACTGTGACTGTTGGTTACAAAACATTTTCGCAAATTGGATTCAATGAAAATCTGTGACGTTTGAATTTTTAGATCACACTAGATACTTTACGAAATTATTTGTGACCTTAAACCAAATTATTTTGATTTTGTATCAAATGTAATCAAAAGTGAAGGAATCGTCTTTTTATTATCATTGAGTAGACATAAGCCTTCTAGAAAATGTCAAAAATAACCTGTTTCAATTTTAAAGACCTTTAGTAAATAAAGAGTACAAAATGGTAACACCGTCTTCTGATGCGGTACTTTGAGAATGACTGCCCATGTATTTAAGACTCTCTTGCTGTTTGCATGTTTTTGTAAACCTGAGAACTTTAATAAACTACTTGTAGAAACAAATGTTGGTTATGTGAAACTGAAAGCAGTTCTGTCATCTATTTAACTAATCAAAACTAAAAGCCATGAATTTTATGAAACTGACTTAACCACATGTGGTTTTGTTCAGTTGGACTGTCCGAATATATGTTTTCTTAAATTAAATCAAGATGGCAGCAAAACTTTGTTGGGAAATTTAGTGCTGTGCTACGAGGGTTATTCAATAAGTAATGCGAACATGTCTCTAATTCTTTAATAAATGCATATATGTCTTTGAAATTCTACCAGTTTGTACTTTTATATGTATGCACTTCACATGTTCAATATCTTGAATTGCGTTCAGACTTAAAGTTTTAATTAGCACTCGCATTGTATAACCAAACTTAGCTGTAAAAGTGCTTTAAACCCCCCGGTGGTTTGCTCTACCGACCGTTCTAAGGCGGTAGTCCCGGTGTTAGTCTTACTCTTTGTTGCTTTGTGGTTTATTGTACGAGGCGATTTGTTGTATGTCTTTCCGTGTGTCATTTTGTTCTTGTGTTTTTCAGTCCTTTTGGTGTTGCGATTGCCTCGCTTGGGGAGGAGGGGGATAATCTTGGTGCTTTTCGTACGTTTGTTCGGTTTGTGCTTGTTTAGATTTGTCGGTTTCCTCTTCCTCTTGGGGTCTGGGAAGGGCTGCGGTTTGTGATTGTGGCACTCTCTGGACTTTTCTCTTACCTTTTTTGGCATGGACTTGAATTTTATTAAAACATGTCAAAGCTTTTAGGGTATAAGAAGAAAGTTAAATGTCCAAAATCTATTAACAGTGTATGAATAAAATATTATGTCTGTGTTCATAAAACTTATCGCTTGCTAACAGTGGAGAAAATTATCGAGATGGATCGTCACATGTTTCTTTTACGAGCGTATGTTGCCGTGCAACAGCAAATGACAAAAAAATTTACCATAATCGCAGCTAAGTTTGAGAACTGCTGTAATTTTGGCCAAATATCTAGCGAGAAAAATGTGCTCAATTTCGGTAGGGAATTAATTTTACAATTTATGGAAGTCTTTTAGTTAAAACAAAATATCTTTACATGATTAATTTGTTTTGGGTTATCCTGAAAGGGTTACTTTTCAAAAAGGGGCAATTGTTATCCTCTAATTTTCCCTTTGATGTTGTGAACGATGTAGATATAATTGGCATTGGTTCTTAATGTTAGTTCATTTGAGTTAAAATGCGAAAAAAAAAGGTAAGAGAAAAGTCCAGGGAGTGCCACCTTTACAGCTAGCTAACTTCACCCTTGGTCCCGATGCTACTCTTAATACAGAAACACATAAAAACCCGGCCCGCACAAAGGCCCCCAACCCAGCCAACGCACCAAAGCGAAAACATAGAAACCAAATTAATCACTACAACAAAGACGAGCACTCATGGCTAATTCTACTGTATGCCAGAGTAAATGAAAACCAATAGTTGAACCACGGGCGACACAAAAGTTTAGGGGGTGCTTGGTGTGAAATTTTAGTATTTTGAGCAGTATTAGGATTATCGTGCCGTATAAAGAAAAAATACATGGGAACTTCATACTATCAAATTGCATAGTAAGTTGGCTACTTCTCAGTGCACTTTAAATCTGTTCTAAAGATTAATTTTATAGCATGACCAAATGGTTTTACCCTTCCATTTTTGTTGCTAGGCAACCAGTTAGAAGGAGAGATTTAACCACGACATTATTTGATTCAAAACAGTAAATAATCTGTCATATTATGTGTATAGATGATCCTATGAATGAACCAATTACCTAGAAATCGAGGACTAATTCGCATTACTTATTAGATGGCCCTCATATTTAACGGAGACCGTGGGTATTTGGTATTTTGGTACATTACAAAGGGCATTTTGGTACATTGAACTCCTGTTCATTACATTTTATGTCATTTAATATCCTTTTATTTAAGGTATTTTATATGTTCCATCTTTCATGAAACATACTATTAGAAACATGCAATAATTATCAATTTTGCACTTGCAAATGAGATATGTTTCCTTCTAAAATGTTTACAAAATGCTTTCAACCCATGAACTTGCAGCTAAACATTTATGTAATTATCTAATGAATGTATGCAACTTTATTTTTGTTTTTGTTCCAATCAGGTAAAAATATCAGATGTTCCCAAACGGGAAGCACTGTTTCCCAATCGGGCATCTCAGATGTCATGTGTTCTCGAACGGGATACACAGAGGTGCAAAAATAAATATTGATTTTAAACCTTAATAACTTTTTTCAAGGCACTTTAAAACAATTCTGAACGGTCAAAAGTTAGATAATATATTCATCTTTAAGCTCCCAAAACTTGGTAGAGATTCGTCAAAAACTGTGGTACATGATTTTTCGTTTTGTGAGGGTACTAGCAAAATGATCAAATGATCCCTGGGTCCCGATGCTACTCTTAATATAGAAACACATAAAAATTCGGTTCGCATAAAGGCTCCCAACTCAGTCAATGCATCAAAGCGAAAACACAAAAATCAAATTAATTACTATAATAAACAAAGACGAGTACTCGTGGCTAATTGTACTGTATGCCAGAGTAAATGAAAACCAATAGTTGAACCACGGCGGGCCAAGCCAAAGACATATCGTCAAGCCCCAACCCACTGGTTAAAGTTTTACGAAGAGGCCGTCACTGGGTCTGAGGCCCGAACCGCCGTCGTGCAACTAAAGAGTGAAGCATAGCCATCAACAATGATTGGGTTGACAACTAGGCATGCAGTCTGCCGCATAATATCCAGGCTATAGCCAATTCTTTTATAACGGTTAATAAGTTTTCTGAATTGCTCCGAAAAGTTGGATTTACCTACAATTTTTCTAAATCTGTACACTAAGTCACCGTAAAATTCTGTTTCCGATATATCTTGTTGCAGAAGTGTTTTCAGACTGACGCTATATTTTTCTAACAAGGCACTGTGTCTGCGATAAAATTTCGAAAACGCCTTACGAAGTTTAAAATAACGATAGCCCTGCCTAAGAAGTTTGACAGTAAGGGCTTTATTACGGTAGTTAAAGTCATTTAGATTTGAAGAAGCTCTGGCGAATCTAATAAGTTGAGATATGTATACCCCATATGAGGTACGCCGGGGGACATCGCCATCCAGAAAAAGGAAATTGACTATATCAAAATCAAAATCGTCCCGTTTATCATAAATTTTGGTGGAAACCGTACCATTAGAAATACATAGATTCAAATCCAAAAAAGGTGCCTCGTTATGGGAAGAATTTGCTCTATTTAACTGGAGCTCTGTAGGGTATATCCGGTCCACCATTTGGTCAAAGTAAATATTGTCAATATTTAATAAATCATCAAGGTATCTTGAAGTTGAATTGAAAGCCTCAATAATGTCTGCCTGATTTTCACATGAGAGAGACTTCATGAAATCTCTCTCATAACGCAAAAGAAACAAATCTGCAATAAGAGGAGCACAATTAGTTCCCATCGGAATACCAATAGTTTGCCTATAAAATTTAGTTCCAAATCTAATAAAAATATTATCCAAAAGGTAAACAAGGGCATCACAGACGTTTTGACACGACCATAAATTGTGATTATTATATACATCAGAAGTGAAAAAAGCACATTCTTCGTTGCAGGTCAAATATTGGGTATTCTCCCGAATAAACGTTCGGTTAATTAAATCAATAAGTTTATCTTTTATAACATGATGAGGTAACGTAGTATACAGTGTAGAAAAATCATATGCAGACAATTTAGAAGCCTGAAAGTTTTTAGATTTTAATTTCTTGAGAACATCATTACAATGTTTAATTGACCAAAAATAGTTAATTCCGTCCCTTTCGTAAACAGTATCATAGTATCTAATCCAATGTTTCTTAACAGCAGTAAGGCATGAAGTTAGCAGTTTGGACAAATTAGTAGTCGTACATGAACTAGAATTAGCAATGAAACGTGCTTTATAAGGTCGTTTATGAAGTTTCGGTAACCAATATAACGTAGGAAGTCTGTCTTGCTTTTCTTTAATACTCACTGCAAACAGCAGTAATATTGATAGAATGGGTATTAACAATAGATCTCTCATCAGTAGAAATCCGTTCATATGTTTTGGTACTACCAAGTTCTTATATTAGAGTATTGATATAATAAAGTCGTCACACAACAACAACATTATTAGCAGCTTTATCAGCTGGAGCCAAAACATACTTCCTATGAAATTCTTGGATACCTTGTTTCAAATATCGAAAAGATAATTTAGGCTTAGGAGGGAGAAGATCAAGGTTATTAGAGTAAAATGACACACGTTCATCAATGATCTTAAAAATCTTTAATTTCCAATTATTTAAAGCATTAGACTCAACATGCTCTCGTTTACACCAACGCGTACAATAAACATTTTAAGCACTGGCAATTGTTTCCCGACATTTATTGAAATCAATGTGGGCTGGGAATCTATATTTAGGTCCTTTTGAAATAACTGAACGTATTCGTGAATCAGTTATAATCTTCACGTTACCAGTGACAATATGACCCGCTGGTTGATAACAAAATTTAGAATCTTTACAATCTCAAGAATCAGGGGAACTAGTTTAAATATCAAGATCAGAAACTAATTTATTGAAATTAAGTATAGTATTACGGATAGGTCTGTTATATTTATAACAAGTAATAGGAGATTCCGTGTTTTCGAAATATGAAGGTATAGCTGATATAACATTATCTCGAAATATGCTAGGTAAATCTTTGAATTCAATACCTTTATTAATGAATGGAATTTTGATGAAGTGTCTAATGTGGTTAATTTTAGAATCAATGTAAGGACGAAGAGCATGTTGAGTATAACATCTAGTAAGGAGAGCTGCTTCATACAAATCATGTTTTCTATCATAAAATTTATTCGCCTCATCATCTAACTTACGTAATGAAGAAACAGACAGTGAAGCTAGTTTAGAAAGCATTTGATGACGTCCAGAATTTAAGAGAATATTTAAATCAAAAAGGGATAAGACAGTTTTATGTTTTCGTTTAAATTTGCCATTTTTGCGCTTACTCCGGAAATGTTGATAAAGAAACGTATGAATTTTCTTAGCTTTTTTGATTTTAAGCAAATGTTCCTTAAACCTTGTTTTAAGGGCCCGTTTGGTCTGTCCAACATACTGCATTCCTCAGCCTCCTTCGCTGCAAGTGAGAACATATATAACATCCTCTGATTTTCTGTCTAAATCAGAGTTGTTTACTACTGAAAATTGTCTATGATTAACTGAGGAAATTATAGTTGACTGACCAATTAAATGATTGCAGCAGGTGCAACTCTTGGCATTGCACTTAGAAATATTAGGGTACATACTGTTCCTTTTATACGGATTCTTATATTTTAGAAGTATAGGAGATTTAATTGGAGAAAGTCTAATTCTAAGGTGATTACTGAAAATATAATAATTGGAAGCGCCATATAAATTTATAGATGATACAGAGTGAAGTTTCAAAGGTGAAACGTTAACAGTAGGTATCAGAGAGTTAAATCTAGCAGTAGAACTGGGAATCTGTAAAGAAGAAGCAGAATATAGCCTTATAGGAGAAATAGTAATTTTTAATCTGTTATTGATACTCATATAGTTGTATAGGAAGTAATACGACACTGAAGCCAGCTGTGTTACTACTGAACAGGGTGACACAAATAGCTACAGGAGTGTTTGTGTCTTTACAAGACTGTATATTTCGTCTAACTGGCTGTTAAGAAACCGAATTACCTCGTATAGTTTGCTTTGAGCTGGGCTCCGCGTGATTAGGCGGTAGAGCTGGTAGAGCACGGGAGGCTGTAAATAAAACCAAATAGGATTAAAAATTAACTCTTTCAACTCCACAGTGTTGCAAACAGTGTTGATCGAGATGATATGCACGTATGAGCCGTCCCATCAGGATCTTCACTTTTTGCCTTTTCTATTTTGTCACTATTCTTTTAACCATTTTGTTTTCGATATTTGTCTACTCGAAATCCCTTACTGAGATAATGGACAAATTCTATTTCATAGATGGACGAAACGCAGGAGCTAAAAGGGTTAATAAGCTAGAACTGCTGTTGCAAAATTATGACAGGGCCGCGTCGTGCAAACACAGAAGGCCCAGACCGATCTGCACATCTACCCTGTCTGATCAAGGCCTTTACTTTTCGCCAGTATATTTTAGCCAAAAAGTGAATAAATGTACCTCCTGACATGTGCACCTAGTAGCCTTCACACCCTGAGTTTATGAAATTGACATTTCCAGCATTGGATTTGGACCTGTCCATTGTTGCAAATTGGGATGTCGGTCAAAAATCAAAACAGAATAGTAAACAGAGTAGATCTTGAGGAGACGGATCATATGAGCCGTCTCATTAGAATTTACACTGTTTGCATAGGTATTTGGTTTTGGTCTGTAGGGCTGAAGCGGCTAAGCTTCTGTTATAAAAGGGCACAAATAGGTGCACTGCAAGCGTTTTTAGTATTGAATTTGGTTTTTGGCTACACATACCTATCGATTGTTCAGTCGCATAGAATACTTCACCTTTCAGTGTGGCATTTTATAACTTCAAAGTGTTTCGGGCACTAAAAATTAGCGCATTTGCAAAATTCAAGTCATATTTTCTGAGAAAATAAGAAAAATATTTCTAATATAACTTGCTAATATTTAAGACTTAAGAGCAGCAATAACTTTAACTTCAAAGATTTGACCATAGCAATCCATTAAAACATTACTAGTCTAACTGTTAAATATTGTATATTCTCTTATCAATGATCTTTTAAAAATAACACATCACGAAAACACGCCTTTATAATATTGACCCCCTTAAACTCCACTTTTGTATAGTAAAACTGGGGTTTACAGGGGTATACATTATTTTATTTTTCTTATTTCTGCTCAAAAACATAGATTGTGGGTACTCGTTAGAACCGCCTCGACGAGACGGTTTTAACAAGTACCCACAATCTATGTTTTGAGCAGAAATATGAAAAATATCAGAATTTTTATCGGAAAACTTTCAGTTTTTCGCGATGAAATTTCAATATATTTGATTAGGTGGTCTTTGTAATGAACTCATTGCCAAAAAAAGGTAACTAGAATATGATTTTAGGTGTCTGTACTAAGAAGTGAGTACAGTAAAACTTCAAGGATATGACACTAATGGTTCGTTTAGCCTGGCTGATTCGACCTCTTTGAGTCCCTAGGAATTTTTTTCCACATTACGAAAACATGCCTGTTAAAATATATTGAAAATTTTACCACAAAAAATGAGAGTTTTCAGATAAAATTCTGATATTTTTTCACATTTCTGCTCAAAACATAGATTGTGGGTATTATTTAGAACCGCCTCTGCAATATTTCTGCTCAAACATAGATTGGGGGTACTCGTTAGAACCGCCTCTGCGAGGCGGTTTTAACGAGTACCCCCAATCTATGTTTTGAGCAGAAATAAGAAAAACAATGTATACCACTGTAAACCCCAGTTTTACTATATAAAAGTGGGATTTAAGGGGGTCAAAATTATATAGGCATGTTTTCGTGATTAGGGATATTTTAGACAATTTTCTAATCTTATCATGAAAATGTATATTGTGTGTAGTCATTAGAACTGTCTTATCGAGGCGATTCTAATGAGTACACTCAAAATACCATTACTTTGCAGGAGTTCGAAAAGTCATCCCTAAATTGTCCACATGGTGCTATGGTTAACCCTCAGTACCTCGAATTATCCATGTCCAGAACAAATTCCAATTGTCCCGAAGTTGTTCGAGCCATTGAAATTCGACCCCAGCTAGCATTCTACGTAAATCTACATCGGGCCGTCATCGGCCCGTCAGCTACCCTGACGGGCCGATGACGGCCCGATATAGATTTACGTAGAATGCTGACTGGGACTATACCTATGTTTGATATTGTTAACTATGGGTCCCTTTCCAATTCACTGATACTTACTGTGATCATATGAGTGTCTAAACTTCATAGATTTGTTAATTTTTTCCGGGTCTGAGAAAATTTTGGCCGTATGCCGATCAACAAAAGCTGTAAAGTAATAAGAACATAGACGTCTAATCATTAGAAGGTTTAATTGAACTAGAAAGCCATTTTTGAGATATAAAGTATTTACTCTAAAATGTACGGACAGACAGTCCTGGGGGCGAACAATACAGACCAGACGAAATAATTTAGCAATTTAATCAGGGTGTACACGTTTGGCATTCCGTGACATTTCTAAAATTTCACGGAATGGCAAAACGTGTACACCCTGAAGTAGTCAACTGGACTTTTCATAGTTTAGGATAAGTATGATAGGAACTTTAGACGTCCGAACTTTTAGAGTAAATTTGGTATACTAGATGTTAGTCGCAATATTAGCAAACGACAAAATGATATTCATACGAGTATATACTGACCCGAACGATAAACTCAACACCACTGACCTTTTGCCATATAGTAATGTTGCATTTCTTTTTGGGGTTAGTATATATTTGGAATAGTTTTTGATGAAAAGCAAAAGTCTTTATTTCTTAAGAGAGCTTTGCTGGTAGACATTAATATAATACATTAAAAGTTAGCAAGCAAAAACAGAGCAGCCCCAAATTATTTGACAGCTTTTTGTCAACAAACAGATTTTGCTTTACAACGAATACACAGGCGCGTTTGATTTACTAGAATCAGAAACAGCATTCCAAAACATGTTTCTGTTTAGGCGGTTTATTTGTGCGAAACAGAAACATGATACCGAATCAAGTGAATCATGTCCCATCCATGTTTCAAAGTGAATCAAAAGCATCCAAGATGGCGGCATTGGGAGAAAACATGATACACTGATCAAAATAACAATAAACCTTCATTTTTTGGGAGTTTTAAACTTCCTTAGTCCAGTTGGATTGTATTGTATTGCAAACATCCTGCCATGCATTAATCTAATAGGTGCGTATACCACAACTACTGGCATCCATTTTGAATCATAATATCGAAACCTAGTGTTTGTAAAGTGGCAGAAACATGTTTATAATCACGAAATCATGATTAGGAATCCTTTTTCTGATTCTGGTAAATCAAACGCGCCCTAGATAGATATGTTATTAACTCTTTTGGCGCCAAATTTCAGACTACATTTGTCGTCTGTTTTTTTTTGTTTGTTTTTTTCTTTGTTTGTTTTGTTTGTTTTTTTGTTTGTTTGTTTTTTGTTTGTTTGTTTGTTTTTTCTTTAAACAAACTATCGATTGGAAAGAAGTTTATATGTAAATTTGAAAGACTGAATGTCAAATAGCATAGATCCAGATGAGACGGCTCATTATGAGCCGTCTCATCTGGATCTACGCTGTTTGCAAAAGCCTAATATTATCGGCTGTGGCAGTGAAAGAGTTTATGCAATTAGCCAATTCGGCTTATCATATGCATAATTATACATTAAAATGGATCTTGTTGTCATAGTGCTACGTTTAATGTGAATATCTTTGATAGTAAGGAATCGGATACACTTGGTTTACCATTTACAGTAAACCCTCGTTACAACGACAGCATTTGTTCCCAAAGAGATTGTCATTAAAATGAATTTGCTGTTGTAAAGAATCCTTAATTTCCCATAATTAGCAAAATTTTTATTTCCTCATAGAACATGTGTTTTGGATATTTGTTGGAATCGCCTCACTGAGGCGATTCTAACAAATATCCAAAACATATGTTTTGTTGAAGTATTAAATACAGTTCTTGCATAATTTCTGATTTACTGTCACCTCTTGAGCGAAGGTTTCGTGCCAGTCAGATTATCATTATAATGAATTTGTCGTTGTATCGAATGTCGGTATAAAGAGGGTTGACAAGGGGAACAGCATTCATGACTTGGTCTCTTGCAATTCCTATCTTTTCTGAGATGTGCCTACAATGAAATGCAAAGAATTTGCTCTCACTGTGAGCTGGAGTTGACCCCTCTTGAGAAGGGAGGAAAAAAGAGTTCTGACAGAGCCTTCCCTGTAAGTGCATCCATTCCCCTCAGTTCGTCATATTTTTGTTTTCTTTTGCTGTTAAGTATATCAAAACTATTTTTAAAGCTAAATCATCAGTTAAAACATAAAAAAAACGTAATGCTACACTATGTAAATCAGCTAAAAGGAAACGTGTTTAACCCTTAAAGCGCTAATCACAACTGCAGCAGACGACATTTTTATTTTATCCATTTATTTATTTATTTATTTATTTGTACTTTTCAGAGAAAATAAGACTTGACATTTCTCGTGAATCGTCTGCCAATTCTCTGAAAAAAAATCAAAAACAGAATGACGAGTTTGCTTAGCACTGCAAGGTTGTTTATAAAAACATGAGAATTAGGCTACTTTTAGCAAACAATGTCTGGTAAAACAAAAAGAGAAAAAAATGTTAGTCCATTAGTGTTAAAGCGTCCCGAAGTAGACTTTTTTCTAAAACAGTGAAGACCCTGATCAGTTGCGGCGTCTGATCAGAGTCTTCACTGTTTACTAAGACATTAGCAATTAACAATATATACAGACAATAAGCGGTTTTTTTATATTTTTTTTCAAAAATGTAATGAATCATTCCAACATGTATGATGGAAGAGTCCATTGAATATATTTCGGTATTATCAGGTTAAACCGTATAGACTAGTCACCAACTCAAACTAATAACATATAAGCAAGGGCACAGCATTTCCTACAAGATCGAGTGTCCGCTAAGCATCACTTCGCCCTCTATGGATACATGTAGAAGGCCTTCCCAGGGGTTTGGGGGAACAAGGGGACACTCCCTTTTATTTTTAGGGAAGAGGGGAATACTGGCAAATATTTACGGGAACAAGGGAACAAAACTAATTTTAGGAAACAGGGAACACGTGAATTTTGAAAATCACTTTTAGGAAACCAGGGAACATGACCGATGATTTTTGGGAACAAGAGAATATGGTAACCCCTGGGAGGGCTTCATGTAGGCAAGCATCCAAACTTTCTTTAGACGGACGGCAGAGGTTGTTTAAGATGTTCTGTTTAGAATGTATGGAAATAGACTGATCTGAGTCTTCGCTGGGCGCACAAGCATTCTTGTAGGAAATGTTGTACCCAGGCTCTTTATTAAAAAGGAAAACGAGCTGCACCATGAGAAAATATGACTTCTGGGCACATGCGACAGTAAAGCGCAAAATCAGTCAGAGGTCACTCGATCACATAAGGGCCTCCTCTGCTTTGCTATACATCAATCTATTCTATAGTTTCCAATGACAGATTCGCAGGCTAATCTGGGACTTCGCTGTCCGAATATGCTTCGAAGGCACAGTTTTAAATGGCGCGGCAAAATTAATGCATAGCATGTTGGGTAAGAATTTCAGCAGACGACATTTTGAAATATACTGTTGTTACTCTTTCCAGAAAATAAGCTTTGACATTTCATGCAAATTGTCCCCAGTGGAGATAATTTGCATGAAATGTCAAAGCCTATTTTCAAGTCAAAAATAAGAAAACATAACAGTAGGTCGTCTGCTGAATTTACCCAGAGTGTGGTAAAGATGTAAATATTAACTTAGATTAAATTAGAAATCGTAAGTACTTAGCTATACCACGTATTAAAACCAAGACATAACGCATCAAAAGCAAGATAAGACAAGAAACTTGCTTACATTTTGTTTCAAATGTTCTTCTCTGTATTGGATGCGAGTCCTCAGAGTTTCTTCTTCTAGTCCTTGACGGTGATTCTGGTGCATTGTGGTTTCTTGGTGGCACGTCGGATTCATTTTTCTTACTTCTGGGAAGTGTCTTTGATTCGGGATGATGCGGTGGTAGAGGAGGCGGAGTGTCAGCCGAATTGCTGCGCACAGGTGGCGCTCGTGTATGATTAAAACGGTCTGTGGTTACGTGTGGTTGGCGCTGGGATGTGGTTCTTTTCGGAAGGGGCGGACCGCCGCCACTTGATTGATAAGACATTGTAATCATCATTTACATACTGGCCTACAAAGGATGTTAAACACAAATAAATAATGAACATCATCATGCTCATAGTGATAATGATGATGATGATGATGATGATGATGATGATGATGATGATGATGATAATAGAAAATAATAGAAAATCATTATATAGCCTCTATAGATGAGCTGGCGTGTCCTATCACGAAAACATACCTATATATTTTTGACCGCATATATAGTAAAACTAGGGTTTACAGGGGTATACATTATTTTTTCTAATTTCTGCTCAAAACCATAGATTGTGGGTATTCGTTAGAACCGCCTCACGAGTACCCACAATCTATGTTTTGAGCAGAAATATAAAAATATTTGAATTTTTCATCTGAAAATTTTCCTTTTTTGGATGTAAAATTTTCCATATATTTTCGTAATGGCAGGCCTGGAAAGAATCTTAGCCTTTGAAGCTTCATTTGATATTGTTGCAGACGACATTTTTATTGTTTATAGAAAAATAAGATTTCATATTTCGTGAAGGCAGCAGACGATTCATATGAAATGTCAAGCCATACTGGAGTATATTGTATAAGGCATGGCACTGTGAAATTAACACATGTCGGAACAAAACCTGTCTTCGCGTATATACGCGAAATACTCATGTTCTGCCCGAAAAACACACATGCATATAGTCGGGCCAGTGCACTAGAAAGAAGTACACTTTTTGAAACTGAGCATGATTCAGAAACTTGGACGACGTGTGCCTGATTGCGCAGTCCAATAGTGCATCTAATAATCAATGGTCCTTGTACAGATGAACAATATCATGCCAAGCTTTGACATGTATCAGAATTTGAGTTTGGTGCATAAGAAGTTTATAAAATGCACCCTCGTTACAACGACAGCATTTGTTTCCCATAAAATGAATTTGCTGTTGTAAAGAATACTTAATGAGCAGAATTATATGTGATTTCATGTTTTAATCGTCTTTGTTTAAATCTTTTTTATTCATGAAACATGCATTTTTGGATATTTCTTAGAATCGCCTCAGTAACACGCCTACCAAACAAATGAATGCGTAACCACCGGTTAAGAACGTGAAACAATTAGAGCGACAGCGGTTAGGCATTCGATGACCCAAAAAAGGTAAACAAACTTTGCAATTTCTGTGTTTCATGAGCGATATAAATGTTTTGAGCAAATTATTTAAAAAACGGGGAATTACATTCAACAACACTTTGATATCTGCGTCTGTGGAGTAAATCTCAGACTACCTTCTTCATGCATATTGGCTGAATTATTTTTCGCCTGCTGAAGGTGTACCAAAAACCATAACGTGGCAATGCATGGTGTTTAGTGTCCTTTATTTAATTTTGTGTTTTGCTAGAAGTTCAGCATATCATTACGCACACACGATGAACACATATAATTATTTGTGTTATGGATATTTCGTTTATCAATGTAGCATTGTTGAGAAATCGCCATAGGAGGGTTCGAAAATGGGTGGTTACGCATAAGATCTAAATGAATAAAAACAAAACTTATAGCTGTAATGCGTAACCACTCATTTTCGACCCTTACCGTGGCGATTTCTCGACAATGCTGCATTGACAACCAAAATATCCATAACACAAATAATCATATGTGTCTATCGTGTGTGCATGATGATATACTGAACTTCTAGCAAAGCGCAAAATTAAGTAAAGGACAATGAAAACCGAGAATTTCTATGTGTTTTCTATGACTTTCGGTATACCTTCAGCAGACGAAAAATAATTCAGCCAATATGCGTGACGCAGGTGGTCTGAAATTTACTCCACAGAGGCCGATATCAATGGGTGGTTGAATGTAATTCCCCGTTTTTTTGTTGTTGTTTTTTTTGTGTGTGTTTTTTTTTTTTTTTTTTTTTTTTTTTTTGTTGTTTTTTTTTTTGTTTTTTTTTTTTTGTTTTGTTTTGTTTTTTCTTTTCTTTTCTTTTTTTTTTCAACTTATTTCCTTAAAACATTTATATCGCTCATGAAAATTGTTTCACCTTCTTAACCGATGGTTAAGCATGCATTCATTTGGTAGGCGTGAGTAAGGCGATTCTAATAAATATCTAAAACATGTTTATTGAAATATTGCATACAATGTTTTTGCATAATTTCTGATTAACTGTGACCTCTTGAGCGAAAGTTTCATGCCAGTAAAATTATCATTATAACGAATTTTGTCGTTGTATCGAGTGTCGGTATAAAGAGGGTTAGCCGTATTCTTCGCATAAATACAGGACATACAGGCGTTCATTACATCACTCACTGAAACATATTTTTAGGGCAGACGCCGCAGTCCGCGAATACTTTTTTTCTCTCTCTCTCTCTCTCTCTTGATGACACACATGTCGGACAGACAGGCTCCAACAGTGCATCAGGGGTTTCGAGGGTATATAGTCCCAACCACGGCATACTTGAGGGTAAAATGTGATCATTTCAGGACAATCCCAGGAGGCATATGACGTTTATTCAACGTCGCCAGTAGTATAGGGTGGCAGCCACCCTATACTACTGTCGCCTCAACGTCGATGCAACGTCATGACGTTGCATCGACGTTTAGGCGACGTTGTATAAACGTCATGACGTTCCATCGACATTGAGGCGACATTTTATTAACGTCATGACGTTGCATCGACGTTGAGGCGACATTGTATAAACGTCATGACGTTTCATCGACGTTGAGGCGACGTTGTATAAACGTCATGACGTTGCATCGACGTTGAGGCGACGTTGTATAAACGTCATGTGCCCGCTGGGATGTTAGCCTGATGGTTATGCTACAACTATATAGACCGCAGCGTCAGAAACGTACCGTCGGACATGTGCGCCCAGCGTACAGCGAAGATTCAATTCAGCCTGCGCAGTCTGATCAAAAATCTTCATTGGACGCATTTTTGGAAAGCCAAGGATAAAAAGTTTATTCATGCGGACAACGAAGACTCTGATCAGACTGCGCGGATGCGCTGGCTGATTTGAGTCTTCGTCGGGCGCACATATTAGAAGGTACGTTTTCTCACGTCGTGGTTCATATCATTTGTTTTTCCTGCAACAATCTGTGTCGGGTAGTGTCATACGAAGAAACCCAAGCTTCCGGCGGGAAAAAATTGTTAAGTTCTCTTCCTGAATATCTGAAAGACGCGTTTTCTGTAAAACTCGGATAGGATGCTAATTCAGAGTTGAACGTTTTGCGTATTATGCAACATACCCACGGTTTTAACTTTCACTTGAGACGCCTCATTGAATTTTGTGTAGTAAGTATTTATTTTCCCCATGCGTGAATGTGTGTCATAAATTAAATTTATCTTTACTAAAGTTACTGAAAGAAAATGATAGAGTAAAGGTTTATGTCTTTTGTCATGAGAAAAGGGATCTTCGGGCTTATAAACAGGGACTCAGATTAGCCTGTACATATCAGGGCTTTCGCTGTCCCTTTCCATAATATTGGGTACCGTGCTTACCTTAATGCTTAGCACTCTGCGTAAATTTTTCAGCAGAAGACATATTGAAATATTTTTCTAATTTATCCAGAAAAACAGGATTTGACATTTCTTGCAAATTGTCTCCAATTTGTATGAAATGTCAAATCTTGTTTTCTAGGAAAATTAAGAAAAAAATATTGTCAAATCTGCTGAATTAGCCTAGAGAGTGCTAAAGGTTAAGAGGAATAGAAATACTTTCATGGGAAACAGCTCTGACAAAAATTGGTTTATGCTCCCTTCTGAATAGGGTTCTAATCTGAAAGATAAGAATTTGTTTCCATTAGGAGCGAATTCTTTCCTTTTAGACCTTTTTTCAGAAGAGGGTTGCTGGACGGGAAAACAGAATGTCAGAAAAGTTGTCTCCCTTTTGAAAGCTGGCAGAAAAATTAACAAGTGTGTACAGTTTCCTTTAATTATTTGAAAACATTAACTTACCATATACCTATCCAAAAATTTAAACAAGTTCATTTTACTCCCCGTTCATGTGTCTAAACTGCTACAAGGGGAGACCCTGATCTGGTTCTACACTGTTTGCTCAGGCGTTCTGTCCCAATATTAAAGGTGACTGTGGTATCACAATATATACTCAAACGCGTAGTTCCAGATTAGAGAGTGTATATTTACATCATGTTTTTTTTTCTTATTTCTCCATGCCTCATCAAGGCGCTTCTAATGAATACCCACAACATATGTTTTACGGCCCAGTCAACCCAGTGGGATCATTTCGAGCGCGGTCAGTTTACCTAGCCACACGTTTACTGGGCAGGCTTAGTCCTCTAAGCGGTTAACCAGTATTGTGCACATTCTTTCGCCAGAAACTGACAACTGCCCTTCTTGAATCAGCGGAAGGGAGAGAATGACCGTAGAAAATATTTCGTGATCAATCTCCACGAAAGAATGTTGCCGACCTCAGCGGGGGTTGAACCCGCGACCTCCTGGTCTCCAGTCGGACGGCGCATCCAACTAAGCTACCGAGGCCGGCTATACGTTTTTTGTAGAAATAAGACAAAAATATCTACTTTTCGATTGAAAAAACTTGTCTTATCAGGAGCTGTGCATGAGCAACAGAACCTGCACAAATTGCGTGAAACGGGACTGAATTGGCTTCTACCCCAAAGATACGTTTTCCCTTGCACCGTTCATATCGTACCATTTTGCTTTACGTTGAAATTTAACGCTTATCATGCTGGGTAAAAACTCTAGCAGACAACATTTTGTAAAAGTTATCTTATTTTTTTTTTTTTTTTTTTTTTCAAGAAAACAGAACTTGACATTTTATGCAAATTGTCTCCTTTTGAGACAATTTGCATGGAATATCAAATATTGTTTCCTGGGAAAAATAAGACAAAATACTCAAAATGTCGTCTGCTGGAAATTTTACCCAGGGAGCTAGTGTTAAAGACTTAATTTAAGCCCCGTTTATATGCATTAAGTTTACCCCTAGGGGTAAATTTACCCCTATGGGTAAATATTTGCCCCACCTTGTTAAATACCCCTATGGGTAAATGGTTGCGTTTATATGTGTTTTAGGAAGAAGGGGCAAATGATAGTTTTCTTTTAATTTAAAAGCTTATCTATAATAGCAGCATTGTTTCTTTCACCTGAGAATATTTAGCAGATGACAAACTGATGTTATTTTTCTTATTTTTCCAGAGATCTTGATTTGAAATTTCATGCAAACTGTCTCCATTGATGACAAACTGCATAAGATATCAAATCCTGTATCCTGAGAAAAACAACAAAAATATTTCAAAATGTCACCTGGAGAACATTTTACCCAGGTGCTTAGGGTTAATCTGCATTATCAAGTTTCAGATACAAGAAGTAGGGAAAGAAAGTTTTTGGTGAAAAAAAAGTATTATTTGGTGGTCAGTAATATAATGTTCCCGATTTTGCTGCTGTATTCCAAAATGTTTAGCTAATATTCCACAGGAGCAAGACAGTATAGCCCCACCAAAGTTTGGGCAGGATCTATAATATTCTGCTGTAAACAAAGCAATTATGCCACCATACTGACATGTATTGATGGGCGGACAGGGGGCAGGGGAGGGGTGGTTTCAGTGAGGCGAAGGTGTCCTGTAGCTTTTGTCACAGTATAGACCCTGATTATGACCAGATGTGTAAGCAGATGGTACTTATTTTTTTCCACGCATCAGCTATGTAACCCAGACATGAAACAAGCATTAATCAATGGAACTAACTGGTAATAATCAAGAAAAGTAATAATAATAATACATAAAAATTATTTATTTGACATCGCTTTTTATAATTCAGGTTAGACTGTATGAAAATGTTGAATGTTGGCATAGGACCTGAAACTGGGAATACCAGGGATCTCAATTCTGGTGACATAGATCTGCACAGTTTGGTTAGGGTATTTCCTATTTACCGATGGGATTCTACATATAAAGATAAACTAATTGTTCATCGGTAATGACTGTCCATGATCATTGCAAACCCCTTTGCTAGTATTTAGTGTGTTTGCAGATGGCTATACTCAAGTGATTGTCACATATTAAACTGTTGAAATGTCATGTGTGTGAGTACCTTAGACCGTATTCAGACTGTGCGGAGATTGTTGAACAGATAAACAGTCTGATCTGGTACCATGTTTATATCCCCTGGTAATTTTTGTTTAGTCATCAACCTTTACCACTCTGGTTCTCTGGGCGAAATTAACAGATGCCAAATTGGTAGTATTTCTGTGTTTTTTTTTTTTTTTTTTTTTTTTTTTTTTTTTTGTTTGTTTTTTTTTTGTGTTTTTTTTCCTCAGAAAATAAAGGGATGGCACCATTTTCTTAAAATGTCAAAGCCTATTTTCTGGGAATAATAAGGAAATATTTCAAGTTGTTGTCTGCTAATAATTTTACCCTCAGCTATAAGTGTTAAGAAATGGGAACAATAAGGGTTAAGAAATGAGAATTAATTTTAGTCATCAAATTGGTTAAAAATACTGCGAAAACTTTCTTGATGACATTAACTATTTAATTATAGATCAGCACAAAAGTGTGCTACTTGATCAGCACCATAATAACTATAAATCATATTTGCCTTGAATCAGTATCCTAACTGCTACTAGCATAATAGTATTCTTGTCAAATAACTCACTTCTGACCACAACTTGCAAACATAAATTTGTGACTGAGAAGTACAAGTATATTTGCAGACATCAAGTAAATGAACAAAAAAAATTTATGCAAAATAAACATTGTATACATGTATTTTGAGGCATTCCAAACATATTTACAAAATTTACCCCTATGGGTAAATTAAACATTGCGTTTACATGACGAAATATACCCCTAGGGGTAAAATACCCCTAGGGGCAAATATATTTGCCCCTACCCTTGAGCTGGGGCAATTTACCCACGTGGGTAAATTTTGCCCCTAGGGGCAAATGCGTTCACATGACAAGTTTACCCCTAGGGGTATATTTGCTCCTAGGGGTAAATTTGCCCCTAGGGGCAAACTTATGCATATAAACGGGGCATTAGTCGTATAATGAAAAGAAACGTGCGGGCATATTTTTGTAGATGAAACATTCAAATAAAAAAAAAAGGAAAAGGACTTTGTGTAGGGGAACGCATGAACTGCTCAGAGATATACATCACGAAAATATGCCTATATAATGTTGACCCCCTTAAACCCCACTTTTATATAGTAAAACTGGGGTTTACAGGGGTATACATTATTTTTCTTATTTCTGCTCAAAAACCGCCTCGCTGAGGCGGTTCTAACGAGTACCCACAATGTATGTTTTGAGCAGAAATATGAAAAATATCAGAATTTTTATCTGAAAATTTTCATTTTTTTTTTTTTTTTTTTTTTTTTTTTTTTTGGTGGTAAAATTTTCTGCATATTTGAATGGGCTTGTTTTCGTAATGAGCCCCAATTTTTCTAGACAAACAGCATTCGAGTTATCTAATTTCAACATGATCGCATAAAGTTAATAATAATCATCATTCTTATGGCGTTTTGATTTAAAATACATTCTGAGTAGGTTGGCATACACTGTTTCCTTTTCAGTAATCAGATTTGAAAAAAAGTAGTAGTAGCAGTAGTAGTAGTCGTAGTTGTCGAAATAGTAGTAGTAGTAGGAGGAGGAGGAGCAGCTACGTGATCTTGAAAATTAGGACGTTTCTTTTATGCAGTCCGTTTTTTTTTTCTTGTGAATCGTCTTGCAAGACAGATGATTCACATGGAATGTCACCTCTTATTTTTTCTAAACAAATACCAGAAAACAACAAATTCAAAATATCGTCTGTTGCAGTCGTATTTAGCGCTTGAATGGTTAACCCATTTATGCCTAGCGTCCCATTTAAGGCAAACAGTGCCGACCTAGAACTCGGCGTCTGATCTGGGACTACAGTGCTTGCATTAACTACAGCAGTTTACATAAAACATAGTAATAATAAAATCTAACCAGACACTCCGTGAGTTGGAAATGGACCAGTCTAAACAGCTGAGGAAGAAGAGTTCACTCGGCATAAATGGGTTAAAATAACCTTACGGTTTTAACAATAAGGTCAAATTTAATCAGATTAAACCAGCTTGAGCCCTGGTCCCAAAGATTTTACCTTAGAGTCCTAGCTTGTATGAAGAAAAAGATGAATACCGTAACCCTAAGTTTTGGGATAAACAGGTCTGAGCAAACAGTATAGACCCAGAATCTGATAAATTTGGTATACAGTATTTTCCCTAAATATCCACACCCCTTACGCTTTACTTTATACTTCTCTTCGTCTAATATCCGTGAATGTGTGTAAATTATTGGGTGAGTGGCAAACAGTGCAGACCCTGATCAGACGTACGTCGCGTTCTGTGACGTCTGATCTGGGTCGACACTGTTTGCTCAGGCCTGACTGTCTGTCCGAAAAACGTAGAGTAAGTACGGTAATCTGATGAAAATCTAACCCCATCAGAAATCATCCTGGATCCGCCCTTGCCATCCAATTTATTTTAGTATCTATACCTGCTATTGAAGCCTAAACAAAAACAAACCTCAGATTTCAAATAGTTTCAGAACGAATTCACCGATCCTAAAGAACTAGAAAATATAAACTGTCTGTTCGAATACGTAGAGTAAGTTCTGTAGTTTGATCAAATCGAACCCAATCAGAAATCATCCTGGATCCGCCCCTGCCATCCAGTTAATTTTAGTATCGGGCCTACCTATACCTGTTACTGAAACCTGAACAAAAACAAAACTCAGATTTCTAATTCATTGATCCTAAAGAACCAGAAATATAAAATACATGGTCTTGAAGTATTTGATAGCGCGGGAGGGGTGGGCAAGGAGGCTTTTACGGCCGCCATTCGGCACTTAACACCTCGTGGGGGTAACTTCCTATATATGGCATAGTACGGATGAGCTTGCGAAATAGCCCCCTTTTTCAGCGCTGCCAGGTATATGATTGGCCCCCTTTTTTCAACAAAAAGTATATGAATGGCCCGAATTTTCTGGATTCCTATGTGAAAGGCCCCCATTTTTCTGACATCCTGGTATATGCACATATTTTTCGCTCAGAGATTTTTCGAGGCTGCTTATCCTCTTGGTATTATATGAATTGACTGTGATATTTGTGTAATAACCAGCAAAAAATGGGTACAAAAAATCAAAGAGCAGTATATGAATAGGTCAACAGTTTGGATGATCAAGAATATGAATGGGTCCATTTTTTCGAAGGCCAGGTATATGAATGGGGTAGGTTTTGAAATAATGGCTCGCATACCCGTACCAAAATTACCTCTGTTACCCTCCCCCCCCCCCCCCCCACACCCCCCCCCCCCCCACGAGCTTAACACTTAACACCAGATGAAATTAAAACAAACATACCATACAGTACGAAGTCATTCCAAAATCCTTTTACATTGAATCATTAATATCCGTATCTATTTCATTATATTTCCTTTCTTCTTTTTTTTTCTTTGAGACGTTTACTTCGTTTTTACATATACTGTCATAATTAATATTATGAAAACACGCCTATTCAAATATATGGAAAATTTCACCTCCAAAAAACTGAAATTTTTCAGATAAAAAACTCTGATATTTTTCATATTTCTGCTCAAAGCATATAGTGTGGGTACTCGTTAGAACCGCCTCGGCGAGGCGGTTCTAACGAGTACCCACAATCTATGTTTATGCAGTAATAAGAAAAATAATGTATACCCCTGTAAACCCCAGCTTTACTATATAAAAGTGGGGTTTAAGGGGGTCAAAATTATATAGGCATGTTTTCGTGATGAAATAGGGCTTTTTATACTGCATACGTGAGCAACGAAGGCGTTACCAGTCTGAACAAGACTTATACTTTTCCCAAAATAGACTCTACACTATCCAAAGTATCTGAAAGCGAAAAGTAAGGACCCTTATCAGACCGCGCACAGGCTTCTCCGAGTCTTTCCTCTTCGTGTATGCGGTTAACCCTTTTTGCTTGACGAGACTCAAAATATGTATTCATAGGCCCTTTGGAAGATCGCTTGCACCAAAACGAGGCGATTCCAATGAGTACCCACAAGATATGTGTTGGTGCAAAAAAATAAGAATATATCCTAAATTATCCCCACAATCATCTCCTTACTTATCATAAATCCGACATATGCAAAGTTATATTGCTTGTTGTGTGCCTAACCTTTACTACTCTCTGGGCTAATTCAGCAGACGACAAATTGATAATATTTTTTTTTTTTTTTTTCAAAAAAAAAACAACAAAAAAAAAAAAAACAGGATTTGACATTTCATGCAAATTGGAGACAATTTGCATGAAATGTCAAATCTGTTTTCTGGGAAAAATTAGAAAAATATTTTGAAATGTCGTCTGCAGAAGTTTTTTACCCAGAATGCTGAGCGTTAAAAGAAATAAACACATTACACATCAGAAGGAAGTGTCCTCATGCAGAGAAATCAGTTAAGTGTATAAACCATGATACAAGGAAGAATTTTGGTTAACATCTACCATAATCTAGGCCAATTCAGCAGACGATAAATAAATATTTTTCTTATTCTTCCCAGAAAATTGGCTCTGACATTTCATGCAAATTGTAGCAATTTGCATGAAATGACAAAGCTACTTTCTGAAGAAAATAAGAAAAAAAATGTCAAAATGTCGTCTGCTAAAATTTGTACCCAGCATGCAGAGCGTAAACAATGATATCATTAAGTAATTGAATTGTAGTTGAAAAATTTGTTTCCGCTATGTTAAGTTGAACATCACGATGCCCATGACTGATGGCCTGATTGGTGAAAATAAGCAAGTCTATCTTTCTGACATTTCCCTCTGTACTTTCTCTTTATTTCTAAAACGCTGTGTCATGCAACTTTTAATGAATCCGGTTGATCAAGAGAAACGTACTACAGTGATCCCAGCTAGTATTCTTTATAAATCTATAGCGGGCCGTTGTCGGCCCGTCAGCTACCCTGACGGGCCGATAACGGCCCGCTATAGATTTATAAAGAATGCTTACTGGGATGGCCTTAAGAGGAATGAATACACTTTCAGGGGAGGTAACTTTGTCTAAATTAATTTTGTACTATTCAGAAAAGGGGTCTATCATTAACCGAGAATTTACTGCCCGATGGCCCAGATCAGCCTGTTTTCTAATGCACATAGGGTACCATAACATTATGATGTCACGCCAGTAGTACAGCAACAATTTCTTCCCTATTAGGCGATCGGTACATGGAGTGAAAAATATGACTTAATACACAAATGTACACCATACCTTACACCATACCTTACACCATACTCTACACAAATGTACACCATACCTTAAATTGAAGCCCTGTATGTGTGCTTTCAGATGAGGTATGATGTAGGCTTCTGGGGTGGTGCAGATGCCTGAAAAAGGTACCTTATGTACAGTACCCGGAATTCTATATTGCTATTTTATACCTGAGCTTTGAAGTCATCTGTTACAATAATGTCGTTTATTTCTTTTACATGGAGTTATATAAAAGTATACAAACATAATTTCTACCATTTTGATGAAATTTAAAACAATAAAACAAAGACTACATATGCCGTTGCACGGAAAAAGGTACCGTTTTTACATAAAAAAGTGCATTTTTCATCAGTGCAGTATAAAGTTTGTTACCATTTAATAGTATTGAAGACAGTTTCTACATGTTAAATATCAAACAATTAACCTTTTATTATTTGGTAATTAATTAGGCATGTTGTGGGCATCAATGGTGGTAATAATGCCCTAAAAAAGTTACCTTATGCACAGAATCCAAAATATCCACTGCACAAACATTACAGTTAGTTTTAGATCATAATATGAATCCTGACCATCTAAATAGGACACTTGATTAGTGAGTTAGCAAATACAACTAAATTGACTGAAAACTATAAAAATAAAAGGATCAAACCAATGAAATATGTGAAATAAGATCAGTTACTGTCAGGAAAAAAGGTGCCTTTTCAGATATCACATAGATGTTTTTTAGTAAGAATGTCATATGTATACAATAATTAAGCTATCATAATAAACCAGTTTCAATTGAAGAGGTTTAACTTCTTTCATTGAAAGAAAATAAAAACAACAAAAAGAACAATGATACAAAAGACATCTATCAGTGGTCTAAAATAGTTTTTTCTAACAGGTTGTGAGCTGACATTTGCAACATGTGTATACCCAGTCACTTGCAACCGCATGCCATCTTTCAAATGGGCCGCTCTGTAAATCCTGCATCAATATGTTCTAAAATTAACCTTTTGTAACCTGCAATATTCTTTTAGCCATCGTTCACCTTATATGATGTGTGAAAGGCGGTTATGGCATTTGTCTTTTCCTTCACAAGGGCATATAATGGTGCACGTTAGTTCATCTGACTGACATATGCAAAATTAAGTTCGCTTGATGAAATAATATCTTCAATAAAAAAAAACTTCTTCAGATACTTCAATATCTTCAACCAACATCTTATTCAGTTCATTTTGGCATTTGTCATCGCTTTGGCAAGGACAAATTTCAGTACACGGTAAACTATTAGTTCCTGATACACACTTGCTGGCGCAGATGTTACAACCTCTGCAAGAACAAACGAGTTCTCTCAGTACCTCAGCACTGACTGAACCATCAAAAAAAAAAACCAAAAAAAAAAAACAAAAAAACACACAGTTAAAATGGTATCGTTTTCTACCTTCCATCCATGACCAGCTGGAGAGGTAATGTTTGGCACAGACTGATGGGCATGTATCCACATTTTAGCTAGCCAATATGCTCCGAGAGGATGTTGTTCAAAATTAGCTTCTGAAGGGGGCAGTTTTGAAAGTGCTGTTTCTATTGTAGTAGCTAATCTGAAACGCAGATCATTTAGACTACTATGATATTTTCCTGCTTTGTGTGTTGGTCATATCCCGGGGTCATATAGACTTGCAATTAAATTTCGTCCAGCACGGAGAGCTCCCTGTTCATCACTGTCATACAACTCTGAGAGATCTGTAAACTTATCTATTCTGATTTCTTGAATCATTTTCAATACTGGCTTCTTTCCTATTCCAAACAATGCTGAGATAGAATCACAACCTGTAAGGGCATGTATCCCAGGAAGACCAAACAGAACAACAGCCCTAGAAACTTGGAAATATTGTGAATGAGAATAAAACGTCTCTGATCAGCTGTCTTTGTGACTCTTCCTGTCTCAATCCAAAATCCTGAAACATGTTTCATTTGGGGAAAATAATAGAAATCCAGCACAACAACATCTGTATCTGGTGTTTTGATGACTATTCTAGCATTATCACCCGTTCGAGTCTGCATCCACTGCATGCAAGTTCATTCGTGTATCGGCCTCTTCACGTGTGGATGCTAAGGATTCTGACTTGGTCTTTCCTTCTGAAGATAGACATACAACAGTTTTATCATCCAAAAACCACCTACTATCACCAGCTTTCTCTCATGGCGGGATTGTAGAGCTTGTGTTTCACATGCTCTTTCTTTGATATACTGAGAGATGAACTGGTTGAGTGCTGCCTTATTTTCAGGTAAAGCCATATTTCTTTTTCCAAGGCGGTGTTGATCTTCCTGCTAACACTTGATACTGTCTTCCCGTTGGACCTGCACTTTCACGTCTTTCCTCTCCTGCAGATTTTACAGAGTCATTATTGTCATATCTATCAAACATATCAACAACACTGTCCGCATCTCTGAAGCAGTGAAGAAGTGTATCCATGTAAACATTTGCTTGTTGCTGAAATGAGGCCTGATATCACATGGCATCATTTGCAACATGGCCATTGCATCACGTATATAGATAGTGGATGTTCCTACATGTGTCGGAAACAACTTTACACCAGGTCCATTTTCTTCCAACTTGTGTAGCAATTCAGCCTTTGTGATTTTCCTCATAGAACCATCTTTGTGGAAAAGGGAAGTTAGAACAGATGTGACAGGCTGTGTCGGCTCACTCTTTATCGAAACTTTCTCTCTGGTCTTTGATAGTGTAAGAAATCTTCAAAAACAAGTTCCGAGCTTATTGTCATACCACTTGCCTTTCCCTGTATGATGACTGGTGTTTTCTTCTTCACATCAGAGAATGTATTCAGGCCGGATCTTGTAATAGCAGCCTAGAAACTTGTTTTCCCTTCTGTTGATAGTGTTTCTTTCACAAAAGCACCAAACTTCTTTTCTCCAGTTTTGACTGCTGATAGAAGAGATTCTTGTGGAGCATGTAGTCCTGATGAAATGTTCAGCAAAATTCCTTCTGGGTGTGAATCAGCATCAAACGGGTAAGCAGTGTTGCAAACTTCATTACTGCTTATGAAGAGTCTCAATAAAACCGAGACTCCCATTTTCTAATCCATAGTGTATTCTTTGTTTCCAAAGGCAATCTTTTTGACATTTATTTTACTAAACTGCAGCTGGTGTTAGTGCCATGTGGCGGCAGTAGAACGTCTCCCCGTACATCACCCGTACATCACCACAGTGCAGATTGTATTTCATTTCCTTTGGGATCATTTGGCTTATTGTGGTATATTTGAAAAATGGAGTTCTGCTCATTTTATATGCTAGAGGGCATAAACAGTGTTGCAAACTTCATTACTGCTTATGAAGAGTCTCAATAATACTCAGAATCCCATGTTCTAATTCGTAGTGTGTTCTTTGTTTCTAAAGGCAATCTTTTTGACATTTATTTTGGACATGCTTTTAATCTCTTTTAATGGCGGCTGGTTGTGCCTGCTGATGTATTTCCATGTGTTTTTTACAGTTTGTCCATTTCTAATCCGTATATGGGATGCATAATTTCCAAGGATATGGTGTGTCACAGACCATCGTACCAGAGCAGGCTGCTTTCATACCACTGTCACCCATGGAATCGCTGATAACAGTTGTTTCTGTCCCCATGTCACTCTATATGCCATTGTATTTGCCTGGGGAACGTCAAACAGAGAAGTTCCCTTTCCTAAATGCCTCTTGAATATAGTCGGGATGCTACAACATATCTAAGAGGTATAGTGGGGTCCATCGGGAATAGTTATTCCTGTTGGCCACAAAAATATGGCAACATCTTGGCAGTAGTATGAAGACTGATATTCCATAACCCATCTCGTTCTGCACTATTTGTTAGCAGGAGAACTCTGCAGCTTCCAGGAACATACACTAGTATTTGAAGGTTGGTGAAACAGCATCCCTATTCATTAAACTTTCCGAACAATGGTGCTAGATGTTGACTGAATGACTTATCTAAATCATGTGCTGTCCTCTGTCTGGTTTGCACATCTGACTGCAAAGCCTCATATGTATCATTCAGTTGTTGCCAGAAACTTTCAGGGATTTCCACTTCAACACATCCTTTTGATATTTGCATTTGGTACCAATCAAAAAATGCTGCTAACCAAAATTGAAACATGAAATTGCCAGATCAGAAGATGGGATATATGTGCCTGACAGAATTATTCATATTAGTGATGGTGGACAGTTGATACACGAGGGGGATGACAACATTGACATTAATGCCGAAACAACTGACGGGAAAAACACGTTTCATTCTATGGCTAGAGTGTTTCTTCAAAATAAATGAACAAACTTGCCCGGTGGTTTGCTCTACCGACCGTTCTAAGGCGGTGGTCCTGGTATTAGTCTTACTCTTTGTTGCTTTGTGGTTTATTCTACGAGGCGATTTTTTGTATGTCTTTCTGTGTGTCATTTTGTTCTTGTGTTTTTCAGTCCTTTTAGTATTGCGATTACCTCGCTTGGGGAAGAGAGAGCTAATCTTAGTGCTTTTTGTACGTTTGTTCGGTTTGTGCTTGTTTAGATTTGTCGGTTTCCATTATGGCACTCCCTGGACTTTTCTCTTACCTTTTTTTTCAGATAGTGTTCATATTCCTGTCTCTGAAATTAACTGAAACAGAATGTGTCAAATTAACAAAGCCATTGCCTTTTGAGACACCGAAACAGCGTCCAGAGCCAAATCGAAAAAGAAATGCAAATTAGATTGTTTACATTCTCAAGAGTTTCTGCTGCTGCTTAAGTGATAAATGGATGTAATTCTCTGTTAAAAACAAGAGTGTATACTTTTACCATTTGATTTCGAATACATTTTCAGATACTACACTGAAAGATAAGATTCTGCACGACTTCAACAACATTATTTTCTAATGCATGTAATTAAAAATATATTTGTTTTAATTAAATATATAATATAATCAAGTTTTTTATTAAACATGGTAAATATGTCATAAACTACACTTTAGACAGCTTGTTATTATGCATTAGCTTCATTATGAGTGAAAATGGCAAGGAAAATTTTGTAGGGTAGAAATTACCAAATTTGGTAATATGGCTCACATTGACCTACTTCTGAGTCATTTCTATGGTAACTGCACCACCTGGGAAGCCTACATCATGTCTCATTCAACTCTAGAGACATCAAGCTTTAAAGCGATATATAACAACCTTTTGTGTAGAAACCTCGCATTAAACTCAAAATTCTGATGACTTTTAGCTTCTATGCCGATCGCCTATATTGTTTTACCCTTAAATTGCAAATCACAACAATTGTCGTCTGCTTTGTCATCTGCTTGTGATTTTAAAAGTCATTTTTGCAAACAGTGTGGACCCTGATCAGACTGCTCCTCTGGGAGCAGTCTGATCTGGGTCCACACTGTTTGCCTGTATGCAAAAATAGGTTCGAAAAGTTTGCAAGAATATTCAGCAGACGACATATACAGACGACATTTTCAGATGCAGGTTTTCTTGGCGTTTTAAGGGTTACCAGTTAAGTTCCAAGGTACCACGCCACTGTAATGTCAGAAATACAGTATCCAAGCTGGTTCATATATGGATCCTAGATATCGGCTGATGTATGTGTATCATGACGTATGATACGAGCTCGGGTGAGATATACAGGCCTCACAGGGCTTGCCAATATCTGCACCTCAGCTGTATTAACTTTTGAGATTTTGTGCCACATTTGATATGGTTACGTTTATCTCGCCAATTTACAGTTCTCATACACGCTAGCATTTCTTTCTTTATATTCGTACTGGGGCACGCATATTGTGAGATAAATACTGTCCTAACCAACTAGCTCTGCTCTCTCTGTTATTAAAGCCTGACGGGGTGAGAGAAAACATCCTATTCTAATATACTGAAAATTTTACCACCAAAAAAATGAAAATTTTCAGATAAAAAATTCTGATATTTTTCAAATTTCTGCTCAAAACATAGATTGTTGGTACTCGTTAGAACCGCCTCGACGAGGCGGTTCTAACGAGTACCCACAATCTTTGTTTTTGAGCAGAAATAAGAAAAATAATGTATACCCCTGTAAACCCCAGTTTTACTATATAAAAGTGGTGTTTAAGGGGGTCAAAGTTATACAGGCGTGTTTTCGTGATGACGTTTTATAGTGTATGAATACCCGTACACGTTGCTGCATATTAACCCTTGTCATGCTGAATAATTTTAGATGCCACTCCCACTTCTAATTCCCAGCCAATCATATTACTTGATCCAGGTTGTTGATACAAATTCACACGCTTAATGACAAACAGTGCAGATCCAGATCGTTGGCTTCTTCAGAAGCTAACTGATCTGGATCTGCACTGTTTGCAAAGTCAGGGTATAACAGCAGGACTAGGGTTAAACTTGATTTGCAAGAACACCGTTGCAGTCGCAGTCAGAATGGCTGACCACTGCCACATTGAACCATTGACCGGCGCGCGAATCGCGCTTTGGATTTTTACGTAATTATGGTAGACTATGCGATTAGCTCACTAAGGCCGTTTTATATTTGCCGGGACGTCGGTTTGTGACGATTCAGGCAAATATAAAAAAAAAAAATCTTAAAACAAACTGTGTTATAAGCAGATTAGTGTCTATTTTATTTTCATTTCAATCAAGAAATTTCTTAAACCTTAAGAATCGCATTGTTGTTCTTTTTTATTTCTTTTCATGTTCACCCATACCGGATTGAGCACATGTACATGTAAATCTAGGTCATCCTCCTTTGCATTAAGGTGAGTCCGGTTTCACAATGCCAGATCTCAGGCGTTTAATAAAAAAAAGTATCAAAACAATCTATAAGGAAGGCTTATTCTATTTCAACTTTTCATATTTGTTAAACAGTTTTTGTTTGCTTGTTTAATTTGTTCTTAAAGTTATCTTACACAGGCCTTTACAACAGCTATTTAGAGATTTGTAACCTTTAAATAAATGGGAATCCTACACATCTTATCACTGTTACTATAGCTCAGGAGTTTCATTTGACAAGAAAATCCAGGTCAATGACCTTGGGAAAGTTGTGTCTACAAACAAGTTCTTGGCACTTAATGAATATTATTTGACTAATGTTTATCCCATTGTAGTCGGGAGACCCGTAAAAGGGTATTTGGCAAACAGTGGAGACCCAGATCAGACGCCGCAGAATGCGGCGTCTGATCAGGGTCTCCACTGTTTGCAAATAGTTTGGCCATTTTTGTCTAGGAATATCCAAATTACATAGCCTGACATACTTAAAATTGAAATTGGACTCTTCCAATATATAGTGTGGGAGAATCGTGCTACATTTCTATCGTTAGTAAAAAGAAGATAAAACGGCTTGCAAAATTGTAGCAGACCACAGTCTCTGTTTTTTTTTGTGTGTGTGTGTGTTTTTTTTTGTTTTTTTTTCAGAGAAAATAAGTATTTGCATTTCATATTAGCAGACGATTCATATCAAATAGCAACCCTTATTTTCTCTGGAAAAAAATAAAACTATTATTTCAGATAAGGCTTGACATTACATGTGAATCGTCTGCAAGTAGGCGATTGACATGAAATGTGAATCCTTAATTCCTGAAAAAAAAATACTATTTCAGAATGTTGTCTGTTGCAGATGTGATTAGCGCGTTTAGGTTTAGGGTTAATTGCAGAAAAGTTTAATTCTGTTACATAGAGTGTTTAAAGAAAAAAATATGCATGCATTAAACTAATATATACTACATATGTATAGATGCGAAGAAAAATAAAAGAATAAAAGGCCTTTATACAAAAGCAAATTCGTATAGCATGTTTTCATGCCAATAATAATAAATCTGATCAGTGAAATACAAGTATGTCTTTATAAAGTCAAGTTCTCCTTACCTTTTTTAAATATTTAACTGATAACTACTTTCCTAAACCACATTTTATCATACATTAAGCGGTAGATATTCTATAATACGACCTGTATTCTATACATATAGTATATACTAAGTTTGTTTGAAAGCACTTGTCTACAAGGAAGTTTTTAAAAGTGTTGTTATTGTTCGCTGAGTGTTTTTTTCTTTCTTTGTCTGTTTTTGTTTCGGTTTAACTCTTAAAGCGCCAAGCAATATTTGCAGCAGACGACATTGTTAGATTAGATTTGTTTTCATAGAAATTAAATTTTGACATTTCCTATGAATCGTTGCCAAGCAGACGATTCACATGAAATGTCAAAACTTATTTTCTATAAAAAATAAATTTAAAAAAGTCCCCTGGTGCAGTTGTCATTGGCGCTTTAAGGGATAAACACACCAACGTAACATAGTGTTAAATTTCGCGCCGTCAGGCGGGAACTTTAAAACATACAATAACCGATTTGTCGCAATAACCCTTTAGGACCATATCTCACAGATGTCATAATGAGACTGACCACAGTGTACACCGATCATATATGTAATCAAGGATGTCACGGTTCATTCAATGGCTTATTGCGACAATGTAATAATATTATTGTTTGGGTCTTCGCGGGTAGAGCAGCGCTTAAGTTAGAGTTTGCTAACTTTTGTCCCAAAAATATTACGTAATATACCGGTAAAAGTTGAGTCGGGATATGCAAAATCGTGTCTTATCTCACAGAAAAGCATTTTAGTACATCACAAATCTTGTGCATGCGCACAGACAGCCTTTGTTTTCGAACGCCGAATAACCCTACTGACCGTTTCACCGCGCATGTCTTATAAGCGACAAGGAAATTTGTAGCAGACAACATTCTATCTTTTTAGCTCACCTGAGCCTTTAAACTAATAGGTGAGCTTATAGTATAGGCTCTGAGAGTATAGCCAGGCTCCGCCATCCGTCCGTCCGTCAGTCGTCCACTCTCTTCTCCTCAGAAACCACTGGGCCAAATCAAAGCCAAATTTCATACAGAGCCTCAGTGGGTAGGGGACACGAAAGTTTGTTCGCCGCATCTGGGTCACATGACCAAGATGGCCGCTATGCCCATATATGGTAAAACCCCTTTAAAAATCTTCTTCTCCGGAACCAAAAGGCCAATGGGGCGTGGTATGCAGCATTTTGGGACATGGGTCCTATAAAGTTTGAAAAAATGATGACATTCGGTTGACCTTGATCTTTTTTACGGAAAGGTCAAATTTTGTTACATTGACTCCCATAGGCAAAGTTTTAATAATCTTCTTGTCTGAAACTAGAAGGCCCAGGTCTTTGATATTTGGTATGTAGCTTTATCTAGTGGACCTCTATGAAGTTTGTTCAAATTATACCCCTGGGATAAAAACGGCCCCACCCCGGGGTCACTTGTTTTACATAGACTCATATAGGGAAAACTCTTCAACAGTCTTCGTCTCAGAAACCACTGGGCCAATCAAAGCCAAATTTCTTATAGAGCCTCAACAAGTGGGAGAACCTACGTCACAGAAGAGAATGAAAAAGACTATAAGTTATAGTGAAATCGGTAAGTTGCTGTCGATTTCCATTTCGTTATTCTGACAAAAACCAGGATAGGCTCAGAGAATATAGCAACATTTATATTGGCAAACTTGATGCATAACCGTATTGTCATTGTTGAGAACATTCGCGTACAATTTTCTCGCAAGGTTATCAAGATATTGCGCTTGAGTGTTCTCAAAGATGACAATACATTAGTACATAAAATCTGCAAATATAAGTACTTTCGTCCTTTGTACATACTCTGAGCTTATTCTATTTATCATCAAAACAAAGAAAAAAAAATAATAAAAACGACTAACTGATTTGAACAGACCCTTTTCACAAAAATCTAAAGCCGTTTTCACTGTTTTCTATGACGTAGGGTCTCCCCCTCAATAGATAAGAAGAAAGAAAGTTTGTTCGCCGTATTTTAATCACATAACCAAGATGGCCGCCACGCCCATATATGGTAAAACCCTTTAAAATTCTTCTGCTTCTGCCGTTTACTAACCTCCTTCAACTTTCTGAAGATTATGCAAGGTTTCGGAGGTGATGCAGCACTGAAACAATTCTTCCTGACAAGGTATTAGTCAGTCCGGTAGATAAGAGTGTAAGTCTGGTGGGTGGTTGTTGAGTCCGGTGATTAGATGTTCAGTCCGGGGTGGGTTAAAATCACTATTTACAATTAAAAACAAGGTTCAGCTGCTGGGCTAGTACATCAAGCTGGACACCGCAGCCTTGAGGGCTTCAAGTGTCTCCAACTCAGCTATCTCTGGAGGTAGTGCATTCCAGTCTCTCACGGTTCTGGGGAAGAATGACATTTTCCGCTTGTCTATCCGTGAGCTGATAGGCTGGTACACTCTTCTGTGTTTGTGCCTGGTGCCATGTCTTATTGGTTGTAAGAGTATTCCTTCTTTCTGGATGGCTACTAGCTCACTGTCAATTTTAAACATCATGCAGAGACATGCATCTTTCCTCCTGGCCTCAAGGCTTCTCTGCAGCATGTCGCTAACACTGGAGGTGTTTCGGTGCCTACTTGTAACGTATCTTGCTGCTCGCCGTTGGACCTTTCCAGCTTCTGTATGTTGGCCTGTGTATATGGATCCCAGACGGTGCTGGCATATTCCACCAGCGGACGGACAAGAGAAAAATAGGCCTGCTGTTTGATGGAAACACTTCCGATACTGAGGTTTCTCCTGAGAAAGTCGATGGTTCGGTTTGCTTTGTCACATATGCTCTGAATGTGGGTGTCCCAGCGTAAGTCGTCTGTGACTGTGATGCCAAGGTATTTTGCCGATGACACACTGGCTAGAATGTGACCGTGCAGCTGGTAGTTGACCTCGGGTTTCTCTTGTTTGTAAGTGTGAGCTTTGTACATTTGCTGGGGTGAATCTTCATCCTCCGCTGTTGCTCCTACTCTGCTAGGGTGTTGAGGTCTCTTGTAGAAGATAAGCATCGTTCGGACACTCTATCACCAGGTAAGCAATGGTATCATCGGCGAATAGACGCACAGATGAGTGAAGTTTTGCAGGTAGGTCGTTGATGTAGTAGAGGAAGAGGCCGGGCCCCAAGACCGATCCTTGGGGCACTCCGGATTCCACCCTGATGAATGTAGATCTCTCACCTTCAACCACGACAATCTGTTTCCTGTTGGCGAGCCAGTAATCCACGTGTTGACCTTTCCTCGAATCCCGTAGTGGTAGAGTTTGTGGACCAGTAGGCTATGACAGACTTTGTCAAAAGCCTTAGCAAAATATATGACGAGAACATCAGGGCCCGGTTGTTCAAAGCATCGTTAGCTTAACGAGCTCGTTAAGGGCCATTTCGTTAACTGTTTTAGCGGATTCAATGCACAATATTCTGATTTTTTTTTGCTGAAAAAATGTGAGTAGCTTTTGCACTGCAAAAGCTACTCACATTTTTTCAGCAAAAAATTTCAGCATATTTGCGTATCACCTGATGTAAATTTTAACGAATCGTTAACTAACGGCATCGTTAGCTTTGAACAACTGGGCCCTGTCTGTTGATTCCCTGGTGGTCGGATGATAAGTCATCGATGAACTCGATCAGCTGGGTCTCGCAGGATCTGCCTCGTCTGAAACCATGTTGTAGCGGGTGCAGTATGTCATTTTCTTCGTCATGGTTCATTATCTGGCTGGCAATCACATGTTCCATGATTTTGCAGCATACGCTTGTCAGGGAGATTGGGCGGTAGTTCTCAGCCTGGTATTTTTTTTATCTTTTTTTGTATACAGGTGTGACGTTAGCTGTGCGCCAGTCCTCTGGTACTTCTGTATTTAGTGATCGCCGAGAAATCATCAGGAGTATAGGTGCGATGTCTTCAGCCAGCTCTTTAAGCACTCTCGGTCCTAAGTTGTCTGGTCCAGGTGATTTGTTTGGGTTCAGGTCCTTTAAGAGCTTTATGATTCCATTAAGAATGAAGTTGATGTCCTCTAGCACTGGGAAATGGTTCTCTTCTTTGGGCATGTGATATTGGGTGAAGAATTCCTCTTGAGTGACTTCCTCTTTGCTTGAAAATGCAGATTGAAAACGTTTGTTTAATAGCTCAGCCTTGTCCACAGGGTGAGAGAATAATTTTCCTTCGCTTTTTAACGAGGAGTCTCCAACATTTTCGTGTTTTATGTATGTCCAGAATCGTTTCATACTGGTGTGCTCTGTTTCTTTTTCTCCAGATGTAACTGTCGCCTCCACATATTTCCAATAGGCCTGACGTGTCAGCTTCTGGACAATGTGTTTAAGTTCCATATGATGACCTGTCTTTTTCTTCGTCTTGTAGTAACGCTGTTGCCTTCTCATCCCGGCAGGCACATGACGTAAATACAACGTCGCCTCAACGTCGATGCAACGTCATGACGTTGCATCGACGTTGAGGCGACGTTGTATTTACGTCATGTGCCCGCTGGGATATGTCTCCTGTTCTGGGCCTATCCAGGGGTATCCGTCTTTAGTTTTTGGTTGTCTGTGTGGAATGTTGGAGTTAATACGGGATTGCAGTGCGTCTCTGAATAAAATCCACATCATTTACCGTGGCTGTTTCATCCATTGAAGGTGTCCTTCAATAAGAGCATGTCTTCCCGAATGAGGTCCCAGTTGGCCTTCTTATATAATGGGATTTGGCGGGGTTTCTGTTTGTACTGTCTTCTCCGGAACCAAAGGGACAATGGCCCTGGGGCTTGGTATGCTGCACTGGGGACATGGGCCCAACGAAGGTTGAAAAACTGATGACCTTCGGTTGACCTTAAAAGGTCATTTTTTTCATAGGCTCCTATAGGCAAAACTTTAAAATTCTTCTTGTCTGAAACTAGAAAGCCGAGGCCTTTGATATTTGGTGTGTAGCTTAATCTTGTATCTTAACCTTCTGCCAAGGTTGTTCAAATTGTAGCCCTGGGGCCAGAAATGGCCCCGCCCAGGGGTCACTTGTTTTACATAGACTCATATACGGAAAACTCTTCAAACGTTTCTCTTCAGAAACCACTGGGCCATTCAAAGCCAAAATTCATATGGATCCTCAATGGATATGGGGAATGGAAGCTTATTCGCCGCGTCTGGGTAACATTACCAAGATGGCCGTCATGCCCAAAATATGGTAAAAAACCCTTTAAAAATCTTCTTCTCGGGAACCATAGGACCAATGACCTTGAGGCTCAGTATGCAGCATTTTGGAACATGGGCCCAATAAAGTTTAAAAAAAAAAAACATAACCTTTGGTTGACACTAACCTTTTTTACGGAAAGGTCAAATTGTTTACACAGACTGCTATAGGTAAAACTTTAACAATCTTCTTTTCTGTAACTAGAAGGCCCAGGCCTTTGATATTTGGAATGTAGCTTTATCTTGTGGACCTTTACCAAGATTATTCAAACTATAGCCCTGGGGTTAAAAATGGTCCCACGCCAGGGGTCACATGTTTTTATATAGACTTGTATTGGGAAAAAACTTTAAATATCTTCTCCAGGCCATTTATATTTGGTATGTAACTTCACCTAATGGGCTTCTACCAAGATTGTTCAAATCACAGCCCTGGGATCAAAAATGGCCCTGCCCCGGGGCTCATTTATTTTACATATAGGGAAAACATTTAGAAAGCTTCTTGTCTGATACTAGAAGGTCCCTGTCTTTGATATTTGATTTGTAGTTTCATCTTGTAGGCCTTTACCAAGATTGTACAAATTATAGCATTGGGATCAAAAATGGCCCTGCCCCGGGGCTCATTTATTTTACATAGACATATATAGGGAAAAACATTTTAAAAAATCTTGTCTGATACTAGAAGGCCCAGACCATTGATATTTGGCATCTTTGTTTGTGTGTTGAGGTTTTACGGCCCAGTCAACCCAATGGGGTCATGTCGAGCGCGGTCAGTTTACCTAACTACACTTTTACTGGGCAGGCTTAGTCCTCTAAGCGATTAACCAGTATTGTGCATATTTTTTCGCCAGAAACTGACAATTCAACCATTTTTCTCTAGGAATATCTAAGTCCCATAGCCTGACATACCTAAAATTGAAATAAGAATCTTTCAATATATAGTGTGGGGGAAGTTCATTCAGTCTACAATGGGTCAAGTGGTTAGTTTTATTTTAACCTTTTCATCCCTTAGTTTCTGAAGTAGGCTCTACCATATTTGATTTTGGGCCCGCCAATTCTGGAAACAAGAGTGCCAGTCAAAATCAACAACAGAATGAGACGACTCGTTAGAGTCGTCTCATCTGGATTTACACTATTTGCGCAGGTATTGGTTTTGGTCTGTCGGGCAAAAAGGGTTGCCTAAACATTTAGATAGGCGGACACCAAAAAAAGGTAAGAGAAAAGTCCAGGGAGTGCCACAATCACAAACAGCAGCCCTTCCCAGACCCCAAGAGGAAGAGGAAATCGACAAATCCAAACAAGCACAAATCGAACAAACGTACGAAAAGCACTAAGATTAGCTCCAAAACTCCTTATTTTATCATACATACCCTAAAATTTGACCGAGTCCAATTGACCATATACCTGCGGGTAGTGGGTCTAAAACGCTCCCGAGTGAATGGTAAAGTACTTTGAGCACACTGCGTTCAAACAAAGTGATCGCGAACGCTTTGCCCTGGATCTCTATACCTATTCACGGGCGCTATCATGAATAGCGGTCCATGGCAAAACGTTCGCTATTGTCTCGAACTTCTGAACGTAGCCATGATCGACAGTCGTGCTCAGTTTTCTTTGTAGGGGAAATAGTCTTTCATTACCGTAAACGATCACAAAATAGGATGTATCTAAAGAAACTACGTGGTGAAATGTCTAAAAACTGTTGGAAGAATGACAAACAAAAGGCCTACGGGCCACGGCTCGCTCACCTGAACAGTAGGTTCGAGATGAAACTTGGTGGATATTGGACAACTGCTTTCTGAAGAGAAAGTGTTTAACAATATCATGATTTTATACATGTATACAGCATATAGGCAAGGGAAGATAAACCTCACAGAATAAAATGTTGATTCAAACTTAAAGCTTTTGCTACTTCAATCATATATTGTAAGGTTTAGACACTTCAGCTATTTTTGTCTTTGTATGTATGTTCATTGCTCTCAAGGGTCATTCTTCTTATAATATAGCTATTTTTGATCTAGAGGGTCATCCTGTTGCTACAGTGTGTTTCAACTCGAATCACCCAACGGTTTGGGTGGAGAAGTGGCATTTTGGATTTCCAATCGGCATGATTTTAGCTTTTTTCTACGCGTCTAGTCTAACCTGTTGCTACATTGTTAGTCTCAACTTAATTCGCCTTGTGGTTTGCGAGAAGATGTCCAAGACAGATTTTCAAGATGGCGGCTGTGGGATTTCCGATCGGTACGTTTTTAGCTCATTTCGATCCAGAAGTTGTCCTCTTGCTACAGAGCAAGTTTCAACTCAAATCGACCAAAGGTTTGGGAAGAGATGTTGAAAATTGATTTTCAAGATGGCGGCTGTGGCGGCCATCTTGGATTTTCGATCGGCTCAGTTTTAGTTATTTTGCGTCTGCTAGGCACCCCGATGCTCCTCATCAATTTTCAACTTAATTAGATTATAGTCTTATGAGGAGATGTCCAAAATATAAATTCTCATCATTTTTCCCATATAAATGTATACGGCCCATACAAATGCATGGGGAAGCAAATTTGACCTTGCCGTAAAAAGGTCAATTCAACATAGTACCATCATTTTAGCAATTTTGGTAGACCTCCCGTCCCCAATGATTTGTGCAAAGATTAGGCCCTAGGGCTTATTTAGTTCTGAAGAAGATTTTTAAAGGTTTTTACCATATATGGGCATGGCGGCCATCTTAGTCAACAAGCTGCGACCATTTTAGCAATCTTTCGTTCCCCCAACCTAAGGAGGCTCCATATGAAATTTGAGCAAAATTGGTTCTGTGCCTTCAGAGGAGAAGTTGTTTGAAAATGTTAACGGACGGACGCACGACGGACAAAAAGTGATCACTATAGCTATTCCTGAGCATAGGTCAGGTGAGCTAACAATGTAGGAACCGTTTGAGCGGTCTCTACAGCGTTTGATCAGATAAGCCTGTTCGAATACTTAGTTTTAGTACTCTCCTGACTAATTCAGCAGACAACAAACTGGTGATATTTTTTTCTTGTTTTTCCTAGAAAACAGGATTTGACAATTCATGCAAATTGTCTCCAATGGAGACAATTTGCATTAAATGTCAAATCCTGTTTCCTGGGAAAAATAAGAAAAATATTTCATGTCTGCTGACAATTTTTCCCAGTGTGCCATGCGTTAAGTATAGTTCAGCCCAGACGGACCGTGACTGTTTGAACAAACTTTCAATCCCGCTTTGACAGAAGACTCCATATGACTCTATGTGTGTTTGTGGGCCATCACTGCGAATCCGGATGCGAAGGGCTAAGTAATCTGGAGATTGGTTTCCTTCCCCTGCTCTTTCGTCCACCCGGTTTCGGCAAGATACCTTTGAAAGTGGCACAGCCTGCACGGTGTTCGTTTACATCATATTGTGGTGTGTTACTTGAGACTTGATCGTCTCTCGTAGTTCATATACATACGGCAATTTTACTTTCTTATGGGATATATTAAATCTTCTTCCGTCTCCTGACCTTTTCTTTTCTTCTTCCGTCTCCTGACCTTTTCTTTTCAAGTTGTTGACAGTCTTTGTATTTTCATTTCCTGCATTAGGGATTTTATGTCTCCATTTATCTGTGAGGCGATAGCCTATTCAAATATATTGAAAATTTTACAACCAAAAAAGGGATTTTTTTTTATAAAAAAATTAAGATATTTTTCATATTTCTGTTCAAAACATAGATTGTAGGTACTCGTTAGAGCCGCCTCGGCGAGGCGGTTCTAACGAGTACCCACAATCTATGTTTTTGAGCAGAAATAAGAAAAATAATGTATACCTCTGTAAACCCCAGTTTTACTAGATAAAAGTAGGGTTTAAGGGGGTCAAAATTATATAGGCATGTTTTCGTGATATATACAATTGGCGAAACGTTAATACATAAATCATATGAAGCTTGATGAAATTTGGCACATGGGCGTTGAAAGGTGTTGATGAAAACACAGACTGGTGGAGTCGAGAGAAAAAAAAAGACAGCAATGCTGCTTCACACCTAGAAAGATAAGTTTGTACTGAGGTCCATCTCGCTTGATGTCAGACGACAAAATAATTGCTGGAATGAGAGAGGCCCCATATTTAAATGGTCCCAGTTTCTTAAACTATCATGCATAACTGTCCTGTGACTGTTACGCAACATTCGTGCGATGGTCACAAGTGCCAAAACTTCGTAATTTTGTCACGCGAATGTCGCGATATGTATAAGAACTCCAGATGGCACCTCAGTGAATAAGTGCAAAAGCTACTGAATGAGGACCCCGACCTGGATGAAGACCAGGCTGACATGATAATGGCTACCGTGTTCAAGAAGGCCCAGGCTAAAACTCGGGAAAGGATGGTCAGATATCAGAATCTCATTTTTGTCTCCAGTCAATCACAATTTTATTTCATAGGTAGCCACTACTCGCAAAGTTGTCTCACATTTCTCCCACTTTCTGCCTCACAGAAACTAAATTGAGAAAGTTTCCAGACGGGTTTAAGACACTGGTGATGATTTAGACTGTGACGAAGAGAAAATTTGTCTCGCATTTTTTTTTTGTTGACATTTTCCAAATTCAAGCGACAGAAGAACGAGACAGTGTGACTCACACGAGGAAATAGAGAACCTCCCGCGAACGTTGACACATTTTAGAAACGCTCTCTGAAATGTCGTTCGCAATTTGTCGCGAATAGCCGCAGCCTAGTGAGATGCCGGCTTAATACTTGTAGAACCTGCAAAACTACCGAGTACATAAAACTCAACTCATAAAGTCTGTCAACCATAAAATATTTGTCTAGATCACTGAAGCACATAGTGATGCTACAATACTTACAATCAGGCATACTGCTATTCAGTGCCACACTCCCAGCAGTTATAAAACCTGAGGAACTTACTCCTAATTCCGACACAAAATCTAACAGGTGCACACACTGAATGCTAGATGCCCCGGGACATCTACAAAAGTATACTGAACCAAAAAAGAAATGCAACACTTCTGAATTGCAAAGAAAAATAAGATAAATAGTATTTTTATGTTGCAATAAAAGTTTATCTATACCTTAGTCTACAATTTCTTGCATGTATACTTTATACTGAGGTATAAACAATTCAAATATACCCTCGTTTGTTGATTAACACGTGTGTTTTACACATTAGGCTAGTTTTACAGTCATAAAGTAATAGTTTTCCTTCGTTTGCCATTTAGTTGTGTTGAGTTTCTTTTTGTGGTCAGTATACTTCCGTCATCACAATTAACACTGGCCCTCCTATAAACAAAAACGTTAAACTATAATACCCCGCCATTATCATATCGCGGGCAGATGACTGTCAAACATCGACGAAATTTGCCCATCAGCAATCCCAAACCAGAGCTACTTAATATCAATGCATGCACCAAGTTTGGTAAAATCACATGACATTTACACAAGTTATCGTCTGGAGACGAAAATATAGGCGTGTCTCGGGCAGATAACTCCGTCAAAATTTGACGAAATTTGCCCATTAGCAAACCCAAACCAGATCTCCACAATATCAATGCACATACCAAGGTTGGTGAAAATCCATCGATGTGTACTCAAGTTATCATCAGGAAACGAAATATGGAAGAACGGACGGACGGACGTATGACGGACGGACACATGGACGTCCAATGTGAAACCATAATACCCGCCACTATTGTGTGGCGGGGTATAAAAAGAATTAGGCATAAAATGATTCATGTATTTTATTTTTTTAAACAGTAAAGATTTTTACAACAACTTGTGGGTAACATACACACAGATACTTACATAATTCATGCATACTTACACAAGTTGTGCCAAGCAGAACTGGTCTAAAGGGGAATAAATACACTTCAGGGGAGGCAACTTTGTTGAACTTTGTTTGCTTTCCTGCACTGCAAGTCCCTTCTGAAAAGGCGGTTACTCTTAAAGGAAAAAATCTGCTCGCAGAGGGAGCAAATTCTTTCCTTTAAATCCCTTTTAAGAAGGGACTTGCAGTGCAGGAAAGCAAACAGGAAGTTAAAAAAGTGGTCTCCTTTGACAAAAAAAATGCAGAAAACCTTCCAAGTGTATCAAGTCCACTTAATGCATATAATGCACATCAGAAAAGGGACCTTACTGCAGGCTATGGCCAGATCAGCCTGTCGTATCTGTGCCATCTGATCAAGGCCATTATTGCCCATTTATAATCACTGTATATAGTAGAACATATTGATGAACAGAGGTCTTGATCAGGCTGCACAAAACTCAGGCTGATCTGGGCCCTCTGTGTTTGCATATTGACTTTTCCCATTTTGCACATATTACGAAGAAAGTGAAGAGCCATACAGTCTAATCAGTGCATTTACGGGATCTTTGGCTACTTCAGGAGCAGAGTCCTGATCAGATGGTCTACTCTGATACAGACTGGCCTGTTACTTTCTATATTCCAATATAAAATAAGCTCCTTTTCTGCAAAATTTGGCCCAACAACATTCCATAAAATTGTTTCCTTGTTTCCTTTGTTGTTGTTTTTTTACTTCTTTTTTTTTACTTCTCAATGCTAAGTAAACAGTCCATATCTCTCAATAAAATATTTTTTTTTTTTCAATTAGAAAGTACCATTTTTTTCTTTTAAACATATGTTGTGGGTACTCATTAGAAGCACCATGAGGTAAGGTGCTTCTAATGAGTACCTGCAACATGTTTTCATGGAGAAATAAGAAATATAATGAACCTTCGTTACAGCGACAGCATTTGTTCCCAAAAATGTTGCCATTATAATGAATTTGTTCATGTAAAGAATCCTTAATGGACAGAATGATATGTAAGAAAGGCCTTGTTTTATTCTTTTTTCCTCATAGAACATAAGTTTTGGATATTTGTTAGAATCGCCTCTCTGAGGTGATTCTAACAAATATTCAAAACATATGTTGCTTGAAGATTTTATGCAATGTTTTTGCACAATTTCTTATTGACTGTCATCTCTTAAGCAAAAGGTTTCGTGGCATTCAAATTGTCATTATAACAAATTTTGTCGTTCCAACGAGTGTCGGTGTAACGAGGGTTGACTGTATTATTTCAACACTCTTCTATCTGAAGATATGTGATTCGACATTACTGATAACGATTTCCATTTCTGCTACAGTACAGAAAGCAGTGTTATCTTATATAGTCATATTTAAATCTGAATATAACCATGCAATTAAGGATATTATACAGATGCATTGTTCACTATCAGAAAATAACACCTTGAACAAATACAGGGAATACTCTATAAAATCTACTGATTATACTGCTAAATCTGTTAAAATGGAAACATAAATGTATCAAAAATACAGGAATGTTTTCATTTTGTGGCTTGAAAAATGGGCTTCATTCTGCTATGGAAAATGTTTAACCCTTAGTGCCAAGCAACTGAAGCAGACAACAGTTACGTACATTTATGTATTATTTATCAGAGAAAAAAAAAGTCTTGGCATAGTCAATTCATATGAAATGCCAAGTCTTTGTTTTCTCTGAAAAATACAAAAAAAAAAAAAAAAAAAAAAAAAAAATGAAAATGTAGTCTGCCACACTTGTGATTGGCACTTTAAGATTTAAAAATTTCCAGCATAAGTGTGTTGCACGTCAATAAATGGAGCTGAATACTGTAGAAAACCCAAATCCAAAAACATACTGTAGTTACCCTAAGTATTGGGACAGACAGGCCTGAGCAAACACTGCTGAACATGACATGCCCTGTCTTAGCAAACAGTGTGGATCCAGATCAGTTGGCTTCTAAAGAAGCCAATTGATCTCGATATGCACTGTTTGTCATTAAATATGTGAATTTCTATCAAAACCCAGGATCAAGTATCTGATTGGCTGGAAATTAGAAGTGGGCGTGGCATTTTACTTTATTCAGCATGACAAGAGCTAACTAATATATGAGTCGTGATTTGATCTGGACCCAAACTGTTTGCTAAGACAGGGCATGTCATGTTCAGCAAGAGAAGGGTTAACAAGAATACAGGAAAATCTATCAATTAACAAGGATATGGAAAACTTCATTATTGCTTAAAAAGAGTTTCAATTAAACCGAGACTCCCATTTTCTATCTGTAATGTGATCTTTATTTCCCAAGGCAAACTTTTATAGCTTTATCACCAATATGGAAACAGCAAAGCTTTAAGCCAGTCTCTGTGGTTCATAAGTATTTTCTTAACAAGTCCAAAAGTAGGAATGTAGGAATGTCATGTTTTTTTTAGCAGTCTCAGATGGCCAAAGCCAGCTTCCTATATTCAACCTCATTTCCATATTAAAAGCAACAGCAAATGTCTTGCCAAATGTAAAAAAAAAAAAAAAAAAAAAAAAAAATACATTGAAAAAAACAGTATTGGTACTGAGAAACAATCTTGCATTCCAAACCTTTAAACCAATAACTTTTAGATAAAATATCTTTTCCATACATTCAGACATTAAATTCATAATTGGGATGACAATGTCAATAATTCATTCCAGAATAGGACTCGAACCTCAAACATGCTGTGGACAAAATTAGCAGACAACAAATAAGTCACATATTTTTTCTTATTATTTCAAAAAAATAAATTGTCAAACCATATTTCCCTTTGAAAATAACACACATTTGTTGTCAGCCAATTTTGTGTAGAGGACACTAACATCTCTGAGCAAATGCAGCCGATGACAAATTAATTTATTTTTCAAAATGTTATCCGCTGAAATTTCAGCACAGCTTGCTTAAGCATCAAGGGACAGACCCTTTCCAAGCATTAACCCTTTCATTCCTGAGTTTCTTCTGCAATGGACTTTCCTGTTACTGGATTTGGACATGTCCATTGTTGCAACTACGAATATTAGTTAAAAATCTAGAACTGAATGGAAAACAGTGTAGATCCTGATGAGATGGTTCATAACAAGCCATCTCATCTGGATTTACACTGTTTGCATAAGTATTTGTTTTGGTCTGTCAGGCTGAAAGGGTTAAAAATTCTCGAAAACAATAACAATTTTATGCGGCAAAATATTTACCATGATCTGAAAATGATCTTTACCACCAGAACTATGAAAGACTATGATGGTGTTTGACATGGGTCAAAGTATACAATGGCATATGGATACACTGTAAGCCCTGACCAGCCTGTGCATTGGCAATGTCTGGTCTGTTTCTCCACACCTTTCTTTGTGCATGCTACAAAAAACAAAAACAAAAAAAAACAACAAAAAAACAGCAATTTCAGAAAATCTAAATCAATAAGCTGGCCAAGTCTCTGATCAGATTGTCGATGTGCAGGCTGGTTTTTTTCTGCAGCAGGCATATGCGTTTGTATACCTTTTCCTTAGCTAACCCCGAAATTATTTACAAGAAAACATATTAATTGATCATAAATAACATTCAAACACAATGACATGAATAGCACAAACAAATCAACTGCACCAATCAAAAGCTACCCAACAATACTCACAGCAAGTACAGACAGTACAATAGCTTTTGCTTTGGTGTTCCTTAATTATAGGTGACTCAATACACTTGTAGGATTTTCTGCTAGTCTGTACATGGGAGTTAACATTTTGTAACTTCCTGCACACCAACCCCTTCAGAAACAGGGTCTATTGTACAAGGAGAGAATTCCTTGTAGAGAAGACCCTTTTTCAGAAGGGAGGCCAAAACATCTTGACATATTTACCGTCCCTGAAAGTGTATTAACTCCCCTTAACACTGATAGGAGAGCACTCTAGAAGAAATTTCAAGATTTCCCTCATTTATAAATGAGCAGCAAGGTCAGAAAACAATACCTTCAGACATCTGCGCCCAGCAAAGATTCAGATCAGTATTATTACGAAAACACCCCTATTCAAATATGTAGAAAATTTCACCTCCAAAAACTGAAAATTTTCAGATAAAAAAACTCTTTTTTTCATACGAGGGTAAGTCAATAAGTAACCAGCCTATCCCATTTCCAATTGACCGAGACACCCAAGATTTTCATGCCTTGTTTCAATACATGTTTTAGGCCTGAGGGCAAACTTGCACCCTTATCGTGTCATTCACTCATAAGATATTGACTATCAAACATGGCTAGCGATGCAAAAGTAAGCTTTTCATCAAAAGTTGAGTACCGTGCTGTAATTCAGTACTTGTATTTGAAAGGGAAAACAGGTCAGGAAATACATTGCGAGTTGACCAATGTTTATGGGTCTTCTGCACAATCATATGCACAAGTTAAATTCTGGGTTGGGGAATTCAAACGTAGAACATCTTTAGAAGACGAAACCAGGTCTGGACGCCCATCAGATGCCACCAATGAAGAAATGTGTAACAAAGGACGGGATCTGGTGTACTCTGATAGGCGAAAATGTGGTAGAAATAGCGAATGCATTACACATTTCACATGGTAGCGTTTCCACAACTTTACACGATCGCTTGAGTATGCACAAGCTAACAGCCCACTGGGTCCCAAAATCCCTTAGCGATGAGCAAATGGCAACTAGAGCATCAGTATACAGTGCATTGTTAAAGCGGTTTAGGTCAAAGGAACATGATTTCCTTTCACCTATGGTGACTGTAGATGAGACCTGGGTCCATTATTATGAACCAGAGAATAAAGCTCAAAGTCGCCAGAGTGTAGGGCCAGGGTCTCCGAGGCCAAAGAAGTTTAGAACGCAACCCTCTGCTGGCAAGATGATGGCAACTGTATTTTGGGATGCACAAGGCGTTATTATGTTGGACTTTCTAGCAAAGAAAAGTACAATAACAGGTGCGTATTATGCAAATTTGCTCGACTAACTGAGAATTATAATCCGTGAAAAACGCTGAGGTAAACTCTCCAAAGGGATTCTGCTCCAACAGGACAATGCGAGAGTCCACACTTGCAAAATTGCAATGGATGCTGTTGAGCGGAATGGGTACGAGCTACTACCGCACCCCGCCTATCCTCCGGGCTTAGCTCCTAGTGACTATTTCCTATTTCCATACTTGAAAAAGGATATCCGTGGACATCATTTCCAGTCCAACAATGAAGTCGTGGCGGCAGTTGAGAAGTGGGTCAGAGACAAAGACCCTGGCTTTTTCAGTTCTGGGCTGATGGCACTGGAACATTGGTCAGTGCATCATTCTAGAGGGCAATTACATCGAAAAAGAAGAGATCAATCTCACCCAGAAATAAGTTAGGCTGGTTACTTATTGACTTGCCCTCGTATTTCTGCTCAAAACATAGATTGTGGGTACCTTGCCAAGGCAGTTCTAATGAGTACCCACAATCTATGTTTTTGAGCAGAAATAAGAAAAATAATGCATACCCCTCTAATCCCCAGTTTTTTTATATAAAAGTGGGGTTTAAGGGGGGGTCAAAATTATATAGGCATGTTCTCGTGATGTGCACATTTGAGCAGTCTGATCAGAATCTTCACCGTACAACTTTGCACAGCCAAGGAAGCAAAGTTTCTTCATGTCAACGATGAAGACTGATCAGACTGCCCAGATGCTCAGGCTGATTTTAGTCTTTGTTGGGCACACATGTCAGAAGGTACGTTTTGCCATGCTGCAGTTTAAATATTCTAATGAAAATGTCAATTACCCAGTATCATCATAACATGAATTTTGATCTATGATAGTTCAAATTATACTATGTAATGTCTGCCATTTTAACAGGTAAGACTTTCAATACTTTTAAACACCATTTGGGCGGCGCCATCTGAAAATGTGTCTTCGAGTCAAGGGGGACAGCCTAGGCCCAGATCAGACTGTGCAAATGTGCAGTCGGATCAGGGCCTTCACTGTCATAATGAAGTGTTCAGAAATCCTCACCCATGATTGATTAAATAAAAATAAATTAACATAAAATATGATAATCTTTGATGATTAGAACATGACCGAGCCATAAGATAAACATTTCTATATCATATGTGAACAGTTAAGTCCCAGGTATGCCTATAAACACATCTTTGCTTTTCAAAAAAATAGTTATGATGTCCAAGAACAGACTTTAAGACCGCCCACTACTAAGACTACTTTCAGGCAGTACCAAAGATGAACTTAATAGTGGAATTTTAACTGTACATACAATGACTGCTTAGGCATTTCCAGCAAATATGTAAGGTAAATAAATAAAAGTAAGTCCAGAGCAAGATGAAGGTGTATGTATGAAAATATAGACCTTTGCTGTTCACGTTTCATGATTGATGTTTTTTGCCATGCCTGGCCCAAATATATATATGCAACCCCTCCCCATGTTATATATACACAAGATGGAATGTTACATTAACTGAGCTGTCAAGTTGTAGATTGCCTTATGACACAAGATCAGTATCGAGCCAGATAGCTTACAAATCAATCTGGGCCCATTGTTCAAAGCTAACGATGTTGTTAGTTAACGATTTGTTAAAATTTAGATCGAGTGATACGCAAATATGCCAAAATTTTTTGCTGAAAAAATGTGAGTAGCTTTTGCAGTGCAAAAAATATCAGAATATTGTGTATTGAATCCGCTAAAACAGTTAACGAAATGACCCTTAACGAGCTCGTTAAGCTAACGACACTTTGAACAACCGGGCCCAGAATGTTGTCTATGTTACACAGCTGCAGATAAGAGGGGGTATTTCTCCACAAAAACATGTTGTGGGCACTCATTAGAAGCACCTCTCTGAGGTACTTCTATTGAGTACATGTACCTACAACATGTTTTCATGGAGAAATAAGAAAAATATATATCTGATCTGTTATTCAAAGCATCATTAGCTTAACAAGCTCAATAGTGGTCAAAATGTTAACTGTTCTACTAAGTACAATATCTAATTCACATGTATTTTTACTGAAAATGTAAAAGCTACTCACATTTTTTCAGCAAAAATATCAGCATCTATGCAATATTTAATGACCAAAGTTTTAACGATACGTTAACTAATGACATCGTTAGTTTCGAACAACTGGGCCCTGGATACTACTCCTACCTGGAGCAATGATACAAGCTGGTACAAATATTATTTGTGTATGTGAAATCATTCTGACGATTATGGCCTGTAATAATAGGGATGCCTGGGACTGATGATGATGATGGTTTGGTGTTTTACATTGTTTCAACTTTATTCATGTGAAATTAAGACAATGGATGACAATGAAAGGCTCTGTGCAATGAAATGAGCTTAATTCTGCCTGCAGCAGGATTTGAACCTGTGACCTTGTGATCCGAAGTCAGGAATGCTAACCACTTAGCCACCCGAACAATTCATGACTGGCAATGACCCTTTTCTTTCTGGTACACTGGGTCTTTGAGCTTTGCCATAAGGTATTATTTCAACTGACATGACTCCATACTAACAAAAGAGGAAAAGATGGAAATATGGCAGAAACAAAAAATCTGATTACTACACAACAAATAAATAACAAGTTAATAATCCAAAATACATACATAAAATTTCTCATCTTGCACAATAACAAATATCATTACATCAGAAAAGATTGCAGACATAATCTACATATATAGATTGCACTACCAAACAAAACATAAATAAATTATCATGGCAAAGTAAAGGAAATGTACATGATGGCATATACCAATCCTAGACCAGTGTGCACATCCATGCAGACTAGTTGGCATTTTTACACAGCTCCAAATAAATGGGTAATGAGAAAATAATTTTTGTTATTTTTGAACCAAAACATACCTCAGGCAATTCCAATTGTTATCCTCAAGATATATTTTGGTGCCCAACAAAAAGGGGATTTGATATACCTGGCAGATTAACCACCAATTTGTTTGTAAAGGGAGACAACTTATATTACTTCCTGTATGGTCTCCTGCACACAAAGCCTCTTCTGAAATGGGGTCTATTCTAAATGGAATTTGCTCCCAATTCTTTCCTTTTAGAGTAGCCCCTTTTCAGAAGGGAGACAAAAAAAGATTTGCTATCTCCCCTGAAGGCTGGGTATCCATTACCCCTAAGAATAACAAGAATATCGGTGAAACCGATGGATGCTCCCCGAACATGCAATAGTCGGAACAGGAAACATTATCCTAGATAAAGAGCGGTATACTGTGTATACTCACTGTACTTCAAAATGGAGTATCACAAAACCTGTTGGTGGACAGATAAGCTTGCCTGAAGGCACTGTCATACAAACATCAGCAACATAAAAGTTGGAATAAATGAAAGGAATAAATCTAGGCACTAGAGCAAAAACAAAGTTTTTCTAAAAATAGCCACAGTGACCTTGACCTTGAGCCCAGGACCCTGAATGTCAAACATGCTCAAGATATTATCATACCCAACATTTGTTTGAAGTTATATCAAAATCCATCAATAAATGTAGGCACTAGAGTGTTGACAAATTCTTTTCTAAAAATAGCCAGTGACCTTACACTGCAGCTTTAAACAAAGTAGCATGACTCTGTGACAAATCATCTAACCAGAAAGATTGAACAATATGCGCATCCCCTATTGCTGCTTAAGATTCCATTAAAATTTCGTTGAATTTCTGCCAGTATTTGCTAAGAATTTGCGTGGACACGAACAGTACCCTATATATTCATGCAGAACTCATCAAAGGGCAATAACTCTTGGAAAAATCATCGAACCAGAACACGCAGGTGAATGTCGAACATGCTCAAGATATTTAAAAGCTGCAGTGACCTTGACATTGAGCCCAGGACACTGGAAATTGAAATTGCTTGAGATGTTATCATACTCAACATTTTTGTGAAATTATATTAAAATCCATCAATAAATCTAGGCACTAGAGCAAAAACAAAGTTTTTCTAAAAATAGCCACAGTGACCTTGACCTTGAGCCCAGGACCCTGAATGTCAAACATGCTCAAGATATTATCATACCCAACATTTGTTTGAAGTTATATCAAAATCCATCAATAAATGTAGGCACTAGAGTGTTGACAAATTCTTTTCTAAAAATAGCCAGTGACCTTACACTGCAGCTTTAAACAAAGTAGCATGACTCTGTGACAAATCATCTAACCAGAAAGATTGAACAATATGCGCATCCCCTATTGCTGCTTAAGATTCCATTAAAATTTCGTTGAATTTCTGCCAGTATTTGCTAAGAATTTGCGTGGACACGAACAGTACCCTATATATTCATGCAGAACTCATCAAAGGGCAATAACTCTTGGAAAAATCATCGAACCAGAACACGCAGGTGATATGCACATCCACCTTCCATACTTAATATTCCCATGAAGTTTCAATGAAATCCGACTAGTAGTTTCCGAGAATTCGCGTGGACACGAACAGTACCCTATATATTCATGCAGAACTCATCAAAGGGCAATAACTCTTGGAAAAATCATCGAACCAGAACACGCAGGTGATATGCGCATCCACCTTTGATACTTAATATTCCCATGAAGTTTCATTGAAATCCGACAAGCAGTTTCCGAGAATTTGCGTGGACAAGAGCGGGACGGACGCACGGACGCACGGACGTACGGACGCACGGACACACGGACGCACGGACGCACGGACGAAGCGGCGACTATATGCTCCCCCGAAATTCTTCGGGGAGCATAATAAGCACAAAGTAAAAAACTTACCAGCCAGAGTTTTTACAAGGTCTGGTCTGAGTCTTCATTAATAAGATATGCCATCTTGTACATTTTACTGTCCAGCACCACATTTGTAATCAGATATTTTCAGTGGAGATGAACAAACTGGTTCCCCTCCCCGTCAACCCTCCCCTGTGCAAAAAAAAAAAAATCCCAAATAAACACACAAAGACTTAAATCGTGAAATCGTTTCTACTGTCATTTCCCCTCTTCTACTGATTCAAGAAGGGCAGTTGTCAATTACTGGTGAAAATATGTTCACAAGTGCTGGTTAACCGCTTTGAGGACTAAGCCTGCCAGCAGGTTAATTGACTGGCTCAACATGTTCTTAACAGTGTTGACAGGGCCATAAAACCAACTCAAACAGCAAAGATCTTAACAATGCTGCACGTGTCAACAGTGAAGATGGTGACATAGCTACACAGGATTTGGGTCTTATTTGTTTAAGTTGTAGTTTTATGGCCCAGTCAACACTAAGGTAATGTCGAACTAGTCAGTTAACCTACTCGCACTTTTCCTGAGCATACAGTCCTCTAAGCGGTTCACCAGTACTTGTGCACATCATTTCACCAGTACATCACAAAAACACGCCTATATAGTTTTGACCCCCTTAAACCCCACTTTTATACAGTAAAACTGGGGTTTACAGGAATATACATTAATTTTCTTATTTCTGTGCAAAAACATAGATTGTGGGTACTTGTTAGAACTGCCTCAGTGAGGCGGTTCTAACAAAAAACCCACAATCTATGTTTTGAGCGGGCAGAAATATAAAAAATATCAGAATTTTTATCTGAAAATGTTCAGATTTTGGTGGTGAAATTTTCAATATATTTGAATAGGCGTGTTTTCGTAATGAACTGATCTGGGTCTATACTCAAACCTATCAGTCTGGATTCTTAGGGTACATACAAGTGTATGTTAAATGTAATTTTTATTTTTCTCAAATTTATCATGTAAGTACTCAACATCAAGTACTACTGTTTAATCAGACATCTAATATACAAAATCTACAAATCTCATTATGAAAACATACCTATTCAAATATACTGAAAATTTTACCACCAAAAAAATGAAAATTTTCAGATAAAATATTCTGATATTTTTCATATTTCTGCTCAAAACATAGATTGTGGGTACTCGTTAGAACCGCCTTGGTGAGGCAGTTCTAACGAGTACCCACAATCAATGTTTTTAGCAGAAATAACAAAAATAATGTACACCCCTGCAAACCCCAGTTTTACTATATAAAAGTGGGGTTTAAGGGGGTCAAAATTATATAGGCATGTTTTCGTGATGTTCAAAGCCTTTTGTTTCAAACATCAAGCAAACAAAATGACACAAAAAATACAGCAACTATCACTAGGGATATAGTGAAAACTTATATAATTTCTGTTGTGGTTTAACCAAACAAATTCTTCATATTTTCAGTCACTAAAAACTAAATGTTGGGACAGGCAGGCCTGAGCAAACAGTACAGACCCAGATCAGATGCCACAGAATGAGGCATCTGATCAGGGTCTACACTGTTTGACCTCAGATAGCAGTCTTGAGATGCATCAACTGGTAAAAAGATG